>CM052437.1:28071965-28088151 GCA_028533085.1 Varecia variegata
CAGTGCTAGTGCTCTGTGGGCGTGTGGTCACCATTTTTGGGGTCCGCAACTCAGACACTGCGGTGTGATACAGTGTCGGGCAGCTCCCTTCCCCCAGCCAGGGGACTCCCACGACAAGCTCCGTGCTTTCACGACCTGTGGTCAACTAGCCAGGTCCATTTTGATGGGTGAATTCTGAATATTTCCCCAGTCTTGGGAGGCTAACACCTGCAGGACTTACCGGCACTGAGCAGACTGGGGCACCACCCCCTCCCCCTGGCCTGCAACGTTCATGCTGAAAGCAGTAGGCTCCACCACTGGAGGTAGGAAGAGGCAAGAAAAGACACTTTCCCTCTGTGACTAGCATGAATCCGTGGGGCCTTGGCACAGATCAATAGTTGACAGCCCAGTGACCTTGCTCCTCAGGCTGGTTTAGGTCATCCAATAGGATCATAACTCTGGGGCTGGATTCCCGCATCTAGTGGGCTGCCAACAGTGGGGTCTGTGGTCAGGGAACAAAAATCCTGGTAAGAGGCCACAATAGGCTCCCCAAGTAACCCCTCCCATCAGGAGCAGCCTCCCAACTGTGTAGAACCCTGAACAACATATTAGCAGCTCCCCCTAGCGGCAGATCAAGCAACCACAGAAGTACACACAGTACAGGCTGTTAGGCAGCAGCTGCAAACTGCCTTGCTCCTAAACAGCATCTACTGAAATAGAGCCTAAACAGGGCGTGTTACTTTCCAAACGAAAACTGAAAGGTGGGAAGCAATGGCTGATCCAGATGGGAAGAACTCTGGAAGTATGAAGAATCAAACGGAAAGCACACCCCCCAAAGAGGAAAACCAGCTCTCTAGCAATGGACATTAACCAAATTCAGAACACTAAAATGACAGAAGAAGAATTTCGAACATGGATTGTAAGAAAACTCAGTGATAGGCAAGAAAAATGGATAACCAACACAAAGAAACCACAAAAACATCCAGGACTTGGAAGAAAAATTCACTAAAGATATTGAAATATTAAAGAAAAATCAAACTGAACTCCTAGAAATGAAGGATTTATTCAAGGAACTACAAAACATAGTGGAATGGCTCAAGAACAGGGTAGATGAAACAGAAGAAAGAATCTCTGAGATTGAAGATAACACCTTCCAATTAAATAAGTCAGTCATAGAGATAGAGCACAGAAATAAGAGAAAAGACCAGAGTCTGCAAGAAATGTGGGATTATGTGAAGAAGCCTAATATAAGAGTTATGGGCATTCCTGAGGGTGAAGAAGAAAATACACAAGGGTTGGACAAGCTATTTGAAGATATAATAGCTATTTGAAGATAAAATAGAGGAAAATTTCCCAGGCCTTGCTAAAAATCTAGATATCCAGGTACAAAAGGGCAAAGCAATGCTGGGACATTCATTGCAAACAGGAAGACACCACGACATGCAGCCATCAGACTGACAAAAATATCCACTAAAGAGGCCCTTCTATGAGCTGTAAGGTGAAAAAAGAAGTAACATACAAAGAAAAGCCCATCCAAATAATGCCAGACTTCTCAACTGAAACCTTACAAGCAAGAAGAGACTGGGGCCCCATTCTCACTCTTCTGAAATAGAATAATGCCCAGCCTAGAATCTTGTACTCCAAAAAACTAAGTTTTGTATATGAAGGAGAAATAAAGACATTCTCAGATAAGCAAAGACTGAGGGAGTTCACCATGACAAGACCAGCCCTCCAAGAAGTACTCAAAACAGTGTTATACAGGTCAGCACAATAAACACTCACGAATGTAAAATCACTCAAAAGCTAAAGATAAAAGGCCAGATACCACAATGGCTCAAGAGAGAAAACAAAGCAACAAAGTTCAACTCAACATGATGAACAGAAATTTGCCCCACCTATCAGTTCTCTCAATAAATGTGAATGGCTTGAATTGCCCACTAAAGAGACACAGGCTGGCCAAATGGATAAATACACATGAGCCACGTATCTGCTGTCTTCAGGAAACACATCTAACCTGCAAGAATGCATTGAGACTCAAGGTGAAGGGGTGGAAAACAACATTTCAAGCAAACGGAAGCCAAAAGAAGGCTGGCATGGCGGTTTTGATGTCAGATAACTTAGTCTTTAAATCAACAAAAGTAATGAAAAACAAAGAGGGTCACTACATAATGGTAAAGGGTACAGTTCAACAAGAAGATATAACAATTCTAAATATGTATGTATCCAACTCAGGTGCACCCAGATTCATAAAGCAATCTATACTTGATCTAAACAAAATGATAAACAGCAATACCATAATATCCAGTGACTTGAACACCCCTCTGACAGCACAGAACAGATCCTCCAAACAGGATATTAACAAAGAAATAATGGGCTTAAACAGAACTCTAGAACAAATGGGCCTGACTGATATTTACAGAACATTCTACCCAAAAACCACTGAATATATGTTCCTCTCATAAGCTCATGGGACAGTCTCTAAAATTCACCATATCCTAGGTCACAAAGCATGTCTCAAAAAATTTTAGAAAATAGAAATTATACCATGCATCTTCTCAGATCACAGCGGAATAAAATTAGACATCAACTCCAACAGAAACTCTCATTGCTACACAAAGTCGTGGAAACTAAACAACCTTCTGCCGAATGATTATTTCATAAATGAGGAAATCAAAAGATTCTTTGAACTAAATGACAAAGAAGACACAAGTTATCAAAATCTGTGGGACACAGCTAAAGAAGACCTGAGAGGAAAGTTTATTTCCATAAATGCCTATATCCAAAAGACAGAAAGTTCACAAATAGACAACCTAATGAATCTACTCAAAGAGGTGGAGAAAGAAGAACAGACTGACCCCCAACCCAGCAGAAGTGAAATTAATAAGATCAAATCAGAACTTAATGAAATTGACAATAAAAACACTGTATGGAAGATTAATAAAACAAAAAGTTGATTCTTTGAAAAAATAAATCAAATTGACACACCCTTGGGTAGACTAATGAAAAGCAGAAATGATAGAACTCTAATAAGCTCCATCAGGAACGAAAAAGGAGAAATTACAACTCATGCCACAGAGATATAAGATATCATCTATAAATACTTTAAAAATCTTTATACACTTAAACTGGAAAATGTGGAGGAAATGGACAAGTTTTTAGAAACACACAGCCATCCTAGGCTCACCCAGGAAGAAACAGAATTCCTGAACAGACCAATATCAAGAACTGAAATTGAAACAGCAATAAAAACCCTTCCTAAAAAGAAAAGTCCCCGACCAGATGGTTTCACACCTGAATTTTACCACAACTACAAAGAAGAACTGGTGCCTATCCTGCAGAAATTATTCCACAACATCAAGAAGAATGGAATCCTCCCCAACACATATTATGAAGCCAACATAACCCTGATACCAAAACCAGGAAAGGAGGCAACAAAAAAAGAAAACTACAGACCAATATCCCTTATGAATACAGATTCAAAAATTCTCAACAAAATCCTAGCAAACCGAATTCAGGTGCTTATGAAGAAAATAATCCATCATGACCAAGTGGGCTTCATCCCAGAGATGCAGGGATGGTTCAACATACGCAAATCTATAAATATAATTTATCACATAAATAGAAGCAAAAACAAAGACCATATGATGCTCTCAATAAACTCAGAAAAAGCATTTGACAAAATTCAACACCCTTTTATGATAAGAACGCTTGACACAACAGGCATAGACGAGGCTTACCGACAAATGATACAAGCCATATATGACAAACCCACAGCCAACATCATACTGAATGGGGAAAATTTGAAAGCATTCCCACTTAGAACTGGAACCAGATAAGGTTGCCCACTATCTCCACTACTATTCAACATAGTGCTGGAAGTCCTTGTTAGAGCAATTAGACAAGAGAGGGGAATTAAGGACATCCAAATGGGGGCAAAAGAGATCACACTCTCACTCTTTGCCGATGATATGATATTATATCTAGAAAACCCCAAGCATTCAACCAAGAGACTCCTGGAATTGATAAATGAATTCAGTAAAGTCTCAGGATACAAAATCAATACACACAAATCAGAGGCATTCATATATGCCAATAACAGTCAAACTGAGAACCAAATCAAAGACTCAATACCCTTCACTATAGCAACAAAGAAAATAAAGTATCTAGGAATATATTTAACTAAGGAGGTAAAAGACCTCTACAGGGAGAACTGATTAGAGATGTCGAGCATTTTGATATATTAGTTGGCCATTAGTCAGTCCATCTTCTTTTAAAAGTTTCTGTTCATGTCCTTTGCCCACCTTTTGATAGGGTTGTTTGATTTTTTTCTTGCTGATTTTCCAGAGTTCTATATAAATTCTAGTTATCAGCCCTTTATCGGTTGTGTAACATGCGAATATTTTCTCCCATTCTTTAGGTTGTCTGTTTGCTCTTGTGATAGTTTCCTTGGCTCTACAGAAGCTTTTTAATTTGATCAGGTCTCATTTATTTATTTATTTTTGTTGTTGCTGTGATTGCCTTTGGGCTCTTCTTCATAAATCCTTTGCCTAGGCCAATGTCTATAAGAGTTTTTCCAACATTTTCTCCTAGAATTCTTATAATTTCATGCCTTAGGTTTAAATCTGTTATCCACCATGAGTTTATTTTTGTGAGAGGTGAAAGGTGTGGATCCTGTTTCAGTCTTCTACATATAACTATCCAGTTTTCCCAGCACTATGTATTGAATGAGGATTCTTTTCCCCAGTGTATGTTTTTGTCTGCTTTGTCAAAGATTAGTTGGCTATATGAGGATGGTTTTATATCTGGGTTCTCAGTTCTGTTCCATTGGTCTAGGTCTCATTCTTGTGCCAGTACCATGCTGTTTTAGTTACTATAGCCTTGTAGTATAGCTTGAAGTCTGGACAGAAAATTCTCTTGAAAGATTTTAGGAGCCCAAGAACCTTTAACATAATAGATTCTCTTCCAATATTTATTGAACAAATTAAAAGAGTGTATGTCCAACAATCTGAAAAAATTTAGCATACAACAAAATATCAAAAGTAGTAATATCTCTACAGTACTACTTATAAGCAATCATTTATTTAACTCTTTCTATAATCTTGTACCTTTGCATATGTTATTTCTAATCAACAACACAACAAATAAATATTGTTAGGCTTATTTCATGAATGAGAAAACTGAGACATTGAGAATTTATGTTAATTGCCCAAGTTTGTAATTGGCAGAGCTAGGATTCAAGCCCAAGTTGTTTGATCTTGAAGCCTGGATAGTCTCCCCTATTCCGTGATTCTTTAAGCAATGATAAATATATATATCCATATCAAATTAATTTTGGAATCAGTTTTATTTGATTTTCTTTCAATTTTAAACATTTTTCATGTATGTTTTACCATTGCAGCATCAACTAATATTCAGTTTTTACAAAAGACAGAGGGACAAAATGTGTCCTATGTTCCATTTCCTGTAAGATAACCAATAACTAGAATGGTTATACCAGTTGAGAAAAAAGAATAATAAAGCTTGATGTGATACAATATGTGTACTGCTTATTAATTCCTTGGAGAAAACCAAACAGACACGTAAGTATTGAACTGGTTCCTTCATGTATGAGTATGCTACACATTCATGTAAATAAAATTTATAATAAACTTACATTTTTTTAGAGAGCCAGTTATTAAACATTTACCAACATACCACCACTGGAAAGGAAGACCAACACTCACCAGAAAAAAATAAGGATTTTTTTTCAGTGCCATATCTGCTCCCCTTATTTCCTAGGTAGATAATTAAGCTATATAACCGCTAACCTCTCATGTACCATCATTGTCGGTCTGATTGCCCCTTGTCCGAGCAGGCATAACCGAAATGAAAGAGAAAGTCGGCTTCGGCATGCCCAACTCTATTTTCAGCACCTTAAGCTATTTCTGGCACCCTTGGTTTCTCATTCATCCTCCACTTCTGGAGGCCTATTGTGCTTTCAACAAGCTGTCTAATTTTGAAGGAGTAAAGAAGTATTGAGAACTGGATCCTAACTTGCAGGAGTATTTGCATGCTATTTAGTATTCAAACATAAAATCATTAGCAGCATTCATTACCTCCCTTTTTAATTTAAGTCACCAGTGTTGTAATGGTCAACCAAGCTATTAATGATCTGACCCAAAAAATAATACTACATACCATCCCAGTAAAAGCTGTCCCCAAAATATCATAAACATAAAAGATTTCAGTCACAGTAATAAAAGCAGCCCAGAAAAGCATTTAGAGAAATTCTAGTAATTTAACTTTCTTAAGGTAATTTATATTAATAACCATATATATAAGTCAAGAAAAAAGTACAGTTATTCATATAAGGATTCTGAATTACACAAGTGTGTGTGTGTAACACAGTTTAAATAGCAAATAGGTTCTTAAATAAGCTGTTTCAATTCAAACCCAATGTTGAAGTTTTTCTCTGTAAGCCTGAAACTAACAATTTGGGTCAAAATCTGAGACCTAATAATCCATCTATTAAACAGAACCACGAAGGGTGGAGCCAGACAGCTTCCCCAGGGATTACAAGAAGACCACATAAATAAATGGCTTTTCTCCCACAAGCCTGTGCCCCTACCCACCTTCCCAGCCTCTAAGAATGGGGGGTGAGGTAGGGTGGGAACAGAAGGAAGAGGCCACAATTTCCACCTCCTATCCTCATCCCCAGCAAACTTCACAAGCCAAGTAAGAAGGGAGACTCCCAGGGAATCACTGTAGGAGGAGACCATCATTCCACTCAGTAGTCGGACTATGGCCAAGGAAGGGACTTGCTGATCTACCCCTGTGCCTATAGAGGAAAAGAGGAAGCTGGAGAAAGATGGCAAGCAAGGGGGGTGGGATACCCAACCGGTGAGCAATCTTCACTTAAATCATTTGGTGTGCTCAAGCGGGATAAGTTTCCCATAGGACAAATGGACATCATGGAAGGTAGCTGGGCTGTAGCCATTTTGCTAATATCACCCTAACAAATGCTGCCACTAGATGAAAACACAAACACACACACATACATACACATGCAGGTGCAAAAATCCATGGAGTGAATGCCAGTGGCAGAAATTTAAAGTCAAAGATTGGGTGGAAGAAATACGGTGGGAGTCCTGTCTGCCAAGGTAGGAAGCTGTGCAGTGACAAGGTCCCACAGCTTCTCCAAGCCCCTGCCCTCACCCAAGAATTTACACATGTGAACTGCTAGAGAGCCAACCTGCGGCCCTGCCACACAGAGGGCATAGATGACTAGTTCTTATTAGCCAGAGAAGCAGCAGTGACCCTAAGAAAGGAGACTACAACCCTGCAACCGTGGTCTCTTGTGTAAAGAAACCTTCTCCCTCCTTCCCATTCTAACATTCTGGGGTGCCAGGGCCTAGCATGGGAGGAGAGGAGGTATAGAACTTTGAATGAGATTTAAACTGGATAAAACATTTAAAAACCGAAAGTGACCAGGAAGTCAGACAATATGCCCAACTTCTGTTGAGGAGCAGGAAAGGGACAGCCAGAAGTTCCCAGTTGAAGAAAATGATAGCAAAATAAAAATTATTTTTATTTCATGTTTGTACTGGTGGAAAGTTGATACTATTCAATGAATCATTTATCCCATTTTTTTCTTAGTTGAACATTTTTTCACCACAGTGTCGATCAGGAGTACACTAATTATAAAATACTAAAGGCCCTATCTTTTCTCTCTTTTTTTTTTTTTTTGGTTCTTTTTACATTTAAGTTTTGTTCAGGATTATGCTGCAATTTTTCTCTCTTCATAATTTGTAAGAAAACATTTCTGGCACCTCTGTAACAGGAAGCTAAGTGGATTTGAGCCCTTGGTGCGTTAACAACTTGAATTATGAATTAGACAGAGGGAGTAGTCAATTTCTCACTTAAAGGACAATATCTTTTGTCTTTTCTATTTAAATAACCCTATGCATAAAGACAAATTAATTTTTATTTCAAAAATATTGAACACTATGCAAAATATAATTATTCAACAGCACCAACTAGGTGCCTAATACTATGCTAGGCACTGTCTGTATACAAAAATAAAAGCAAACAAGATAGAGAACAAAAGAATCATGCAACCTAGTGCTAACAGTAGCAAAAAGAGTTTATCAGGGTTCATGCATTCAGGTATGCTTCACAGAGAAAATTAAGACTTGCTAAGATAGTATTATCTTTAAGTTTATTAAATACATATATCTTGACAGATTATTTTTAAAACTAGCCTTGGCATAGGCTACTGATTCCATTTTCCCTGACCCCAACATCCTTATAGTCCATTTAAATGCAATAGAATGGAAACTTAGCCTAAACAATGAGGTGAGAATTTTATGTGGTCATTTTTACTGAAGAAAATTATCTGGGACTCCAAACCATGGCATTTAATGACTCTATTTACTAGCTAAGTTCAAACAAGGAAAGCATTTTATTATGCAGTATATTTCACATCTATAAGGCTGTGGGTTTTTATCCTGAAGGAGAAAAGTTACTGATGAAACACGGGAGTAGTTACAGCTCTAGTACTAAAGATATTCTTATTGACTGTATATACCAGGACAGATTATATATATCAGAACTAATAATTTGGAACATTAAGATGTCTTGAGTGCTTTGTCAGTTCAGTACATTCTGACTTCTGTTGCAAGTTGTTTATTGCTTGTGATACACTAAAGCCTCATGAATTGGCTTTTTTTCTTTACCATGGGTAAAAGGTCTTTTATTAAAATGTGTCTAGTCATAAACAATGCATAATATTGTTCTGTGTGTTTCTGAATTTTACACAAATATTATTGAACTGTAAGTATCCTTCTGCAGCTTGCTTTTGTGTTCCACATTTTGTTTCTGAGATACACACTAACTTTTGGGGAAGGAGAGAGTAAAAGAAGGGAGAGGGGTGGGCTTTAGCTATATTTGTAATATGTATTTCTTTGAGAAAGAAGGTGGGAAAAGAGGAGGATGAGAAAGAGGAGAAGGAGGAATAGGAAAAGGAAGAGAAGGATAAAGATAGAAATTTGAAGCAAACATGGCCAAATAATATTCCTTTAAATTGAGAGGGGGATATATACATCTCAGTTATGTATTTTAAACTGTTCTGTATGTTTGAAATATTTCTTACCAATTTTAAAATTTTAATACCTTTTTAAGCTAAGTAATGTCACATGTCACAGAAAAAATGTTTTAAACACACTATCAGTTCCCAAACTCATATGAACAAGTGATGTTCAAGTATTCCAGAACACTTGTTAAAACAGGTCTCCTAAAACTTTAACCAAAGATTCATTTGTTATCCCTCTGCAGAGGTCATTGGCTCAAAATCATGCAATATCTATGGCAGAATTTCAGCCACCAGTCATATGCTGATGGGAAAAAAAACTTTGTATTCTAAAATTTCACTAAATAGAGGATTCCTCAGCACCAGATTGAATAGAGAAAGAAAAAATAAATAAAATAGAGGAATTCTGCTCATTCTAGGCAGGTAAATAACCCTGTCTTGTTCTCTGGGGTGGCAAAATCACTTTTGTAAGACATGGCTTGATAGCTTGACTAAAGATAAACATCTGAAAATCTGTAAAATTACTCTTGAAAGATTTATATAGATTTGTTGCCTATACTTTGTCAAATGTCACCCACTCCAGTGCAGTTTTGAGCTTTTACGATAAGCATTCCATTAAAACTATTCTCACCAAAGTTATCAACTTCTTTATTGCTAAATCACTATAGAATTTTCTGACTTCAGATTGACTTCTCTGCAGCTCTTAACACTTTTGACCATTTCCTCTTTAAAACTCTGTGGCTTTCCTTATGTTTCTCCTACTTCTCTGTTTCATCCTTCTCGATATCCTTATAGCATCTTCTTCTCTACGGCTCCCTCAAATGTCACAGTTTTCCAGAGTTCTCTCTTCTGCTCTCATTTTACTCTAAAACCTCTCCTAGCATGAACTCACCCGTTTCCCATGTCTTTTACTTTAACTGTTTTATGTGTGTGTGTGTGTGTGTGTGTGTGTGTGTGTGTATGCCAATAATTCTCAAGTCTGTATCTCCAACTCCGATCTCTCTGCTCCATGTCCGTATTTCCAACACCCTATTGAACATCTCCACTATAATGTTCCACAGAGATCCCAAACTTAGCACACGTAAAATTGTTCTTATCATGTTTTCTCAACAAAATCAGCTGCCTTCTTGGGACCCCAATGTCAATAAATGGCATTTCCACCCACCCAGTTACCCAAGCCAGAAACGTAAGAGTCTAATGAGACTTTTCTTTCTGTTAGCCCCTTAATCAAGCACAAGCCCTATTAGTCCTAGCTCCTAGTATGTTTCTAAGCATCCACTCATTTCTAGCCCCAATGCCCTTTCTTTCATACCATTCACCTTTCTTCTGGATTATTTTGTAAAATAACAACATATGATCATAGTTTAGAGTATAGATTCTGGAGCCAGATTGTCAGGATTCAAATCCCAGCTCAGTCTCTTACAGACTTATGACCTTATGCAATTACTTAATCTCTGTGTATCTTATCTATAAATTGGGATGATAAAAAAATAGCTACCCACCTCATAAGATTGCTATGAGGATAAAATGAATTAATATATGTAAAGTGCTTGTGAGTATGCCTGGCACATAATGAGCACTCAATAAATATGAGCTACTATTAGCAAGAAACAGCAACCTAACTTGTTTCCCTTCCTCTAGCCTCAACCCTTCCCAATCTATTGCCTAATTGGCAGCAAAAGTGAACTTTCTAAAACAAAACTTAGATCATGTCACTCCCTGGATTTAAATGTTCCATGTCTCAGATCACTTAAGGCCAGGAGTTCAATACCAGACTAGGCAACATAGTGAGATCCCATCTATACAAAAAATAGAAAAATTAGCTGGATGCAGTGGCTCACACCTGTAGTCCTAGCTACTCAGGAGGCTGAGGCAGGAGGATAACTTGAGCCCAGGGGTTTGAGGCTTCAGTGAGCTATGATGATGTCCAGCCTGGGTGACAAAGCAAGACCCTGTCTTCAAACAGGAAAAAAAAAGAGAGAGAGAGAGAGAGAGAGAGAGATAAAAGCAAGAAAGAAGAAAAAACACACATAGAAAAAAATACCCCAAATACTCCTCTTCTTTATGGGATACTGTAATGTCCAGATGTGACATCTGAAACTTCTGCAGCCACATACAACCATGACAGGAAGGCTAAGCACAAAGATGGCAGGTCCTGCCTGAGTCCTCAATCAGGTCATGAAGCTATAACTCTTCTTCTTTATTGTGTGATCTAATAGATCTTTACCATTTAAAAAAATCCCATATCTCATTCACTCATACACCATCTCTGAGCTCTTCAAGACCGAGGGTTCCCCTGAGTTTCCACAGCATCTTTTGCATACCCATAATATGGCACTTACCAGACTGAATTTTAGTGACCTGTTCACTTATTTATCTGTTCTCTAAGACCTTATAAAACTCAAGATTTTCTTTTTATTTTTAGGTCTACTCATCTATATTGCCCCACACACAACAGGCATTCAATAAAATATCAAGGACTAACTGAAGGCAGTCTATCATCTGCTATGGATCCCGACTAAGAAAATGATGAGAAAAGATTGTAGTCTTCCATGTGTAGTCAATCAGCTAAAACCCAGAAACTACAAAACAAAGCTTTCTGCATTAAAATCACCCATTAACTGCATCAGCATTTTCTCTAGGTTTAGAGGCTTCGTGTGGGGAATATTTGCAAAAGTTCCACTCTTCCTTATATATCATCTCAAGAATACATAATTAGAGTTAGAACTCTTCTGGATTTTTTAATTAAAAATACTGATTTTCTCTTGTTATTGAATTGATTTAAGATTTTCTGTTAAACATGGAGCTTAAGAGAGAGGAATATTGATGTGGACTTTGCCACTTAAATATCCCCTAGCTTCCCCCAACAGAAGTGATACTCAATACATTAAAAAGAGGATGACTTACAAAACCAAGGTTATTCCCATATCCAAAGATCTGGGTAGAAAATGGAACACATTTTCCCCCCTCAGGTAGCCCAAAATTATTTTGACTTGAGAATAAGAATGTATGATTTTAACTTTCTAGACAAACTCACCAAATTTAAGGTAAAGAATATAAAAATTGAGTCTACAATAAGTTATCAAAAATATTAATAGCTGTAACCAGAAGGGGCAGGAACTGCCTCTGATATCAGCTATATAGGGTCCAGGGAAAAAGGCCACCTGGTCAGAAAGTAGGATTTCAGCTTGCGCAGCAGATAAGAGAGATAAAGACACATGATTTCAGCTTTTGCAAGTTTTAAACAGGGGTTGAAGGGAGAAATGGTATCTCATTAATGATAATCATAGCACAAATAATAAAAGCTAACCTTACACAGTGTTAACAGTGTTCCAAGCAGGCCCTGTTCCAACACTGGCACATTAACTCATTTAATCCTAACAGCAAACCCATGAGTTATGTTTCCAGTCTTCATCCCATTACAGACCAAGGAGGAGGGAGAGGGGGGACTAAGGCATGAGTAGTTTTGGAACTTGCCCAAGGTTTCAGTTTGTAAGCGGCTGAGCTGACATTTGAACCCAGGCTCATTCTGTAAAACACCCTACAATACAGCCTCTCACTAAGCAGTTATGAGTGTCTTGACTAATGTTCCCTTTCAACAAATTACACAGGTCTCCTATTACATGGAGATGTAGTGTTGCACAGGGTGACAGGGAAGATGACCAAATAACAAGTAACAGTATGAAAGGGTCAGTAGTGTTTTGACAAGAGAAGGTCAGGGAGCTGGAGGAGCAGAAAGGCCCCTCATCTGGTCCAGAAGGAAAGGCTTCTCACAGAGAAGGTGATGAAGTGAACCCAGAAAGATGAGTAGGGATTTGTCTAGTAAAGAGGGGGAAGATGGATTCCCACATGTGTGAGGAACTAGCAGAAATGGTATAAAGCTAGAGCAGAGAAAGCAAAGTGAAATAACAGATGAGGCTGGTGACAAGTTGGTCATATTAGAGTTCGAGCATGATGGAAAAGGCAATGAAAAGCAATTGGAGGGTTTCCTGCAAAGGAAATCTAATAGCTGCAGTATGATGACTACGTTGGAGAATGACAAGAGAATAAGCAGGAGGTGCATCTGGAAGGAAACAATTTTAGTACTCCAAGCATGACGTGCAGGTGTGCAGATGGTGGGGATGGAAAGAAGCAGCTGTATGTTAGAGACGTTTATGAGATAGGACCCCCAGAACTTAGCAATGTATCAGATGTGCTGGGTGAGAAAGAGGGAGCCGCCAAGGATGAGATCCAGAAGGCACCATAAAGAGGGCAAAGGAGGACCCAAGACAATAAATCTTTTGCCATCAGCATGTGATGGAAAATGACAAATGAAAATATAAAATGGGCTAATGTTTACTGGCCAATATCACAACAATTCAATGTAGCATAGAACAAATAGATACGATTAGAAAAATATTAACATTTGAGATGTAGAATATTAAAAGATAAAAACAGAGGAACAACTACTCAATTTGTGAGTATATGCACACGGGAAGTATCTAAATAACATTTCCCAATATTCAGAGAGGGTAGCATAGAAAACTAAAGCAGAGAGTCAGGAATTTAAATGCAGAATGTGAGTAAGAGCCAGTACTAATGAGTCTTACAGAGGCATCTCTTTTAGCCTAACCATGTTTTTAAGCATGAGGTTGGGGTTAGAATAAATAAGCAAGGATGAGCAACTAACCAGAAAGGAGTCAAGGTATCCACCCCTTTAAAATTCCGAAAATGAAGAATCACCATCTGTCAGTGGCATCATCAAAATGAGTATCCTAATGAAGGTATCTTTTAAAGGAAATAAATGAATTCGAGGTGGAAGAATGTCAATTTTTGTTGCTGTAATTATCCTTAAGAATCTGATTTTCTGGGATTTTAAACAAAGGCTTTAAATGCCTTTGTAAAAATTTTTACTTGCCACAATATCAATTACTTAAAATAGTTTTAAATGTACTATGAACTCAATGATAAATATTCAAATATTAAGAGTGAGTATATTCATCTTTAGTATAAAAACACCTTAAAGATCTTACAGAGGTCGGATAAAGATAGAAAAGCAGACACCTGTTATTTTGTGCATGGGATAAAATATGGTCTTAAATACCTTTTAGACAAAGGTGCAATTCCCATGATTCTCATTTAAAATGTCCTTTATTATCTATATTTTGAAGATATTTTGAAGATACTAAAAATTGCATTCATTAAATATTTATTTATTCCTTTCCCTATCTTTATTCATCAAAGGCGTATGTGGCTGTCAATCAGAACTTCAGATGAGCATGAATAAACCAAACTCCATACAAAAGCAAAGAACTTTCTTGGAATTTTTGTCAGCTTGTGCAAGTTTACAAGTGTTCAGTTTCCATTAGGCTTCCAAAATATTGAAAGTAGCTTACAAGTTTCTATTACTAACTTCAGTGACCCCAAATGGGACATGCTTCAGTAAAGCTGGTACCAACACTGCAAGTTAACTATTGTGCAGTGAATATAAGTGGTGATGAACTTCCCTAGCAGACAATAGGGAAAGGAGTTTCTCTGTGATTTCTCAAAATGATTTGACATTCTGCAAGTTTGGAGAGAAAATCTGCATTACAATACACTAGGGTATCACTAAATAATATATGAACTAATATTTCTTCATCAGTAATTTGTACACTCACCAGGCAGAAGAAAGTAGCACTTTTTTGAGGAATTAATGCCATCACTCCATTCTTCCAATTATCTAAACAAACAAAAAAAAAACTGGCATTTAAAAAGCCTGTATTGTACCATGGCTTATAAGAGTGGTCAAAGATTTGCCCCTACTTCTCCATATACACTGCTCTCTTTCTCCTTCTAAATGTCTTATACATTTTTTATTCCTCAATTTCAACATTACTGCCTTCTTTTGTGTTTAATTGATCTTTTGTATTGTACTATTTTTTATTCCCTTCTTTTTTCCTTTTCTGTATATTTTTAAGCTATTTTCTTAGTGGTTACCCTGGGGATTACAATAAACATCTTAAATTTTAAAAAAATAAAATAAAATAAAATAAAAAGCCCGTATTCATTTTTAACATATTATTTTCTTTAATGTCTCTATCATTATAGAGACAGTAGGGTAGGGCTTGAAAATCATGTTTGAAGTTTGTCTAACAAATAATAATCCTGATACTTCAGCGCAGAAGAAACATTCATCTGAAATATTCCAAGATTGCCTAGATTTGTCATCACAGCTGCCTCATTTTTCTCCTTCACTTTGTAAATTAAGTGGTTCCTCACTTTGGATGACTGTAAGGCATCATGGTGTGGTTCTGGAAGAGGAATCAGAACAATTGTTTCCAATCCAAGTTCTGGTATCAAATAGCTGTGTTACCTTGAACAAGGCATTTAAACTCTCTTGGCTTTAGTTTCCTTATCCATTAAATGTAAAATTAACTAATCTATATATTCCTTTTAATTCTAAAGTACTAACTATGCTTATTCTGATAGAAAAAAAGTATTCAAATTGTAGCAATTAAAGATTTTTAAAAGCAAATCACATCCTGAATGTCAGCTAAAGAACTGAGTTGTTATATTTTTTTCCATCAGTCACTTCTTTCTGGCCAACCTATATTTCCCTGACAAGAATTATATTGCATGAAGGTAGGCTTACTGGATGTTTTATTAATAAAAAGTGTAAAAACAAATAACTGAAATTCAGTTAAACAATTGCATTTCCACTTGGAATATGCATATTTCACAACTTCAGAATCCATTATATCTTGTACCCAGTTTACTCTATCAATTACAATCTTTTGAAAATTTATTTTTTAACTTAACTTATTTATTTTATTTCAATAGACTTAGGGGGTACAAGTAGTTTTTTGACACATGGATGAATTTATAGTGGTGAAATCAAGGCTTTTAATGTACTTGTCACCCAAATAGTACCCAATAGGTAATTTTTAATCCCTCATCTGGCTCCCACCCACCCCCCTTCTGAGTCTCCAAAGTCTATTATGCCATTCTGTGTGACCATCTATACCCATCACTTAGCTCCCACTTATGAGCACATGCAGGATATGTTTTTCCATTTCTAAGATACTATACTTAGGATAATGGCTTCCAGTTCCATCCAAGTTGCTGCATAAGACATTATTTCATTTTTTGTTATGGCTGAGTAGTATTCCATGGTGTATC
>CM052437.1:28088651-28107997 GCA_028533085.1 Varecia variegata
CTGGGAAAACGGGATAGCCACATGTAGAAGACTAAAACAGGACCCACAGCTTTCACCTCTCACAAAAATTACATTTTCTTTATTCACTCCTCAATTGATAGGCACTTAGGTTGATCCCATATCTGTGTAATTATGAATTGTGCTGGGATAAACATATGATTACAGGTGTCTTTTTGATATGATGATTTCTTTTCCTTTGGGTAGATCCCGGTAGTGGTATTGCTGGATCGAATGGTAGATCTGTTCAGGTGCCAATGGTGGTAGAGTAGTTTAGATAATCCCCAGTTCCTAGGCCCCTGAGTTGCATGCTTGAGTCAAGGGACTGGGGGGACAAGACCAAGACTGGGGGGGCTAGCAAACTTGCCCTCAAGCCTCTCTAGGTTCAGGTGCTGGCTGTGATAGTGAGGGGTGGGGTGATCCCCTACTCCAGAAGAATGTTCAGGAAGGAGAAGGGCAAATGCATTGGGAGCCTATGACAGGAGGGGTGGGCCTCTCTTGATGTGATTAATAGCAGTAGGCAGTTGTGAGACAACACAAGCCACTCATACCTCCTTCTTTTAGTGGTAGTAGTGGTTTCTGTCCTCTGGTGGCACAAAAGCACCCAGATTCCCAGCCCCTACGCTGAACCAGCTGAAACAGAGGTGGTAGAGGCAGCTCAACCTGCTATGGTGCGGGGCTACCAGACTTCCTGTGGGCTGTGGCTGAAATGCTCTGGTAGGGGAAGTGTGGTTGTCCCAGGGACTTGCCTCCAGGGACGGTAAGCTCCTCCCAGAAGGGACAGGCAGCTCAGGAAGAGGACAGCTAGCCCCATTCTCCCTCAGAGGAGGTGGTAGTTTTTGTCCTTGAGGCACATAAAAGCACTTCCTGCTGATTTTTAGAGAGTGAGCCCCAAGCTCTGTGTAATCCTGGATGTGATAGGCTGTGTCAGAGGTGGGGAAGCCTCTTGCAAGTGCCCTGACTAATCATCCCCTATGGAACCATCACCCATCCCAAGCGGAAACAGCGATAGGGCTCTGTCAGCCCAAATTCTGCCCAGTGGTGGGGCACTGCCCAGCTTCAAACTCCCAAAATGGTGTCCTGAGCCTGTGACCAGAGAGGGTAGGGCCCTTCTCAGGCAGGCTGCACTGGCAAGAAACTGGGGAGTGCAGTTTGCTTGAGGCTTGGTCCTACAGCAGCTGGCCACAAGATGGTGAGCACCATTCCAGATGCATGCTGGAATGCCTGGTTTTCCTGCCCCTCCCCAGCCAGGCAGCCGCTGCAGTGACATCAAGCCCAATCCCAGCCAGAGGGAAGGGCACAGCCCAGTGATGAACCCTCAAAATGGCACCTTGTACCTGTGACTAGAAAGTTTGGGGCCCCACCCAGGCAGTTGGTACAGGTGAGAAACTGTGGAAAATGCTGTCTACCCACCTTCCAATCTCAAAAGAAGCCCACAGGAGGGCGGTGGAGGCCTTTCCAGGGGTACGTGGGAGAATGTGGGTTCCTCCATCCCTCCTTGGGTCTGTGCAGTGGCTGCAGCCATGCCTACAGTTTCCTGGTTCTAGGATCTCAGAATGGTGCCTGGCTCAAGTTGCTATATGCTTAGATGCCTGTGGAATTCTGTGTGAGTTCCCTTCCTCGAACAATGTCTCTGTGCAATCTCCAAGCAACTTACTATGTTAGGCCCAAGACCTGTGCGGGTTGGGGGGTTCTCTTATAGCCAAGATCAGAAATGCTTGTCTTGGAGAGTAGATCCTCAGGGGCTTCTCTTTTACTGTTCCCTGCATCCAGAAGCTTCTCATAGCTGTTAGCCAGTCCCTGGCTGGGCAAGTTGCCCTGAACCCTCTCCTTACCCATTTTTGGTGCTTCCTGTCAGTTCCCTGGTGAATCTTAGCATTCTCTGCTAGATGATCTGTTTGCAAGGTGAGAATCTGCTCACTATTCTTGTTCCTCTCCACGGAGGAGGCACATACTACCTGTGTCTAGCCAGCTATCTTGCTCCTCCCTCCTCTGGAAATTTAATTTTAAAATTTTACTGTTGATAAAACTATAATTAAACTTAGATAATAGAGCATTAAAAAAGTTACTGCTAAGGAATAATGATACTCCTAAAGAATAAAACATTGATAATGTGAAAGAAGGGTGACAATTTAACTTTAAAGCCAAACCTTCTCTAGGGCTTCTCATGCTGTAATACATTTCCTTTCTCTCTCTCAATTGATGAAGAGCAATGACCTTAGGTGACTAAAGGGGAGTGGACATTGCCTCTTATTATGGTATCTCAAGGTTCAATCTCTATTATGAACCTCCCCAGCAGGCTCAAATGTCCCTCTTGGCCAGCCAAGCTTAGACATCAGCAGCTGCTTTCACACGAATTAGTCCCTGGTATAAGAAAAAAAATGGATCCATAGTGAGATGCTACTTGCTAATAAAGTCCATGTCTTTTATTTAGCATTTTTTAGTCCAATTCCAGATAGCGACCTTGCCGGGGTTCTAATTGCCTAGATCTGAGACCTATTTTTATACTGTTTCTTCTTAAATGAGTATACTAACCATTCCTATAATACAAGAATTAAACAACAAAAAAAGTATGTATAACCACAGGATAAATGTGAGGCAAGTTCCTGGACTATCAATCTTTGTCTTGATAGCAATAAAAAATTTTTATTTAAAATTTTAAATAAATTTTATTTAAACAAATGTGGACATATTGTGAAGTATAGTATATTGTAAAATATAAATAAATTTGAAAATTAACCTTTAGATGTGAAAGTATAACTTCTCTTGTGTTTCCACAATTCTTTGGGGGCATTACCTAGAATACATTGTAATTATTTCATTGCATGCCAGCCCCTTTCACTTTGCTGGCTGAACAAAGGTAAAGTCAAAGCCCCTGACAGCAAATTCCCCAAGTGACAAAATGAATTGCTGATATTTACAAAATGAGATTCAATCTAAGCTAATGTAAGTGTCATTTTGACTAAATCAGCTCAGTTTGACATTATGTAGGATTATGAAATGCAATTTACATATATTGCAAAAGACTATAGTGTCATCTTTAATGATCTGGTCCTCTCAGGCAATAGATTAACATTTCTTAAAAAAAACGTGATCTTAAACAGTGCTGACGTTACAGAATTTAAAGATTCTTAAAAATAGAAAATTATTTTAGAAAAGCAAGCATAAATGTAAAATCAAAATTTTTTTAGTCAAGCACATGCCATTGACAATGATCAAGTTCACAAAAAAATCTCTGACGTTTTCTAGTTCAAATGATCACTCTGGGAAGAAATACTAAAATTCTTTAGTAAGAGTCAATAATAAACAAAATATTAGTTTACATTGTATCACTAGGAGAAAAAAATTCCACTTTCAAAGTGAAACTTCATTAAACATGTGAACAGTATCATACAAATCAGAGCTGAATAATTCTATGAAAGCCTCTTAACAGTAGAAAAAGAGTAAAAAGCAGGTATTTTACCCTTTCAATTGACTCATTTTTGATATAAATAATCAATCCCTTGGTCACAGGAAGGATTGTCCCTTAAGAAAATCTGACCTCCTGATACTTCTCTCTGCTTAGTGCATAACTCTGGGAAATGTGAGTTAAATATAGTAAAAAAACTTTTGAAGAGTAGCCACTATTGTATACTAACCATGTGACTAAATGGCAATTAGGGTCTCTCCAAGCAATGAAGTTTCAAATCTGTTCTGGATACTAGGGAGAGAGCTAGGATATACAGATTCTCAAATCCAACCCAGACCTATAATTTAATCATATTTCACTTTTATTGATACTTACTAGCATTTTCTTAAACTTACACATATTCTTAGCCTGTCAGTGAATTGCTGGCCAAATGCTCACAAGTTTTTTCCATATTGTCCCTCTTATAACAATGATACTTTGGCAATAGGGTATTTGCCAATGGGTATTTGCTGTGCAAATATTCTGAGTCACATGCTACTTACTATTAATTTTTTTATTCTCCTATATTCTGATTTCTTCAAGGCACAAACTGACTATATTTAATTCATGGTGAGACCTAAGGCTCATTTTCATGGCTCCTTTTGGGGATTCCAGGAATCCCATCTGATGTTTTTTATTTCAATAGTGACTATTAATGAAGTCAAATTTATTCTGTGCATGTGTCGAGGTAAAAGGTAACAATTAAATAACCTAGATTATGGTTACTTACTTGGAAAGCTGCATTAGGCACAATACTGACTTCTAAATGTCATATTTAACAGAAATAAATTCAAGTCATCCACACTCGGAATTCTCTAAAGGTAAAACGTTACATCAACAGAAATTCTTTCTACACCTACACTGAAAAGGTACAACTAGAATATCAAGCTCATCGGTTTGTCATCATGTATTAGGAACATCCTCTCTACCTAGAAATACACAGTGATGACCTTATCAACTTGTTCACTAACCTAATTGGGACATAGGAAGGAAGAAGTGAAGTGAGAACGGGTGGGTAATAATGTTCTTGTGGAACAAAACTGGTAGACAGAAAGCATGTCATTCTTTTCATACAAAGGCTCCCAACTGCTAAAATGTCCACTTCCCTCTTTCTAGTCGGACCTATTTAAAACAGAAATTCAGTGTTACTAAAGCAGAGAACATAGAAGTCAAATTGGTACCTGGCGGAAAGTTTTGAAAGCAAATTGCTAAGGCTATCAGGAGCCAGTTTAAAAAAAAAAAATGAAACATAAAATGCCAGCAGAAATTGGTATGAAATATACCATGCTGGGAATACCTTTGTATGAAGTTTAAAACTAAAAATGTACTCTACAAGTTTCCTCACATGGATACTGAGTCACTCAATGAGAAAGTTATCAAACTGTTTACAAACAATATTCCATAAAAGAAAAAGAACGTGGAGGTCTATCTTTTTTCAAGGGCCTTCCATGTTTTAAGTAAGTTTATAATGCTAGAAGTGTCCCATTGTACCCTTTCAGAAAACAATGATGATGGGAATGGTCTGCATCACTAAATCCAGAAAGTAAAGAAGTAGGTGGCCTTAACCTCACAATTTATGCTGTGAGTAAAATCATGCTATTTAAGACAAAGTTAACAAGAATATTTATCAGGATTCTCACAACCCACAAACCTTGCCATTTTGAATAATCATGCTTTCCAATCCATTTGGTTTATTAAAAATGTATTTTCCCATTTCCAGATCTTTCATATTTTGACAAGTGTCAGTTTTTTCCTTCCATTATGTAGGTGGTGGCCACAGTTTTATAAGCAGTGCATAGCTGCCTCATTCTTCTGTTCACTAATGCAAAAAGATCTGTTGACCAGATGTCTCTTCCTGCCTGCCAAAGGTGTATGCTGTTCCTCAGGATGAGTCTGGTAAAATTAAGTCTAAGCAACCCAAGTCATACAATAATAAACTCCCCAACTCATGGTGGCAGGACCCAGGGAAAAACACAAGAAAATGAATGTTTTCCCAGCATTTGTAACATGGTGAACAAAAGGTGATAGATTGGGGTGGGAAAGAAAGGAAAAATAATAGCTGCAAACAGAACTTAAAATGGTAAAAAAAAAAAAAAAAAAGAAAAAAGAAAAAAGAAAGAAAAGAGAAAAAAACACCAGAGTGATAAATTATAGAAATTAAGTGCAGACACAGAAAATGCATAACATTCTCTTTGTTCTATCCATAGAGTTTCTGCCAGTAAATAAAATGATTCTTTGACCCATCCTGTGTGCTCAGCCTCTGCTCCATAGCAAGGTCCCTTGAATATATGTGTTCAGGTGTTGAAAAGGGCCTTAGACTATGATGATGATCTCTTAAAATGAAAGTAAAAAAAAAACAGACATTTGCCTCAGAAACAAGTGGATTCTTTTTAACCTTTGGTGGAAATACCAGCTGACACCTTTAAAATTAAAATTAATATGATTTCTTTAGGGCAACTGTAATTCGGTCTAGCAAGCAGAACAGAAGCTAGAAATGTGGGAGTAGTGAAAAGAAAAGGAGGGTAATCAAATACTATTTCTAGCCTAAGCCTTGAGAATGAATAACCCAACCAAAGGAGAGGACAGGACCAGCTACAGAATCTGTGGAACTCAGTGCAAAATAAAAGTGCAAAGCCACTTATTTAAAAATTACTAAGAACTCAAGATGGCAAGAGCAGAGCACTAAAACAAGTGTGTGGCCCTTCTAAGTGCACCCCCCTCCCAATAGGAAGCCCTAGAAGAGGACATCTTAGGTGGAGAAATGGCCTAGGTAAAGGCTGGAATTCAAAAGAAATGAATGCAAGTAAAGAAGAAGTACAGTGTGAGGGAGAACCCCAACCTCCTAGAGGGTGGCAAGGAGTAACAAGATTCCAGAGGAGGTAACTAAGCACACAAGGAGGTTGGCTTGCCATAACTCCATAGTTGCTGAAAGTAGACAATGAGACTCAGTGGCTCAAAGGAAGACAGTTTGTAACTCAAAGTACAGCAGATATCAGGAATATCAGAATGACAGCATTATTTCCCTTACCTCCAAAGCCCCCAGTATTTTAGTCTGTTTTATGCTGCTATACAGAATACCTGAGAGGACTGGATAATTTATAAAGAAAACCACTTTATTTCTCACAGTTATGGAAGCTGGGAAGTCCAAGGGCATGGCACCTGCTCAGCATTTGGTGAGGGCCTTATTGCTACAACAGAACATGGCAGATGGCATCACAGGGTGGGAGGGCAACAGTGTGCCAGCTCAGGTCTCTCTTTCTCTTCTTCTAAAGCCATCAGTCCCATCATGGGAGCCCCACCCTGATGACCTTATCTAATCCTAAATACCTCCCAAAGCCCCCACTTCCAAATGCCATCAACATGTGAATTTGGTAAATAATTCTCTAACACACGAATTTTGGAGACACAATTTAAACCATAGCACCCAGGGTGATGCAAAAGGCCCAGATCTCAACTATACAGGCAGTGGGTTGCACCACAGTTGAGAAACTCAGGGCTACAGGCACAGCAACTTTTATAGTAGGCAGTAAACAAGCCTGTCTCCCTCTCCTGGGAAGGAGAAATCATATGACAGCCATGGCATTCAGGTCACCTTAACTGCCTACCCAACTACCTACAAAAACGGTTCAGCATCAGAGCCATTGATTAGAGTTAGGCTTTATATTTTAGCATATTCAGCAAAGCTGTGTACTTCGGTCCTTGGTGGACTACCTGCCTCTCCCAACACACAGACTACCTGCCTCTCCTTGACACAGAATCTCTGATGTGGGTTTAATTGTGTCTTCAAAAAAGATATGCAACAAGTCCTAACCCCTGGTACTCATGAAAATGACTTATTTGAAATAAAGTCTTTGCAGATGTAAAAAAGTTAAGATGAGGTCATACTGAATTAGGATGAGCTCTTATTCAATGACTTGTTAAGTCTTATCCAATGACTGGTAAAGTCTTATCCAATTACTTCCTCTTATTAGGAAGAGGAAAATTTGGACAGAGACACAAACACACATCATGTGATGATAATGTCAGAGATTGGAGTGATACATCTACAGATCAACAAACACTAAGGCTTTCTGGATAACCAGCTAGAGAGGCAGGAAATAGATTCTCCCCATATTAGCTTCAGCTGCCATAACAAAATACCACAGACTGAGTGGCTTAAACAATAGAAATTTACTGTCTCACAGTTCTGGAGGCTGGAAAGTCAAAGATCAAGGCACTGGCAGGTTCAGCTATCTAGTGAGGATTGCTTTTGCTTCCAAAATGGGACTTTGATGCTACCTCCTCTGGAGAGGAGAAAACACTCTGTCCTCACATGGCAGAAGGCAGAAGGGCAAAAAAAAGGAAAAGAAAAAATAGGACAAATTCCATATGTCAAGTTCTTTCACAAGGGCACCTGACCCCATTCATGAAGACAGAGCCCTTATGATTCAATGGACTAGAAGCTCTTGGAAGCTAAGAATCATCTCTTATTCATCTTTGTTACCCTGACAAGAAAGCACACAGTAGGTATATAAGAAATGCTCCTTGTTGAGTGGATGAGTTGATAATGAATGAAAAAGAAATTTTTATGTCAGATGTACAAAAAGGGAACTTAGGATAACCAACCAAAGACAGGGTCTCAGAATTGTTCTTTCCTCATAGCATGTTTTCCAAAGGATAGTGGATTTTCTTCAGCACATCCATTGTACTGCAGGATTCATGGAAGTGAAGACTACACTCTTCCTTTGTAACTTCTTCTGATGACTCACACAGAACAAAGAGCTTAAAAGTGTTTTCTGATGAAAATTACATCAATTTAGACCCCTTTTCCTTTGTGGATATTTAAAATTTCTCATGTGGGCTTTGAGCCACATAAGACTATAGAAGTTAACCTGGGGTAGAAGAATAATTTACCTAAATGTGCCATGCAAATTTGATGCAAGTGGTTCAAGACCACACTTGTGGAAACACAGCATAGTTCTTTAAAATAGATGGCCCCTCAGAGAGCTTTGAGTACAACCTCTCCATTTCACTGAGGAGGCCAGTGAGACAAAGAGTTTGGGTGAGTTGTCTAAGGCTGTGCAGCTGTTAGTTAGAAGGCTCAAGCAGACATAACTAGGGGATTAAGATATTGCCCTAATTTACTTGTGAACAGGCCCCTCAAGGTATCACAAGCCAGGAAGCATAATAACCTTTAATTTCCCTGTTTGATGTTTAGTCATTGGTTTCTTAATAATTCCTTATTTTTCCTCCCAATATTTTCCATATAAAACATTCAGAGAAGAAGAATTAATAATGACAATTTAGATTAAGATTGACTCTTCAGTATCAAGGACTTTAGATGATACTTGAACTTGATGAGTTGTTTGGCAATATTAAGTGGTACATATGAGAGGGGTTCACGGGGAGGCTCTAGGAACATCTGAGGAGTGTTAATAGCACCTGCCATTCTTAGATTGACTGCAGAAAACAAAAAATGAGTCTAAGATGTCTGAAACATTTTTTAATATGAGAATTAAAGTGATAACAAGGGACTACTTTTTAGTTACTGCCTCACTCAAGCTCTATAACAACCCACCCCCAAACTCAATGGAATACAACAATAAGCTTTTGTTCTCATGCTCATGAGTCCATAGGTTGACTGTAAATCATCGGATCTATCTGGCCACAACTGAGCAGTTTTATTTCAGGCAGCAGATCCAGCTGGGCTTGGCTCCTCAATGCAGGGTGGGTTCACATCAGAGATATAGATGATGACATAGATTATAGATATCAATATAGATATAGGACAGGAGACTCTATGGGAAGAAATTACAGAGCAGAACAAGAAAGGGGAAAATTCAACCTCCTAGAGGCTTAGAGTCCAGTGAAAATGATAGGTAGAGCAGTTTGTTTCTCCCTCCCTTACATCGGTGACAGTCAGCGGTTCCTGAGCTGCCAGAGACACTTGCTACCCCCACAAGCCCTAAAGCTGCTGCCACTAGTGAATTAGGAGCTTCTTGTGGACAAAGCATCAGGCTCCCATCCCCCGGGGGGTGCTCCCCATCATCACAACCCAAGCTGAGACAGCAGGCACCAATTGCTTCTCTACACACTATGTGCTTTTGTCCTCCCCGGGGGGCTTCAACTCCTCAGGTTTCATCCTGCTCATTCCCACACAAACATTTCCCAACTCCAGCCCAGAATGCAGGAGCCACAGGAGGCCAGTGGGTCCTGGGGGATCTGCATGACTCCACAGCCTGGACATTCTGGGCAGGCCACCTTCCAGAGAGAGGGACAGAGATGACCAAAGTGCTAGCTTTCCTCCATCCAGACTTTTTTACTCCTCTTCCCTTCCCCACCAGCAGCTGCCAAGAGAGACAATTGAGCCACCACACAGAGGCTTCCACAGAGAGTGGGGCTCAAACTTTTCCTCTTAAGGTCCTACTGCTGACTGAGGGATGCTCGGACTATGAGCTCCCTGCTCACCGGCCCTCTCTGGTGCTGCTTGCCCAGTGGCTCCATCAGAGCAGGGCACACCCTGAAGCAGAGGGACATCAAACTTGCTTGAGCATCCCATAGGCAACTCGGAACCAGCACGCTTCTCTCTGGCATGGTCAGAGATTAATCTTCGGGGACCTGGGGACAGGCCCATAGGCCAGATCTCGTACCCCCAGGTCTCCATCGCATTGTTCAGGGGCATGGAAGAGAGATTTGTGAACTGATCTCAGGAGGCGAGAGAGCCCGTGTGGGCAGAACTGAGAAGAGAATACATTCCCAGCTGTAGCATAGTCATGGAGCACACATCCCCACATAGGAAAGCCACACTCTCAGCCCAGGCCAGGATCCTGGGCAGGGAAGCTTCTAGTCTACCATGCAATCGTAGGGGAGCTCAGCTAGTTTGAACTCCTGCCTGCCAGCAGATGCCAGAGGGAAACTGGAGCATGGGGTGGGGAAAAAGAGTGAAACCTGCTCCTGACAGCCAGATTGTGAGTCTCAGATGGCCCTGCCTCTACAAGCAGACCTTCTGGTTGGGTGGTGCCACTTCCGCCCCTCCCTGGCAGCTTTACCCAGAAGCTGGGAGCAGACATTTGACCCCTGCCAAAATGGCTACCATGACAGTTTTTGTGGAGCCTAAGGTCTAGCTCATCCAACCCAGCCCTGCCCAGCCACACTCCCCCACCCACCACTGCTGTGGCAGAGAATAAGGACTCACCTAGAAGTTCCAGGGCACCAGGAAACACCTGGAACATTCATGTGTTTCACCTGAGGAACTAGAGCCAGTCACAGGACCCAAAAACAACATTGAAGTTTGTTCCTTCCAGCAAGTGCCACCTACTGGCAGAAAGGTCAATTTGTATGCCCTTTATAGCATTTACTGACTCAATCATACAAGGTGTGGTTGATTCACACCCACAAGCACCACCTACTGTCTCAGAGATTAAACTGAGCATGCCAATACAATTCACACTGTTACAAGGTTGAGGAAAGAAAAAGGATTTCAAAGACCTCACTCCTCCCTCATCAAAGAGAGACAAGGAATCTGCCCACCCACATTAGTTCACAACAGCTACAGCCTACAAACAATTAGCAAGTGAGAAAACTACCACACTAAGGATATCTATAACCAAGGCATCCATCTAGAACCTAGATCACCATCAAAGCACTCACAATCACAGCAAAATGTTTTTACCCAACATATGCTACAGACACACCCATATGAGTGAGGTGGGGAAAAATCCCCATTTAAACAAAACAAAATCCAAAAATAAGAAGCAATAGCTGCTCCAGATGAGAAGGAGTCAGAAAAAGAACTCTGGAAGTATGAAAAATCAGAGTGAAAAAACATCCCCAAAAGGGAACACCAGCTCTCTAGCAATGGATACCAACTAAAATGAAAATATTGACATGACAGGTAAATAAGTCCAAATGTGCCCTGTAAGGAAGCTAAATAAAATCCAAGAGAAAATGAAAAACCAGCTCAAAGAAGCCAGAAAAACAATTCAGCAAATGAATGAAAAATTCACTAATGAGATTGACATATTAAAAAAAAAACAAATAGAGCTTCTGGAAATGAAAAATTCATTTAAGGAAATACAAAACACGGTGGAAAGTTTTAAGAGTAGACTAGACCAGGCAAAAGAAAGACTCTCAGAGCTTGAAGATAACTCTTTCAAATTAACTCAGCCAGTCAAAAATAAAGAACAGAGAAATAAGAGGAATTAACAAAGCCTACAAGAAATATGGGTTTATGTAAAATGGCCAAATATAAGAATCATAGGCATTCCTGAAGGTCAAGAAGAAAATGCACAATTATTCTCTCTATTACTTCCCTGGTCTTGCTAGAGATTTAGACATCCAGGTAAAAGAACAACTGGGAGATTCATCGCAAACAGGCAATCACCAAGACACATAGTCATCAGACTGGCCAAAGTCAACATGAATAAGAAACTCCTGTGAGCCATAAGGTGAAAACATCAAGTAACTTACAAAGGAAAACCCATTAGACTAACTGCAGACTTCTCAACTGAGACCTTACAAGGCAGAAGGGATTGGAGCCCCATCTTTAGTCTTCTTAAACAGAACAACTACCCCCAACAGCAATCAACAGACCCCAATGGAAATCACAGCAACAACAAAAATAAACATGAATAAATTTTGATTAAATCAAAAAGCTTCAACACAGCCAAGAAAATCATTTACAGAGAAAATAGAAAACCTACAGGATGGGAAAAAATATTTGCAAACTATATATCCAATAGAGGGCTAATAACCAAAATCTACAAAGAACTCAAGCAAATCATCAAGAAAAAAATAAAACAACCCCATGAGAAAGTGGGCAAAAGACATGAACAGAAGCTTCTCAAAAGAAGATAGACAAATGACCAGTAAACTTATGAAAAAAATGCTCAATAGCACTAATCATCAGGGAAATGGAAATCAAAACCACAATGAGATATCACCTTATCCCAGTTAGAATGGCTTTTATTGGAAAGTCCAAAAACAATAGATGCTGGCATGGATGTGGAGAGAAAGGAATGTTTATACACAGTTGGTGGGACTGCAAACTAGTACAACCTCTATGGAAAACAGCATGGAGATTCCTCAAAGAACTAAAAGTAGACCTACCATTTGATCCAGCAAAGCACTACTGGGTATTTATCTAAAGGAAAAGAAGTCCTTTTATCAAAAAACACTTGCACTCAAATGTTTATTGCAGCACAATTCACAATTGCAAAAATGTAGAATCAACCCAAATTCCCATTAATTCATGAGTAGATTAATAAAATGTGGTATATGTATACCATGGAATACTACTCAGCCATAAAGAAGGATGACTTAATGCCCTTTGCAACAATTTAGACAGAACTGGAGACCATTATATTTAGTGAAGCATCTAAAAAGTGGAAAAGCAAACACCACATCTACTTACTATTAAGTTGTAACTAACCAATGAGCACACATGTGCATAGAGGGAAGTAAAACTCAACAGAAATCAAGCAGGGGAGAGGGGAGAGGAGGGGATTTGCAAAATCCTACCTAATGGGTACAATGAACACTATCTGGGTGACAGGCACACTTTTAACCCTGACTCAAGCACTACAAAAGTGATCCATGTAACCAAAACATTTGTATCCCCATAATACTTTGAAATTTAAAAAAAAGATAGATATGGATATAGATGTCATATAGATAGCATCATCTACAGATGCTGAAGAGGAAGAAGCTACCTGGAAGTAGCTTTTCTCATGGTGACGGCAAAAAGCAAGCTCTACTACACAAGTGTTTGCTCACTTTATGTCTACTAGTATCCCACTGGCCAAAGCAAATCACATGGGTCAGCAAAAAAAACAATGAAAGACGGAGTATATGCTACCCATAAAAAGATGTGGAGAGGCGTGAACAAGGTTTGTATCATAACTACAAACCTAACTGAAAATTTGAATACCTCTGGTCAATATTTGCAAAGAGGTGTATTGTTTACCATATGCCTCACATTAATATATTTAAATATTATCACTTGCCTTCCTCTTTTATTCAAAGATACAGGGTGATAATGGCAGGTTATGGCAAAGAGAGGACATTGGGAACTCAACTGACCCATTCAGGTAATAATGATCAAGTGCCTTGTTAGCCCTGAACAGTACTCATCCAAGTTCAAACAGTCCATGTAGGTCCTCCTAAAATGTTATCTCAGAGAAAGTTTTGGAGGAAATGCCTTTTATCACATGTAACAAGGAGATGAGGCAGAGATGGCAGGCTTCATTCTAGTATGTTCTGGTTCTAGCAAGCCAGTTGTAGAAAAATCTCTCAATTTATTGTACTCTTCCCATTTTAGTCCAATACCTCATCTCTACCTGCCTCTCGTCATTCCACCAGGCCTACCTGCTGCTTTCCTCTTTAAACAATGTATGGTTTTGACTATGAGATTAGATATGAGATTATCACATTTTATCATTAAAATAAATTTCTCATGAATATAGTACTAAAATATCAGTATCAATAATTTTCAGATTAGGAAGTATTACATTACCAAATTTATTTTTAAATTATATAATTAAATTAAATGTTGTCTGGGGCAGTCCCAATGTATAATTGATGACCCAACATAATTATTACTAGCATGCCCTTTCATTCTCAAAATTATCCTGATTTGGCTAATAAATTATATTGTTAACCTAATTATTAATATAAAAGACCACATAATGATCTCTACACCATCACATTGCCCAGTTAGCCACACCTAACCTTTGGTGAAAAATCAAACTACTATTTTAGAACTATCTGAAATCACATCAGCATTTTATTTGTATAATCAGACTCATTATCATTTACATGTATCCAGTTCTAATAACTTTTTTCCCAATATCCTATAAACATTAATTGTCAGAATATTTAATTTGTCAGAATCCACTATAATAACATTATGTTTATTGCAATTAGTTTCCTGGTTGATTTTCTAAAACTCCAGAAGTGTAGGTATAAGCTAAAATGAGAAGCAATAATTTCTCAAGTGATTTAAACCTTCTTTTGGCAATAGAGTAAAATCTTGAAATTATGATGATTTTTCCTAAAATGATGCCTTTCTTTGTTAACTATCCTAGAGCCAGAATTTGTTTTAATACAGAGATTCCACTATTTTTTCAGAAGTATTTAGACTTTTTGTTTCCTGTATTGTAGGTTCTTTTTGCAAACTCTTCCTGAATGTTTCTGGACCAATATAGTGATAGTATTAGTGATACGTATTACTCAGACCAGTGCAATATAATCTACCACTATCCCTACATGTCAAGGCTGATCTGGGTTTTTTGATATCGTGGTCACCTCATGAGCAATCAGTTAGGTATATCTGTGCTATCAATCAGATCAAACCAATGATCAGGCAAATCGTCTAAAAATAATGGATTATACTATAAAAAAAGTATAGACTCAATGCAGATGCTCTAAAAATAGGTTAAAATATCTGCAATAAGATAAATACTATTTGTAAACTGCATGCTTTTGAAAGACCTAACTGTCCAGTGAAACTGTCCATTTTTCATTTCCCTCTTGGCCTTTCAACAGTGGGGATTGTTTCTATCCTCTGTCGAAATTTCTAGAATTCTTCTTTCAATTCTGTATTAGTGGCCACATTTTAATTGTAGACACTAAATTGCATCCAGTGCTCTCAACCATGGTTTGTCTGACTGCTTGATGTGCTTGCGAAACCCCGGTCCCATCCCTGAAAAATCACCAGATGCTATTGTATCTTATTGAACTTAGCCATGAGAAATTATGGCTAAGTTCAGGAAATGGCAAAACAAATTATCTTGTCACTTGAATAAGTCATCAATCTGTTTGATCAAAGGAAAACTCAATTTTACCAACTTGTGGTTTTCATGATAGAAAAAATAAACTGAAGCCTACTCTTGCAGCTAGTTCTGGATGATTAGAAACCTAATGTAAAGGGCTTGATTATCAGGCTCCAGGAGAACTCAGGTTTAAATACTATCCATAAAGCTAGAGTCTGAGGCTTAGCCCTTCTAATTTTTATTTCAAAATTAATTCTCAATTTGGATAGAATACACATGACAGGGTCATACATACAGTAGATGTTCAACTATATATTAATTGACTATAAGCAATGACTGAGATGGCCATTTTCCTCCATTCCACAAAATACTAAGGACCTAATACAGTTTACAGAAGCTTGCTAGATTACTCCCTTTCTGGAAAAATCACAGCCAAAATAAAATATCCCTGGGGGGGGGGGGGGGAACCTTATTTTGTATCTGTCATTCTTAGGCCTTTCTACAATATCACTTTTGAACAAGACTATAGGCCAGGCACAGCTATTTGAGTCACAAGGCACTATGGAGTCCCAGATTGTATTATTCCAGGAAAAGACAAAATAGTATTATGTGATGTCATAGAATATAGATTGCTACATTATCACATATTCTGATTAATAAAGTACAATACATACGTATATGTAAACATATATGTTTAGGTATATAGACATTTTATACTTGAATTTAACACTATACATATATTGAACATGCCCAATTTTTCTTTAAGTATTTATAAAGTACATCAAAATTTTCCAAAATTTTGAGGTTATATTGTAAAAATCAGTAAATTCCCAGAAATGCTAGACAGATATTGAGAAAGCTGTATATCCAGGGTTTTGCTGTTAATTGATGCTATAGCAACCTTTGTTTTCACTCTAGCAGTTCTCCTCTTACACAAAAAAATCTCTGTTATTTCATGGATTAAGTGAAATTTTATAACACAGAAGTCTAATAGGTATTGGGTTTGCTGTTGGGATGATGAAAATGTTCCAGAATTAGATTATGGTGACAGTTGCACAATCTTGTGAATATACTAAAAAAAAGTACAAATCATATACTTCAAAAAGATGGATTTCATTGTATGTGAATTATAGCTCAGTAATAAAGGAGGAGTCATTCTTCTCCTGAATAAACAATCTATTTTATGTATTATACATGAATATAATACAATTAATACAATATTTTGATTATATAAATAATCATTTATAATTTGAAAAATTTCCTTCAGGGTTAATAGCAAGGAAGTCAGTAATAGGAGATTTTATCTTATTTGTAGGGGTGGGCAAAGGAAATAGGGTTCCCATTAAGTTCAGAGACTACCTTTTCAGAAGTGGGTTCCTGTGGCATACCTCAGCTGAAGAATATTTCTAAAGTCATCATCACATTAGATATACTAAGAAATCAGGAAATAATTTCACAATGGAACTTCAGCAAAAGTGCATATGATTACAGAAAATTACTCAAAAACAGACCTCAAGAACAGAAAGCAGATAAAATCATACCTTTTATGATATAACTGCAGAAGTAAACAAATACTTTATTGCTGATTTCAAAAACCTAACAGTCTTTGTAAGGCAAATCCAGTCAGCATGGTGGCTCCACTGGACTTCCTTGAAAATGGTAGACCTCATATATTATTCTCTCTAAAATAAATTATTTAGGAATGAAGAAATATTAAGCAAATGTTACTAATTACTTTATATCAATTATCTGCGCCTGTAACTGGATGTTGCTTCCTCGTCTTCCCAACAGTAGAAACTGGACCAGGCAAACTGATGTTATCTAGAGCTTCATCCATTTAGTTTGCTTTAATTTACCTGGAGTGAAGTTATCATTAAAACTTACAAGACATTTATGTTCTCTAAAATAAAAAGTATCTAAATCTTCTACATAGCTTTCTATTTGCTCTTTGTCAGTATAATATAATTCTCCCTATCGACATTTGAATGGCATATATAACAATAACTACAATGAATCAGAATGCTCTAGGAAAACATTTTATTAATTATACTTTCCTTATCTATTTAGAGTATTTTAATTCCAAAATCCTATAGTTAAAAATCTCTATTTTAAAATGTTTGTGCACTTGCCTACCTTATCAGATAGAGTAACCATAATTGAATAGTTCTAACATAATTAAAAATAATCATAAATATACACTGCTTTAGAAACTGAGGTAAACTATAATAAATTCAGAATAATTTTGGAAGATTTTTTTTTCAGAGACAGGGTCTCTCTCTGTCACCCAGGCTAGAGTGCTGTGGTGCAATCATAGCTCATTGCAGCCTCGAACTCCTGGGCTCAAGCAATCCTCCCGCCTCAGCCTCCCAAGTACCTGGGACTATAGGTATGTGCCAGCATGCCCAGCTAAAGATCTTTTCCTAAAAAAAATAAAGTCCTTAAGTTCAACTGCTTTCTTGCTTTATTATTTTAACATATTTCTAACTGTGATATGTAAAGATAAATAAAAAAGAACTAAATTATAAGGATTATAAAGAGTTATATGTCATAAAAGAAAAAATTGGTTACAAAAGAATATGTATTTCAGTTCATTGTGTTCTAGTTATTAGATGTCAAATCATAGATTGGAAAAGGACTGGGAACTTTATCATTTCCATAACTTAATTCAGTAATTCTCAACCCTGAATACACATCAGAATCACCTGGAGAACTTTTGAAAATGCCCAGACCTACCTCCATAGGTTATGCTTCAGGTGGTCTGGGGAGGGCCCTAGTCACAGATAGTTTTTAAAAGTCCCCTGGATGATTCTATAATGTTATCAGTCAGTTGAGAACAACCATTCCTAAATCTCACTCCCTGTACAGATCAAACTTAACCCCTCCTTTAATATTCTTTGTATAGTTCTGCTTAGATTCATGTTTTATTCCTCCAAACCACTATAACCACCAGTGTCTTGTCTGTTGCCCTGTCTTTTTTTTTTTCCTTTTTTTTTAATTTCAGAATATTACAGGGATACAAACACTTTGGTTACATAAGTTGCTTTCACATCACCTGAGTCAGAGCTACAAGCATGCCCATCCCTCAGCACGTACCGCACCGGTTAGATATGAGTTTACCCATTCCCTCCTCTCCTCTCCCACCTGCCTGACACCCAATGAATGTTACTTCCACATGTGCAGTAAGTGTTCATTGATGAGTACCAATGTAATGGTGAGTACATGTGGTGCTTGTTTTTCCATTCTTGTGATACTTCACTTAGAAGGATGGGCTCCAGCTCCATCCAGCATAATATAAGAAGTAGTTCACCATGTTTTTATGGCTGAGTAGGACTCCATGGTATACATATAACACATTTTATTAATCCACTCATGTATTGATGGGCACTTGAGTTGTTTCCACATCTTTGCAATTGTGAATTGTGCTGCTATAAACATTTGAGTGCAGATGTCTTTTTTATAGAATGTCTTTTTTTCCTTTGGGTAAATACCCAGTAGTGGGATTGCTGGATCAAATGGTAGTTCTACTTTTAGCTCTTTGAGATATCTCCATAATACTTTCCATAGTGGTTGCACTAGTTCGCAGTTCCACCAACAGTGTATTAGTGTTTCTATCTCTCCGAATCCATGCCAACATTCGTTGTTTTGGGACTTTTTGATAAAAGCCATTCTCACTAGAGTTAAGTGTTATCTCATTGTGGTTTTGATTTGCATTTCTCTGATGATTAGAAATGTTGAGCATTTTTTCATGTTTCTTGGCTATTAGTCTATCTGCTTTTGAAAAGTTTCTGTCCATGGCCTTTGCCCACTTTTTAATGGGGTTGTTTGATTTTTTCTTGCTAATTTTCTTGAGTTCTATGTAGATTCTAGTTATTAGCCCTTTATCTGATGTATAGCATGCAAATATTTTCTCCCATTCTGTAGGTTGTCTATTTGCTCTGATGATAGTTTCCTTAGCTGTGCAGAAGCTTTTTAATTTGATCAGGTCCTATTTATTTATTTTTGTTGTTGCTATGATTGCTTTTGGGGTCTTCTTCATAAATTCTTTGCATAGACTTATGTCTATAAGAGTTTTTCCAACATTTTCTTCTAGAATTCTTACGGTTTCCTGCATAGGTTTAAGTCTGTTATCCATCATGAGTTGATTTTTGTGA
>CM052437.1:28108497-28141641 GCA_028533085.1 Varecia variegata
AGTCCCAGCTACTCGGGAGGCTGAGGCAGTAGGATGGCTTGAGCCCAGGAGTTTGAGGTGGCTGTGAGCTAGGCTGACTCCACGGCACTCACTCTAGCCCAGGCAACAAAGCGAGACTCTGTCTCAAAAAAAGACTAAAAAGAAAATTAGAACTGTAAAGATCCAATTTACCTTTGGTTGACTAAGACTGCCAGCTTCCTGGAGTTTATTCCATACTTAGATGTTTTGTCCTTGAATTTTAAAAAAAGAGCCACTCACCACTGTATTGTCTTTCACTTTGCACAGTGTGCAGTATTATGATCCAAGATCAATCAATTTAATAGCTACATCTTACTTTATGTGATGGTACGACACCACATGGCAGCTAAATTTTACATGTCATGTTGTTTCAGTTTTAAAAATGCCACCTTCAATTCTAGACAAGTTAATATTTCAAACTGAATATTTTGAATAATGGTAAACTTTCTTTCATGGTGACAGATCATTCTTACCTGTCTAAATTCAGATATTATAGATTTGTCATTGGATGAGATAAATGTATCCTTTTACCTCTCTATGGATAATAAGTTGAGTAACTTCTTTAAAACCACACAAGAATATTGAGGCCCATGTCTTGAAGGACTCAAATGAGTCAGTTCAGAGAAAGAACTATCATATTATTAGAACATTGTAAGATGGGTAAAACATCAACTATTGATTAGTTGGGCTGGATCACATGGGGAGCAGGGAGAAAACAAGAACATGAGTGGTTTTCCAAGGACCAGCCCTTGCAATGATACCCAGCCCAGAATGCAGAGTTTGAAAGTAAAGAGTGTCTGCAGCAGCACCCATCACCTCTTGCAAGCCTTCCAACTCCATCTGCCTGTCCCTATGCCCTCGGGATATAGCAACTTTTGGTTTGTTTTGACACGGCTTTCTCTCATTTCCTGCAGCTGAATCTTTTCCTGGCATCTTGAGATTCCTTGTGCTTTCACTTGTGAGCACAAATACCCCTCCAGACTCAGTTCCTCCAGATTGCCCCATCCCAAAGATTCCCAAATTCCCATCCTGACTAGGTAGGGCACTATAGAAGGAAATTGAAGTCAGACAATCTCACAATTGTTTACATCCCTGTCATCCTTTGCCACGCCCCTAACCTGAACCCACACCCTTTCCTGTACTCATGTCTACACACTCTGGGCTACCTTTTCCATTCTTATTCCAATCTCATGTATTCCCAGGCTTTTAAGCTGCATTCCCTTATAAACAATATTCCCTCCGAACGTATGCACCTCTCCTTGCCTTGTTCACAAAACAAGCTCTCGATGTAAACCTTGTCTCTGCCTAAACACTGCTTTCTCCAGTACCCTTAGAATATACTTTGTTCATTCTCCCACCCTTTCTCATAATTTGGGGGCAGGAAACAGAGTCAGAATTTTTATACTTCCTACAACCACTTTCATATCATTAGTTTCTCAAGCTCTTAAAAAATTCGCTTTGAAAACGCTTAAGTTTAAATACTTGATGGGCATTCCTGCCATCTGGCCAGTCTATATTGCCCTTCTATCAGCCTCCCTGACCACTCTGCCATGTTGACTGACATCTGATTCACAGCCTTCATCTCTAATATTATTTTCAATGCCTTCAGAGTCCATGTGAAAGACACATCCATCCTTAACCTCATTGATGTCACTGAGTCTCATGTCTTGTTCACTCTAGTCACACATTCCCAGACCCTTCCCTGAATCTGCAATTCTCCTAGAATGGCTCTGAACTCTTGAATTCCAGTGCCTCATTCTCAATTCCAACTTCCTCCTCCAGGTCTCTCACTCATTAGTCCACAACATCTATTTTTCTTTTCTTTCTTCATTCTCCTCTATCTATCTATCTATCTATCTATCTATCTCATTGCTAACACATGACCACAGACCCCACTTCAACAGGAAATCGAGGCCATCAACTGAAGGTTCCCTTTTTCACTAGCTTTCTCTGGAGAAACAAGAAAGCAAATTTACAAAGAAGGATTTCTAATAGCGGCAAAAATCTTTGGCTTGAAAACAAAGTATCAGAAAGTATGCATGAAATTAAATCCAGTCTTAAAGCCTAAGATTAAAACGGTGTGGGGGCCACCCTTTTCACAGGCATGTCAGTGGTCAGTTACAACATCTATAAACTTGGAGCCAACAGCCCTTTAGTTCAGGTCCTGGCCATGGGCAAGTCATTCCCTCAGAGCCTCGGTCTCCACACTGTAAAATGGGGATGTTCACCCAGCCTGACTCACAAGATTATCAAATTCACATATTCAAGCATGTATTTTAACAAATGCTTTTTGAATGTCACTGTTCTATTCATTAATGAAATTTTTGTACACAAAGCAGACAAGTCCCAGTCCTCCTAGAGTGTATACTCTAGTAAGAAATGCAAGCAGAAATCAAACAAGTAGATAGATTTGTACCTTCCGGAGGTAATAAGTGCTCACCAGAAAAATAAACTAGAGGAAGGGGATAGAGAATGGCAACGTGGTCAAGTATTCACTGGGGGGGTGGGGACAGGGAGAAATTCAAGCTCTGAAAAAGTGAGAAAGTGATTTCTGAGAGAAGACTTGAGTGAGGGGAGAAGGCAGCTGTGCCAACATCTGTAGAAAGAACATTCTAGGCAGGGGAGCTGGAGGAGAAAAACCCTGAAGTAGGCATACATTTAATACTTTCTAGAAACAGCAAGGAAGCCAGGGTGGTTGGAGCCAAATTACAGAAAGGAAGGGAAAGAGGAAATTGGATATTGGAGACACAGAGGCTAGGTCCAGGTATGATGTATGTATGAAAGCATTTTGTAAACTGTCATTGATTGCAAACCTGTAAAGGCTGATCATAATTTCATTAATTTTAAATGGTTTGCATTCAAAGTCACATCTTGGAATGGTGTCACTCATGGCTTTGGTATGGATTACTTCATCAGATGAGCTAACTGCACTCAAATATGAGCATACTCACACGCACGGGCACGCAACACACACATACACACACACGCGGAGTTTGTCCTTACCCTCTCCGTTTCATTATTTGAAGTCTTAGATTTCTTTGTTTTCCTTAGATAGCAACAATAAAGCCAGTATGACCACATAGTACCATAGAAACCCCCAAAAGTCATGGCTTTTGTTGATTTTAAAGCAATAGTCAGGCCCTTGTTATAACTGAAGCTTGACCCTTGATTCCATCATGAAAGAAAACTGTTGACAACTTACAGAGGGGTCATAACAAAGTCATAGACATAATCACAGGATTGGGATAGGAAACCAAAAGTGGAACATAAATTATCTAAGGCAGTTATAGAGATTATTTAAAGAAGAGCCATAAAAAAGAGGCCACATGAATTTTTATTCATTAAAAAATAGCCAGGGTTGAACAATGCCCGGAGACGATTGATTGTATGACCAGATCCCTAGATAACATTCGGCTCTATGGGGTATCAAAAACATTCAGCCCAAAGGGAGCTTTAAAAAAAAAAAAAAGACTAAAACAAAAACAAGAGCTTCAGTAAAAGGAAATCCATAGCTACAGCTTTAGGATTCCTTCTGCCCAACCCTCCCCTTGGTGCTCCCATCTGCCCCTCCAGGCTTGTGTGCCCCTCCAACCTGCCTCTCCTGCAGTTCTCTTCTTTCCTTTCCACATTCTCCCCCTGCAAACATTGCTCCTAAGGCTGATTCTCTCTCCTAAGTTTAATGTCTACGTGTTTTTTAAAGAAATCTCCACTGCATATCTTTATGCGCTAGTTTCTCTAACTCAGTATAGCAATGAACAAGCCAATCATCTTCTCTTTTCCCCAAATCTGCTTTCCTTTATGACTCCATAATTTCTGTTTAGGGCATCACAATTTTTAGTTACGCAGGCTCCAAACTTCAAAGCCTCCCCTCTCACTTCCTCCCAAGTTCAGTCCCTAAACCCTAGTGATTCCCCTTGAATATCACTTGTTCCCCATCCCTTCCTCTCCCCATCACTCAACCTCCTGCCTAGATAGCTGTAGTGGCCTCTCAACATTCCTTTCCCTCTAACCCCTCTCCCTTTAATGTATTTAATAAAATGCTACCAGGGGATCTTCCAAAGAAGACCCCTAATCAGGTCATTGCTCCACACAAAAATTCTTCAAAGGCTCTGCATAGCTCGAGAGATAAAAGCCACACTCCTGCCCTTGACAGTCAAGGTTTTCCATGCTGGGATCCAAGCCCAGCTTTCCAGCCTTTTTGATCTTCCATTCCTTCCCCCTAACACACACTCTGCTCCAGCCTGAGCAAGGGCCCACTGACCCTTAAACAGTTCACAGCACTTCCCTACTGCTTTTCTTGAGTGCCATATCTTACATCCAGATTTCCTGTGCTATATCCACCTTTTCAGGTCCTACTTCTGTTTTAAAAGCCAATTCATTATACCACCTCGGGGACTGATTCCCAGAGGTACTCTGATCATGCATGCATCTGTTCCCTCACCTGGCGAGTAGTTAGTGAGCACCTACTATGAATCTTTCCTCAGTTGTGGCTAGCTGTGCTTCTGTCTTTTCCTTCACCTCCCACCTTCCTCACACCCTACTAAATGAAGTGTAATCTCACTGAAGGCAAATATCTTTGCAGCTTTATATCCTTTTAAAAACTTACCATAATGGCCAACATCTAGGAGACTAAATACACATATGCCGAATGAAGAAATGATTGCTAGCTGTACCTTAAATGGACAGAACTAGTGCAGCTCTTTTAAAACAGAAAGAAATGGAGAGCAGCTGCCCTACACTCCTCCCCCATGCACCATATATTTCTCCTCTTTCAAAATCACACATCCTATGAGGGGATTGTGGTCTCCCTCACATTTATTCTCATTGCCTTCCACTGGGGTCCGTTAGAGTGTGGCTGGGCAAGGGGCACGGGTCTGTAGTGTTCTTGCATCTAGTCTGCAGGTCATGTCTTAGGACCAAGGCAAGCCAAAGGGATGCAGAACACTCTTTGGTCACCGAGCAGACTTAGACATGACAAGATAAACAGAATGGAAATCAGTGACTTGTGGCTCATCAGCAGTGAAGGCTCACCCACCATAAGGTCCGTTTGGTGGTGGGGAAGCCATGCTTGGGGACCCAAGTCCTGGCTGCTGACTCATGACCTAACATACCTGACATCTATGAGTACAAGAATCAGATAGAGATAATATAAAAGTAAAATAAAGAGATGTCAAAAAAAACAAAGGAAAGAAATGTTCATTGGAGGTTGAGGAAGTGAAGAAGTGGTATGACCTTTTTATGAAAACATCAAACTTGTTCCATCTGTGAGTCCAAAACTACCTAAATCAGGTGTCCACGGGTGTTAGAGCTACAAAAATATCAAAGGGGAAGTTCATAAAGGAAATTGGACAAAATTAGAAATACCAGTGAGTTTTCAGTGATCATACACCACTTTAATACCTTACTAGCTGAGCTCTACAAAAACTCCAAATTTAAATAATTTGGTCTCCAGATTTATGAATATTTGATCTTGAAGAGTACACAAATATTTTCCTTCTACAATTCATTATGTTCAAAATATGCTGAATCGACACTGCCTGGTATAATGAAAGGTTATTTCTGTTTTTGTTGTTGTTCCCTGACTTCAGGTAAGAAATAAGAGTTGTACCTAATGGCACATTCATTTAGAATTTCATGTGCATTTCACTGATGTCAGTAGATTGGCATTATTTATGCTGGAGAAGAACATCTGATGTATCAGGAAGAAAAATCAGTCATGTGGAACAGTACACAGACTCAAGTTTTAGATATGAATTCTAAATCTTAATTTAGAAAGCCTGATACTCACGCAGCCCCCACTGTGTAAACTTTCCGAACTTCAAATAAAGCCTCGGTAATATTTTACATTTATTCCATAAAGCTCTAGAAACAGAAACAGTGTATGCTTGTTTCCCTGAGGCCTTCATCATTCTCCAGTGTTTTATGGGAAAATTTGTTACAATTTCTGAGCTGCAGAGTCAGAAGTGTGACCAAAAGCTCTGGGTCATATTTTCTTTGTATTAGAGTATGTCTGGATTGATCATTTTTTTATGTACAATATATATCAGAGTGGCACGGAATGTTTTTCCATTATATAAAACTTCCCCCAACAAACACCCCCAGCAATATATATATTTTTAATACCTAACCCAAGCACAACTCACAAAGGTAATTTCTTTCAGATCCTAACAATCTATGGATTTCTCAAAGTGTCCTAGAATTTCTCAGTAAGCTAGTATGAAGCTACAGTTCACATTATACACACATGCATGCAGACACACAGACACACCCACATACAACCACATATACATACAAAACATTAAACACTCTTTGAGCCACTTCACCAATGGATCCCATTGATAGGTTTAAAGAAGCAAGAGAGGCAGAGGGAGACAAGATAAATTTGTGGTTGTGAAGTAAGGAGCAAAGGAGATCAAGACAGAATATTCTAGAACAGAGGTGATTTGGGAGCCAAAGGGGCAATCCAAAGAAACATCCAAGACGAGGGGGATCATACGAAAAACTATGCCTAAAAAGAAGAATCTTTGCCTGGGAAAAGAATGAGTAGGAAGGCTCAGGCTTGAGTTCTGTGACACACCAATACATAAGGCAGGACCACCTTCTGCAAGAGCCTGGGCTTTGCCTGTTGCTAAGGAAGGCACTCCTATGACCATGGAGCCAGTCACACACAAGATGTTCATTACCACAGCCTAAATGTCTACTCTGGGAAAAATGGTTTAGAAAATTGTCATATACTCAATGGACTGGTATGCAGTTATTAAAAATGATACTATTAAACACTTTTTAATTACATAAGGGAAAGTATATATTTTAGTAATAAACAGAAAAAACCAAAATAGAAAACTGAATAGAGAGAACAAATCTATATTTTAAATAGAGGACTGATAAAGTATGCTAAAATTTTAATTAAGATGTGAATGGTTGTACTGAATGTTTTTCCTTTTTTGTTGTTCTTGTTTTATTGTTGTTTCACTTCCTGCACATGTGCATTTTCCAAATTTGTTCTTATTGCACATAAATTACTTTAATGATGTAGAAGTACAAATAGGCTTGTTTATTTTCTGAGTTATGATACCCGGAATTGTGCTGCCATAAAAATAGCTCAGAGGCAGGAATAAGAAGACCTGAGTTTGAGTACAAATCTGATGCTATACAACTGTGTGGATTTAAGCAAGTCACTTGGCCTTAATAATAATAATAACCACTTATTGACACAGTGAATGTGTACTCTATATCAGACAGTCCCCTACTTTGCTTATGTTATCTCATCTAATAATCTGACCAACAAAGTATATAGGTCTTGTTCCACTATTTTTTAGACAAGAAAACTGAGACTTAAAGAAATTAAATAATTGCCCAAGATTCCACAGCTAGCAAATGGTAGAACTAGGGATAGAACTCAGGATTGACTCTGTGTCTTCTAGTCCTTTCATCTGTAAAATTAAGAGTAAGCTGTGTCTCTCAAATTTTTCTACTCACAATATGAATTTCCACCAACAGTGTATAAGCACTCCCTTTTCATGGGATCCATACCAACATCTATTGCTTTTTTATTTTTTAATAATGGCCATCTGACTGAAGTAAGATGGTATCTCATTGTGGTTTTAATTTGCATTTTTCTGATGATTAGTGATACTGAGCATATTCTCATGTGTTGGTTGGCCATTTGTATATTTTTCTTTGAAAATGACATGAAAAATGTTTGTTCATGTCATTTGTACACTTTTTTAATGGGATTATTTAATTTTTTCAATTAAGTTCCTTGTAGATTCTGGATAATAGTCCTTTGTCTGATGCATAGTTTGAGAATATTTTCTCCCATTCTGTAGGTTGTCTATTTGCTCTGCTGATTGTTTCTTTTGCTGTCCAGAAGCTTTTTTAGTTTAATTGAGTCTCATTTGTTCATTTTTGTTTTTGTTGTATTGGCTTTTGGGGTCTTAGCCATAAATTCTTTGCCTAAGCCAATGTCCAGAAGAGTTTTTCCTAAGTTTTCTTCTAGAATTTTTATGGTTTCAGGTCTTACATTTAAGTCTTTAACCATTTTTTAATTAATTTTTGTATATGGTAAGAGACAGGGATCCAATTTCATTCTTCTGCCTATGGCTATCCAATTTTCCCAGCACTGTCTATTGAATAGGGTACCCTTTCCCCGGCATACGCTTTTTTTAATTATTATTTCAGCATATTACAGAGGTACAAATGTTTAGGTTACATATGTTGACTTTGCTCCGTCCAAGTCAGAGCTTCAAGCGTGTCTATCCCTGAGACAATGAGCACTTCACCCATAAGGTGTGAATATACCCATCCCCTCCTCCCCACTCCCACCTGCCTGACACCCAATGAATGTTACTACTATATGTGCACATAAATGTTGATCAATCAATAACAATTTGATGGTAAGTACACGTGGCGCTTGTTTTTCCATGCTTAGGATACTTCACTTAGGAGAATGGGCTCCAGCTCTATCCATAATAATACAAGAGGTGCTATATCATCGTTGTTTTTTGTGGCTGAGTAATGCTCCATGGTATACATACAGCACATTTTATTAATCCACTCATGTATTGATGGCACTTGGTTTGTTTCCATATCTTTGCCATTGTGAATTGTGCTGCTATAAACATTCAAGTGCAGATGTCTTTTTTACAGAATGTCTTTTTTTTTTCCTTTAAGTAGATGCCCAGTAATAGGCTTGCTGGATCAAATGGTTGTTCTACTTTTAGCTCTTTGAGGTCTCTGTATTACTTCCACAGAGGTTGTACTAGTTTGCTGTCCCACCAACAGTGTATAAGTGTTCTATCTCTCTGCATCGACACCAACACTTATTATTTGGGGACTTTTTGTCTGCTTTTGTCAAGATCAGTTGGTTGTAAGTATATGGTTTCATTTCCAGGTTCTCTATTCTGTTCTATTGGTATATATGTCTGTTCTTCTACCAATACCATGCTGATCTGGTTATTACAGCCTTGTAGGATAATTTGAAGTCAGGTAACATGATGCCTCCAGTTTTGTTCTTTTTGCTTAGGACTGGTTTGGCTATTCAGGCTCTTTTTGGTTCTGTATGGATTTTAAGATTGTTTTTTCCAATTCTGTGAAAAATGACAATGGTATTTTAATAAGAATTGCATTGAATCTGCATTGCTTTGGCCAATATGGTCATTTTAACAATATGAATTCTTACAATCCATGAGCAGGGAATATTTTTCCATTTGTTTGTGTTGTCTACAATTTCTTTCATCAGTGTTTTGTAGTTCTCCTTGTAGACATCTTTCATCTCCTTGGTTAAATATATTCCTAAGTATTTTTGTAGCTATTGTAAATGACATCGAGTTCTTGATTTGGTTCTCAGCTTGATCATTATTAGTAATATAGAAATGTTACTGATTTGTGGACATTAATTTTGTAACCTGAGACTTTATTGAATTCATTTATCAAATCTAGGAGTCTTTTGAGGAGAATCAAAGCTAAGACCCTATCTCCAATCTCCTGGAACTGCTACATCACGTGATTTTTCTAAAATTACTGGAACTGATTTCCCAATCACATCAACTATTGTTTAATTGCCCATAGATGAAATCCACTTACATTTACAGAGTGGAAATCATTGAAAACCTATGTGGGGGGTGCCTTCTTACCAATTGCTCCATCTCTCTTATGTCTCAATGTCCCTCAGTAATGTTTATTCTACCTTTTATAGTATGAAAGTCATTCTTATTAGAGAAGAAGAAAACAAAATAAAAGCTAAGCATTCTTGTCCTTTTCTTTCCCAAGACATATCAAGGACATATTAAAAGCCTTCAAAAGAAGAAACTGAGGTTAAAAAAATACAATGCTAACACTAAGCAATACTCAAATAATCAATTGAAAAGTTAAATTATCTATAAGATAGTTATCATCTCTCTATATGCTATTAAGAGATGAAGCAGTTTATCAACTGTAAGTATTGTTTTTATTACCCATGGGTCAAAATTACAAAGTAGGATTCTATTATTCTTCCAACAAACAATTCCATTGCTTGCCAGGCACTGTGCTAGAAAATGGAGAGTTATATGTTAGAACAAGATATGCCCCCTGCCACCAAGAAGCTTACAGCTGAGTGGACAGAGTTGAAAGCAAGAGTTAGGCAGGAGCAATTCATTTGACTACTCCACCTCCTTCCACTAGAGCCATTTAAGTAGGATCTTCAATTTTTATATGAGCTTTTATAAACTATATATTTTATATATAGTTCCATAGGAACTAAATTATTCTACATGAACCATATTAGGAATAAGTCATTGCAGAATTGCTTCTCTTTGCAAGAAGGCTATCAGGCCGAATACAAAAATGTTTACTATAGACATATTGCATGTGATTTTGTGCACCCATTCATAAGAGCTTTTTCAGAAAATGTGCTGTTTATATATGACTCATTCTTTTTTAAACTATTATAGTATAGCAATTACTGTTAGAAAAGTCAGCTATTAAAATACCTGAGTTTAAAAGAAGAAAATCTGCTTCCTATTACTTTCTTTCATTAAAGTGAGCTGGATGAATTGTGGCTGTTTAAGTGGAATTGTTTAACAAATTTGTTCTGGAAGAAAAACACTTCGGAAAACACAGTAAGGGGTCTGCAGGCCCCATGCTATGGAAAAAGATGCTTGCTAATGTCTCATTTTCCTTCCTGTGACTGAGTAAGCCTGTGGTCATTATAAGATAATAATCTATGGAGACAGAGAAACTTTGGTTTTTCTGCTCCTTTACTAGCTTTGTGGCCTTAAAAGAATCACTTAATCTTTCTGAAGCCCGGTTTTCCTCTTTTCAAAATGGATTCTTTTAGGGTTAAAAGAGATGATGCATTTATGACACCTGGCATATAGCTGGTGCACAGTAAAGTAATAGGTGGTAAGTGGAGTAATAATTGCAATGGCAGCAGCTGTACTCAGAGACAACCTGGGACTCAGGTCACTGCTCTGGTGCTCTTGCAGGTTTTATTCCCTGGTTCTGGAAGCCCACAGGTTTAGATTTCCTATCAACTTTCATTTCTAAATGTACCCTGGACAACTGAAGTTTCCATGCACACACAAGGACTCAAGGTCAAGGACAATACCAGCCTAATCTAGTTTGTGAGGTTGCCATCATTAACGATTTCAGCACAACTACATGTAATTTATTGTTCACCCAGATTTTTTGCACCTTATACTAGAGGGTAAAGGAAAGAAACCCTTGTCTATCCCAGAAAGGTCTCCTTAGGGCATGAACTTGTCCAGCAAATATTGTTTACTGTGCATCAACTCTTACCTATTACATTTTATTATTTATTCAGATTTTATTAAAGTAGGATTTGTTTTAAATGTAAACTCTCCTGATGTGAGCATTTTCTAACAATACTAAATGTTGAGGAATTAAAATCTGTCTTGTCCAGCATAACAAAATGTTTGATATACAGGATAATGCCAAGATAATGTGACCGTTTTAAAACAAGAACTCAATGTTTAATGGATTACTATACTTTTCAACCACATTACTATACAGCAAAAGATATTCACTAAAAACATTTCTTTGAAAGGGCATTTCTTTTGTTGGTTTGCCTGCTTTTGCTGTAAGGCTAATTAGCCATGACAATTAGCATAGATGTAGGTCCTAAAAGAAACAGGATTAACTGAAGTGAAACCACACCATGTCATTGTAATAAAAATGAAACATGAGACACAGCACAGGCAAAATGCTGAACTTCCTAAAGCTTATGACTACCAAATACATCCTTTGACACATGTCACAGTGATAAACATTTTATGGCCTGTTATATTTTTCTCTTTTATTTTTTAAGAAAACTTGCAAAAATGGCATTTTAATATAAAAGGCAAACAAAACTTATAAATTTTATACATTTCAAGGAAAATATTCAGGCACCATAAAAGAACTCATAGACAAAAAAAATCTCCATATGCAAAATTCAAAATTTACAACAAGAAAATCAATATGGAATCTTATTCTTGGACCATGTGGGTATTGCTGTACCACCTTTGAAGCAGATTAGAATTCCTCATCCATAGCTGAAATATGTAGGTAAACATTAAACATGTGGCAGAAACATTTCCGCACACCAGTTTCTATGGTTTAGTCTATGCCGAAATGATCCACTCAATACATGAAGTACTTGGAGGAAGTAACAATTTGTCATTTGGTGGCACTTTGGATCTCTGCAGTTCTTTTAAAGGGTTTTTCTTATTTAATTGTTATATGCTTTGGTGGCTCCTTGCATTACAGTTTCTTCAGATTATAGATTTTTTGATTAATGAGCACATTGGATTTTTGAACAGCGAAAGATGATGCTATACTTGCTGCAAAGGTCATGATCAACACCATAAGAATAAATTTCTTCTTTTTAATCAAGAATTAGGAATGAGTTCATGATTACCTAAGGGCGTCAATTTCATGGATGAGACTAAGCCAGAGAAAGATGTTAATGCTCAAGGTAGAGCCATTTTATTAATTCTCACCCATCTTGGTATTTTATGCTCATATGATTGTTTTCCTTTTAGTTAAAGATATCCATTGTTCTGTGCTCTGTGGTATTTTTAAAGCTACATAAAAGTAAGAAATTCTACAGTCTGCCTCTAAAGCAAGACAGATGCTTTAAAAAGTACAGTTAACTTCAATATATGCAAATCTTATTTTTCCTAAAGAGAAAAAATTGCTAATGATGTTCTTGTAACTAAAAACTTCTCACCTGAGGAAATTTCAAGAAGGATTACTTGCTATTCAAAAATGAATACAGAATTAGTACAGACAGTCTAAATTGCTTCTTGGGTGTATTACTTTAATGATGGATAAATCTGAGGAAATTTACTGAGAAAATTTCATTGTAAGGGATTTCAATGATCACTTTTACTGAGTCATGAATGCCCTAATTACTCAATATATGCACTCACTAACCCTTTTCCCAATTCTATTGGGGATAATCTCTGTCACCAATTTGGTGCGTGGTTTCATTGTCTTTGTATGCCTAAAAAGAAGAAAAAAAAGAAAGAAACATTTCTAGAAACTACTACAGTTTAGAGAAATTGTATATAGTTTCAAAAGATAAGACAGAGTTTTGAGAACGACAAAATTTGGGGAATGGGCATCAATATAGTACTATAGTGTTTTTTTTATTTCCGCATATTATGGGGGTACAAAAGTTTAGGTTATGTATATTGCCCTTGCCCCATCCTCCCCCCCAAAAACAGAGCTTCAAGCGTGTCCATCCCCCAAACAGTACACATCTCACTCATTATGTATGTATACATCCATCCCCTCCCCCCAACACACATCTGCCCAACACCCGAATAATGTTATTCCTAAATGTGCTCTTAGGTGATGATCAGTGAAACCAATTTTATGGTGAGTACATGTGGTGCTTATTTTTCCACTCTTGGGATACTTCACTTAGTAGAATGGGTTCCAGCTCTATCCAGGAAAATACAAGAAGGTGCTATATCACCATTGTTTCTTATAGCTGAGTATTACTCCATGGTATACATATACCACATTTTATTAATCCACTCATGTATTGATGGGCATTTGGGTTGTTTCCACATCTTTGCAATTGTGAGTTGTACTGCCATAAACATTCGAGTGCAGATGTCTTTTTTATAGAATATCTTTTGTTCTTTTGGGTAGATGCCCAATATATTGATAAGACCTTAAAAGGCTTGTGGGGTGCTGTGTTTTGTTTTGTTGGTTGGTTGAGATAGTCTGAGCCCATGAAGTAAAACTACCAAAAAACTACCAAAATCATCAGGGTGCCCTGGGTGCCAACAGACAGGGAGTGTATCATTAACCACATGCATGACCTGTGCCAACATTTAGCCCCTTAGGGCCCCAGTGTCACTGTGGCAAAATGAAACAGGTGAACTAAATGATTCCTCATGTCATTCTTTGTAGCACTGAAAGCTAATAAATATTAGGATTCTTATCAGATATTTCTTAACGTGACAACTAATTTTTCTATGAATATTTTAAAAGGTAGCTTAAGAAGATAATCACATACTCACATATATATTTAAGAAAAGTTCCAATGGCTATGTTAACAGTTAACAGGAGAAAGTCTTGTGTATGGATCGGAAAAGGAGCTGCGTACTTTGTCACTTTATTTAATCTTCTTCTGAATGTAACAATGTTTATACCATGAGCATGTAAATATTGCAATAAAAATAAGTTAAACTGACTTCCATTTTCTAGTTCCACACGTAAGGAGCTTGGAGGTCACCACTCTGTCTTAACAACATGTAAAAAGCTGAACAGACTAAAAAATCAACAACTTTCCTTAAATGTGTAGGGAAGATAAGGACATGGGGAAAACTGCTGCAAGACTGGAGAAACAGAAAAGCGAATACAAGGAGTCACACTTACCAGAGCAGACTCCCAACCAGAAACTATGGCAGGCTCCAGGGTATATAGTCATGTTTCCATGCTTTTCCTGACTTTTGACTCACTAATGTTCAATTTAGCGTATACCTCTATGCCAATCTTTTTGTTCTTTAGCCACCCACAACTTCCATTATAAGGGAAAGAGTCATAATAACAAACCTCCACAAGTCTATATTTAAAAGAAAAAAATAGTTTTCATGCATTTTCTTTTCAACATCTTTATACTAGACAGGTAACCATAAACTCTACTTATGTGTGGTCCCAATACTTCAAGTTTTAGGAAGAATGTTGTAACCTTAACAATGGCCCAACACACACACGCACACACACACACCCATCACCATCACTGTGACCACTGCTACCACTGGGCCAAGTCCATAATTTGGAACACAAAATACAAAATTCTGTTACCCACAAGAAAGCTAAGAAACAGGTTGGAAAAAAACTCATGTAACATAATAAACCATGATAAACAAAACACATTACAAAATATTTGAATAGGATGTTAACGCCATAAACTGAACCAATTATATTTAAATTTGGTGTTGGTAATCTTATTTGTTCAATATAAAAATCTATGGAGTTTTAAGAGGAAGGAAGGAAATTTAAAATTTTAAATAATGGTGAAGGGAACAATTCAACCAAAAGACATAACAATCCTAAATATTTATGCACCTAACACAAGTGTGTCCAGATTCATAAAACAAATTCTACTTGGTCTAAGCAAAATGATAAACAGCAGCATTGTAATAGTCAGAAACTTCAACACCCCACTGACAGAACAGGACAGATCCTCCAAGCAGAAAATAAGGAAAAAAATGATGGACTTAATCGGAACTCTAGAACAAATGGGGTTAATAGACATTTACAGAACATTCTAACCAACAACTACTGAATATATGTTTTTCTCATCAGATCATGGAACAATCTCTAAGACTGATCATATCTTAGGCCACAAAACATGTCTCAACAAATTTAAAAATAATAGAAATTATACCATGTGTCTTCTCGGACAACTGTGGAATAAAATTAGAAATCAATTGCGACAGAAACACTCAACTCTACACAAAGTCATGGAAATTAAACAACCTACTGCTGAATGATTATTGTATCAAGTAGAAAATTAAGATGGAAATCAAAAGATTCTTCAAACTAAATGGCAAAGGGAACACAATTTATCAAAATCAGTGGGATTCAGCAAAAGCAGTCATAAGAGGAAAATTTATAACCCCAAATGCCTACATCCAAAAGACAGAAAGATCAGAAATCAACAACCTAATGAACTGTCTCAAGGAATTGGAAAAGGAAGAACAAACCAATCCCAAACACAGCACAAGAAGAGAAATAACTAAGGTCAGAGCAGAAATAAATGAAATCAATAACAGAAGAATTATACAGAAGATAAATGAAACAAAAAGTTGGTTCTTTGAAAACATAAAGAAAATCAACAGGCCTCACAAATTAACCAGAAACAGAAAAGAAAGGACCCTAATAAGCTCAATCAGAAATGAAAAAGGAGATATTACAACTGATACCACAAAATGCAAAATATCATTATATCATCTCTAAATACTATAAAAATCTCTATGCATGTAAACTTGAAAACGTTGAGGAAATGGATGAATTCTTAGAAACACAAAACCTCCCTAGGCTCAGTCAGGAAGAAATGGAACTTCTGAACAGACCAATATCAAGTAACAAAATTAAAGCACCAATAAAGAAATCTCCCAACCAAAAAAAAGTCCCAGACCAGATGGTTTCACAGCCAAATTTTACCAGATCTACAAAGAAGAACTGGTACCTATACTGCAGAAGTTATTTCATAACATCAGGAAGGAAATAAAATCCTCCCCAACTGGTTCTATGAAGCCAATATCACCTTGATACCAAAGCCAGGAAGGACACAACAAAAAAAGAAAACTAAAAACCAATATCCCCTATAAAAATAGATGCAAAAATTCTCACTAAAATCCTAACAAATAAAATTCAGTTGTACATCAAAAAAATAATCCACCGTGATCAAGTGGGCTTCATCCCAGTGATGAAAGGGTGGTTCAACATACACAAATCTATAAATGTGATTCACCAACCACATAAATAGAAGCAAAAACAAAGACCATATGATCCTCTCAATAAACACAGAAAAAGCATTTGACAAAATTCAGCACCCTTTTACAATAGAACTCTCAGAATAATAGCCATAAATGGAACATACCTCAATATTATAAAAGCCATATACAACAAACCCAGAGCCAACATCATACTGAATGAGGAAAAACTAAAAGCATTTCCACCTAGAACTGGAACCAGACAAGGTTGCCCACTGTCAACACTTCTGTTCAACACAGGGCTGGAACTCCTAGCCAGAGGAATCAGGCAAGAGAAGGAAGCAAAGGGCTGATGATATGATCTTATAACTATAATTGAAAACCCCAAAGATTCTGCTAAGACTCCTGGCATTGCTAAATAAATTCATCAAAGTCTCAGTTTATAAAATCAATGTACACAAATCAGTAGCATTACTATACACCAACAACAGTCAACCTGAGAATCAAATCAAATCAAAGACTCAATAAAAAGTCAAAAAGTCAAAAAAAAGTCAAAAAGCTTTACACAATAGCAACAAAGAAAATAAAATATCTAGGAATATATTTAACCAAGGAAATGAAAGAACTCTACAGCAAGAACTATAAAACTCTGAAGAAGGAAATCCTAGAGGATGTAAACAAATGGAAAAACATATCATGCTCATGGACTGGCAGATGCAACATTGTTAAAATATCTATACTAACCAAAGTGATTTACAGATTCAATGAAATCCTCATTAAAATACCAAGGTTATTATTAGAAGAAGTGGAAAAAATAATTCTATGCTTTGTATGGAACCAGAAGAAGACCCCAAATAGCCAAAGCAACCTTAAGCAAAAAGAACAAATAGGGAAGCATCACATTACCAGACTTCAAGCTATAGAACAAAGCTATAGTAACCAAAACAGCACAGTACTGGCATAAGAACAGAGACATAGACCAATGGAACAGAACTGAGAACCCAGATGTAAAACCATGCTCATATTGCCATCTGATCTTTGACAAAGCAGACAAAAACATACACTGGGGAAAAGAATCCCTATTCAATAATGTGCTGGGAAAATTGGATAGCCACATGTAGAAGACTAAAACAGGATCAGCATCCCTCACCACTCACAAAAATTAATTCACAATGGATAACATATCTAAACCTAAGGCATGAAACTATAAGAATTCTGGAAGAAGAGATTGAAAAAACTCTTACAGATTTCAGCCTAGGCAAAGAATTTATGAAGAAAACCCTAAGGCAATCACAGCAACAACGAAAAATAAATAAATGGGACCTGATCAAATTAAAAAGCTTCTACACAGCCAAGGAAACTATCATTCGAGAAAATAGACAACATACAGAAGGGGAGAAAATATTTGCTTTCTACACTTCCAATAAAGGGCTAATAATAAGAATCTATATAGAACTTAAGAAAAGTAACAATAAAAAATCAAACAACCCCATCAATAAATGGACAAAGGACATGAACAGAAATTTTTCAAAAGAAGACAGAATAATGGTCAGCAAACATATAAAAAAAATGCTCACCATCTCTAATTATTAGGGAAATGCAAATCAAAATCACAATGAGATATCACCTAACTCCAGAGAGAATGGCTTTTTCAAAAAGTCCCAAAACAACAAATGCTGGTGTGGATGTGGAGAGACAGGAACACTCCTCCACTGCTGGTGGGACTGCAAATTAGTACAACCTCTGTGGAAAGTAATATGGAGATACCTCAAAGAGCTAAAAGTAGAACAACCATTTGATCCAGCAATCCCATTACCGGGCATCTACCCAAAGGAAAAAAAGACATTCTATAAAAAAGACATCTGCACTAGAATGTTTATAGCAGCACAATTCACAATTGCAAAGATGTGGAAACAACCCAAGTGTCCATCAATACATGAGTGGATTAATAAAATGTGGTATATGTATACCATGGAGTTCTACTCAGCCATAAAAAAAAAAAAAATGGTGAACTAATACCTTTTGTAACTACCCAGATGGAACTGGAGACCATTCTTCTAAGTGAAGCATCACAAGAATGGAAAAATAACCACATATACTCACTATTAAATTGGAACTAATCAAGCAACACTATGCACACATATGGAAGTTAACACTCAACAGAAATACAGCAGGTGGGATGGGGGAGGAGGGGATGGGTAAATGCACACCTAATGGTTATAATGCACACTATCTGGGTGATGAACATACTTATAACTTTGACTCAAACTGTACAAAAGAAATTCATGCAACCAAAACATTTATACCCTCGTAACATTCTGAAATAAAAAAAAGAAAGCTAAAAGTACCCTGTCCCATCTATACCTCCGATCTGTAATATGTAGTATAGAACCAACCTTCTTGTTACTACTCTTCTCTGTCTCTCCATCACTTCAACACCCCAGATAGTCATATTTTATAGGGATGTTGCAGAAAGCCACTAATATTCTTTTTAAAAATTGTGGCATGAATTTGATAAGAAGTGAATCATGCTTGCCCAAAATCCAGTGGGTCTGATGTCTTGCAAAGGGGATGGATTTTGATGGGAGGCAGACCTGGTTCTAGTTCCTCCATCCAGCTTTGAAATTTTAGGCTTATTACTTCTCTAAGCCTCAGTTACTTTAGCCGCAAGATATGGTAATTTGATCCCATCTCTCAGAGTGTTATATTGACTATAAGTAATATTAATATATGGGAAAGAACTAGCACATAATAGGGTTTTTTGATAAATGCTTTGCATATGAATTTGTAGCTCTTAGAGAAGCAGTTTCTGGATGTTTTAATTATATAATATTTAAATCTGTTATATAAGTGCTTTAGTTCAGTAGGTCTTATGAGATAGCTAAATGAAACATCATCAGTTTTGTCCTTTTTTTGCTAATTTTCAACTATTTACCCTTTTGATTGTGAATAGCAACTGATAAATTCTTATTTGGCCTCTAAAATCGCCTAAGGAAACAAGAGGATTTGTTTGTAGATACTTAAAAACATAATCAAGATTCTGATAATCTGCTATGCTGGCAACCCTGAGAGAACATAAGGGAAAAAAGGTGATGAATAAGGCATTGTTTCCCTGTTTGATCACATTTTTAACAAAACAGCAAATTTCAGCACCACTTAGCAACTTAAAATTTTTAACAGTTTATATTCATAATAAAAACAGGAAACTATTTCCAGATATCTGTCTTTTTTTTTCTTTGTTGAAACAAAGTCTGCATTTCTAACCAGCTACATGGAAATCACATTTAGCCAAACAGCAGTCAAGGAGGCATTAAATAATAAGTGTATTGAGATCATTGCTGCAGTGAGAGTGGCAAGAAAAAAAAAAGATTTTCCAAGTGTTATGATGGCCCTTCCCTTGCACCCCTATTCCAGAGATAAATCTCTTCTAGGCCAGTTGTAAATATATCAGACAGATTTAAGCCTGTTTAAGACAGATGCCTTCTAGAAATGGTCATTATCTGTTTTTAACCACCAGAATAGTGATCTCAATAGAATTCTCGATTTAGGAATCCAAGTGGACTTTGATGATCCTCTAGACTAGCCACCCATTCCATGCAGAAATTTCTCCCGTAATATGCCCAAATCATCCCAAGGAGGGAAGTGCACTAACTTCCTTCCAGGCAACCCGTTCTATCCTGCTATGACTCTGAAACTTACGTCAAGTTCAGGAAAAGTAGTTACTGAAAATTTTATAACAATAGAGTGACTTTACCTCACAAAGTCTGGCTACTTGAGGCTTACTTGTGTGAGGATATACAAATAAGAAGCAGACTTCTGGAGCTGAGTTGTGTCCCAGTTAAGGTGCCTGTTGATGAGGCCTAATGTTGGCAGTGATTCTACCACAAGCAGTTAGTGGGTTCTCTGAAGATGCTCATTCTCAGCAGACAAGCATGCCGAGGGTCAAAAATGGTTAGGACTTCCAATGGCTCCAAGGGCTCTAAGAGATGGTTTAGTCTGGTGTTTGAGTCTGGATTTCAAAGGAAAAGAGAGATCCCTTCCCTCTTTCTTTACCCTGCCTAGTCTAGTCAACACCTAATTACCCAATCGGGACATGAAGTTTGTAGAGCACAATCCTAGACCAACAGGTAAGTGAGACCTGAAGCAAGGCAGGCCTCCCCCTAGGTCTCCACTGCACCCTTTATGGAAGGAAGACCCATTTAGGTGCCTTCATCCCCAACAAAGGACAAACTGGGAAACTTGTACAGTGACACAGGTTTTCTTGCCTGTTGGCTTTATATTTAAGAAGATTGGTAACTTTATTATTGACTAGTATACACCCAACATGCAAATGAGAATGTATAAGCACATCTTTGGTTGATTGAGGCTAAGGACTTGATGAAAATGAAGTGTAACTAACATCAACCACATTTTTGTTAACTTGAGTAAACATTGTCTACAGGAAGTTCTGCATAACTCTAAACAGCTTTTTGTGTTTTCTCATTGCTGGTATAATATGGATGATTTCATATGAGTCAGTTTCACATAGTTGGATTCCAGATTGTTTCTGGGAAAAATTCTGCCTTATAGATTTTGCTGACCTAAATATCATCTAGTAGCTATCCAATAAATGTGCAAATGTTTAACTTAATGAAATCACATTTTTCTTTAAAATACACCTCCAAATATATCTTGAGGTTACTTTTTTTTAAATTACTTATTATCTGTTCTCCTTTTTTTTTCTTGTATGTTTCACCATAATAACTTGAATTCATTATAGTGTTCTTCTGTATATCTCAAGGCTCTTGTCCTTCAGATCTTGTCATCTTAAATCATCATAAAGAACACACACTTTAAAAACAGGAAATATATACTCTTATTCTTTTTATAACCCATTAGTTTGAGTAAGACTGTTCTCTTAGAAGATAACAAAACTGATTGGCAAAAGCCCCTTCACTCATTTCAAGCATATACTTCCAGTGGGGTATCCCTGTTCTTACATGAATCTAATTCTCATGGTTGATTGTTCTAATAATAGGCACTGAATTCCAGCTGGGCTTTTCTCTTAGATTTTTGGTTTTAATACTAGAAAGAGTTTTTTGTTTAATGCAAAACCTGGGAAATGTAAATGTGGACGTTCCATATGACCAACTTTCCACCCACAACAATGTCTTGGTCTGAAAGAATAAAGCCAACACACAAAAAGGTAGATAATGGAAATGCAAAGAGAATCCTCAGGGCTAGCTGTCATCCTCTCTAAGGTCCAGCTAAACCTCTGACATTCCTGTGAATGGTTTATTTCATTCATTGGATAAATATTTAGTGAGCACCTACTATGTGCAAGACACCTTGCTAGTCATTGGAGATGCCACCTTGATCAAGATGGATATGATCCTTACCCTCACATAGATTACGAGCCATTAAATCCACTTTCTCTAACCACTGTCACTACATTTTTTGCTGAAATTAGTTTGAATGATGCCCAAAAGAATTCTAAATTATGCTACATTATGAGTTAAACTTCTGTGGACTCATTTGTGAAATTAATCATCATCATAATTTTTTATGACAAAATCTACTTTCCAAACAACTGGGTTACCAACAAATTTTGAATCTTGATTTATGCCTAAATTGCCTCAAATTTCCCTGTAGAAAACCAGAACACCAACTTCTGACTTGCTCAAGACCTATGCAATCTCAAAACTTTGCTTTTATTAATTCTCAAAAAAAAATCTTACATTTATGTATAACGTGATGCAATACATAATTTTGCTTCATGCAATAATAGTTTATTTCCCTACACCAACTATTCAAGAAGCTAACATTGAATTTTACCTCTTTTTCCCTACCTGGGCTCTTTTAAAATAAAACACGAAACATAAAATAAAACATGCCTATAAGTAGTATTAGATCACAACTCCAAAGCCCTCCTAGTACTAATGTTTGGAGATGGTAATAATGATGATGATGTCTATTTTAATGTACCATAATGTTAGGCAAGGAAAACTGGTTCATATTTCACAATATGACATTTCCAAACTCGGATACAGGTTAAAGTTTCATGAAAATTCCCTTGCCTACAGGATAAATTTTCAACCACTTACCATGGCATAAAGTCTTTCTGCCTAGTCATTGCCTTTCTTTCTGGCCTCTTATCATTCCATTCCCCTGTCTTCATCCATTCTCTACATATCACTTGTCAGCTTTACCTTGGCCACTCTGAGCCTATCAGTTTCCACAAACTTGCAGTACTAACGCTTTCACATCCAAGTAAATTGACAGCTGTTACCTCTGATTGCAATAACATCCCCCCATTCTTGAAGCCTGGAGGACTTTCATTCAAATGTTCCTCTTTCTGTGAAATCTTCCATAATCCATCCCACTGGTACACCACAAAGAATTAATTTATCCTATTCTAGTGTCACTGGACTTTGTTCACAATTCTCATGGAACTTATTCCACTATATTATCTCTTCTCCTCCCTAGTAGGCTGGGACTGCTTGAGGACAAGAACTGTGTTTCATTAATCTTTGTACCGCCATTGAAAAACCCAATGTCAGGTACATTGGTACCCACTAATCAGAAAGAAAAAACATGGAGAATTCTAGGTGTGATTCCAGATAAGACAATATCTGACTGACCTGGGCTATTCTGGATGACAGCAAGGGGCAAACTAAAATTTAACCAACTGAAATGCAATGTAGACTTGGAGTGTGACACACTGTCTCCACAGGCTCAGACGGAAATATAGCCACTATTCTCTCTGACCTAGAACCATAACCATGAGCCCGAAAGGGATCTCCATGGTCCTTGAAAAGACAGCACCTCATAGGAGTTGAAAATATGTACTCTGTAGTCAGATCGTCCAAGTCAATCCTAGCTCTACCATGAAGTGTCCCCATGACCCTGCAAGTTAGTTAAGTGTCTATGACTCAGTTCCCTCACCTATATAATGGGAGTAATATTGGTATCTATCACAGGGTGTTTGGTGAAGACTAATGAAATAATACGTGTACCATGTTTAACATACTGGGTGGCACTTGGCAAATGCTTAATAGATATTAACTATCATCACTGGCAACAGCAGCATCATATTCCTCAAATAGGACAGCCTTTCATTTTACAAATGAATAAATTACATTTCAGAGGAGATTTTCTCAGCATTGGTACTAACATGTTGCAATCATTTAGAACAGGCAATAAATTATTTTTAATGACAACTATTAGACTGATGATAGCTGACTTTTTTATTTACACAATTTTCATATGGTTCAACTTAATACTAGTTTTTAGATGATTTATTTTTAAAAATATAAATTAAACCACATTAAGAATTAAACCTATAATTATATAATTCTCTCATTCTTAGATTTCTTATGATAGTGTTTGTTCACCCTGGGCCCCAAATATCAGAATTTGTAAAGCTCCAAAGGTGATCCCAATGTGGAGATTTCTTACGTTTAAGAGAACCACTGCTTTCTGCTTTCTCACATGAGAGGGAAATGAGGGCAGTCAAATGGCCTTCCAGGAAGCATTATTGGTTGAACCCAGTGGTTCACAGTCCTGGGAGCCCATCTGAATCACCTGGGGAGGACTTAAGTGAATTCCAGACCCTGACCCAGACCATGTAGATCATCTTGATAATGAAGTATTAAGTTTGTCAACCAGCTCACTTCTAAAACAAACAAAAACATTTTTTGTTCTTTTTGCCACTAATAGTAAGGTGAGGTACTAATGTGCTGACTTTATTAGTAAGTTTATTTCATGGTTTCTGTACATTTAAATGTGTTTTTCCATATATCTTCAAATCTGTTGGAGACAAGTGGATGAGGTATGTTTAAAATAGATAGAAAGGTAAACTTGCAACAACATCAAAGAAAAAATTAATAAATTTTTTTTCATCTATGTACAAAACAAAGCTTATTATTAAGGGGCTACATAACTTCAGGACCTATCCTGTAAATGCCCAGTGAAAATTACCTCCATGAGGAGACTGAAGAAATACAACCCCATGAGATTTATATGATTATTTATATGGTTATTGTCCTTTAAAATTCTAATTTATTCAAAATCCATTTCAGCATCTAGTTAAACAAAATTATTGCTCCTGAATCCTGGGTAAACCTCATATCTTTTGCTATTACACAGCAGTTTAAAAATTTTCCGTGCTTTTTATGCTGTTTGTTTGTTTGTTTGTTTAAATTGGGCTTCATTAAGAAAAATGTGTATATAAAGTAATTTTAAAAGTTCTTCAGAGGTCACAACTTATCTATCATAGTCAATGCTTATACCTTTTGAGAATTAACCAAGCCTTCATGAACTCTTCAAACAGGGGCTGGGTTCTGATACTGACAACTATGCAAAACACCATGAAGACTAGAATCTGGTAGCAAGCAGTTTCTGTTTTCCTGTTGTAATACAACACTTTTCTCCTTGCTTTTTATAGTTCTAAAATATCTCCTATCCCAAGAATGGAAAAATAAGCACCACATGTACTCACCAGAAAATTGGTTTCCCTGATCATCACCTAAGTACACATTTGGGAATAACACCAACTGGGTATTGGACAGAGGTGGGGGGTGGGGGAGGGGATGGGTATATACCTACATGTTGAGTGCGATGCGCACTGTCTGGGGAATGGACACGTTTGAAGTTCTGACTCGGGGTGGGGATGGGAGGGGCATGGGCAATATATCTAACCAGAACTTCTGTACCCCCATAATAAGCTGAAATAAAAAATTAAAAATTAAAAACTAAAAAAAAAAAAGAATGAGATAATGTCAGAAAAAATGTAACTAAGAGTCAATAAAACTTCACAGGGACAACCAGAAAACTGTAGCAAATGCAGACATTGGATAATGTGAAGCTGGAAGTAAACAAACACCTAACTGACCATAGTAACTTCAGTTGACTATCAGACGAGGTCTTACCTCCCTCCCAAAATTTATCAAGATTTTTTTTTCTTTTTCTATAATTGAGTTAAAATTATAAGATCTGCATTGTAATCATGTTTTGGTCATTAATCACTAATCTCCTATGTGCAAAACTATCTACTGAATTATTTTATTTCATTTTTCTTGGTCAAGTAGATAAATTCATTATATTATTTGATGTTTTAAAAATTGTTATGAATAAAAAACATTCATAATAACCCAAAAAAAAAAAATCTCCTAATTTAAGCTCAGATGAAGAGGAAGAGTTGGAGGAGTAGGGGAGAGAAGGCAGTAGATTCTGGCTGACAGTACTTTTACACAGTAGCAATTAATTTCCTCCATACTTTGATTCAGTCAGAATATTGCTATTACACTTGTTATTGATCCAGTAGGCATTCCATATTAACTTTGGAATGAAGAAAACAGATGTAACTTGTTTGTCTGCTAACCTAAATGATACTTAGTAATTATTTAAGCGTGATACTTATTTTCAAGAGTCTTCAAACTCCATGATTTTAATCACTTGATCAAATTTCTTTGTAGGCACTAGAAGACAATCTGTGTCTTTTTTTGGCAGGGAAGGGATGTAGCAAAGTAGTTCCCCACATCTCTGAGTTGGCCAAGTATGCATACTCTATTTACCCATATTAAAAGATGACATGTTTTAATACCTTTTCTTGGCTTGAGAGTTAGGAATCAATAAGCACATGATCAGAAAAACGTTAAAAGTATAGGGACTGGAATTGAAATGATTGCTATCAATCAGGCAATTAAAAAATAATCAAAGCTAATGATGTCTTAATTTTCCAATTCTAATGCAACTTTTATTCTCACTGTTTTATGATTAAAATGTTCCTTTGAAACTAAAATTTACTTCCCTCTCTTTGCAAGGTAATCAATGACTGGAGTTTTATTTTCAGTCTGCCAAAATTATCCATTTTCACACCACTGATCACCCTCTATAATAGTGACACTTTAGTTAATGAAGCTCAATTTTCCACTAAGAACTAAAGGTGAAATATTATGTGGATGTAAGTCAGTAAATAAAGCAAAAACAGTGTTTTAAAAGATAAAGCAGGAAAATAGAGCATCTCTTTCTGACCTCTGTAAAATGAACCCAGCTCACTCCCACCAGATAGTACCAGGAGTTCATAAAAACCTTTTTACATTTGCCTTTCGTTCCTCAAATTTGTCCAGATTAATTCCCATTCCTGTGTTACTACTTCTCACTCTGAGCTTTCCTAGCCCCTCAGTTCCTCCATGGCCCCCATCCCTAGGCCCATGCACTCACACTCCACCCTTTGCGTTTGACTGCATTCCTCAGGGCTAGGCTTCCACCCAACCCTCTTTATCAGCTATCCAGTTGGGATTCATTGCTTGGACTCAGAAGACACAACATCTGTCTGTTATAGAGCCCTGAGTATTGCAGGGCTCTACAGTAACAGAGTAAAAGAGTGTTCCCCAGCCCCAGAGGACACACAGGTTGAATCACCCCACCCCACTCACTCAAGGTAGGGGAGTTGACAGTTGAGTACCTTAACTAGTAATGGACCGCAATCGCAAAGAACAGAATGACACAGGAGGAAGAAATATGAGCTTAGGGAAGGAAAAAAAAAAAATCAACACATAGTATTTAACAATGAGAAACCTATAATAACAGGTCTAATTCTTACTGCAAATAAAAAGGACTCCAAATAAAAAATTCTTACTCCAAATAAAAAATTTGGAGAAGTTGCAGATGCCCACAGATATTTTAATGGCTTTTTTTTAAACATTTTCTGAATCTGTGTTGCATCTGAAAAAAGAAAAACTATCTTATTAATAATACATCTAATATTTTTGTTTTCTAATTTTCAGAAACTTCCCCAAGCAAAATTGTTATAAGGACTCTGAAAATCCTACTCCTCTTTGCTCAGTCTTATTTGTATTATTTTATATCATGCTATACTATTTATATTGATTATTTATATTTATAATATATGCAGAATATATAATGCATACCATGCTACCACCTGCCCCTAGCTTAAAGGATTTAACATAGCCCTTTGATGCTCCTGTGTGTTCCCAACTGTGCATACCCTCTATGTGCCTCACAACCTTGCTCCCAAGAATTTTGTGTTTATCAATTTCATATTTCTTTTTGTGGTTTTATTACGTACGGCTGTACCATGATAATGCAGTAAAAGGTGTTAAGCAATCCAAATGTCCACTAACAATTGGTGCATTGCTTAAAACGTTTTGCAATTACAACCATTGCTGATACAACCCTCTTGGTTCACATGTGCAAGAATCTCTTAGGCACATGCCTAGGAGTGGAAGTGTTAGGTCATGAGAGTAACACAAATCTTAAAATTTATAAGGTTATGTCAAATGGTTTTCCAAAGGGATTTTGCTAACATATTCTATCTGTCAATTACTAAGGGAGATGTGTCAAAATCATAAGAACAATAACTTATGATAGTGGATTTGAGAATTTCTCTATAGTTTTGTCGTGTGTGTGTGTGTGTGTGTGTGTGTGTATCTTTAAGTTCATAGTTTCCAGCTATTAAAATTTCCAAAGACTTGAAACTGTATTGTTAAGTAGTAATCTTTTATGTCTCTAGTAGTGTAATATTTGATCTACGTCTTGAAGTTTAATTGGTGTGATATTACTATAGCTACTTTATCATTCTTTTTGTTAATATTAGCCTTATATCATTTTTTCAACCTTTTACTTCCAACTTTTCATTTCCTTATGTTTCAGGTGTGTCTTGTAAAGAAAGACTGTAACTGGATGCTTTTACATAATCTGAAATATCTGCTTTGCAACTAGAAAAATTAATCAATGTATAATTGCTATTTTTTCCTCCTTTCCAATCTTTAGTCTTTTATTCTTAAAATATTTTGTGCCCCCATAATATTCTGGAAAAAAAAACTTTAAAAAAATTTTTAAAAATCTAAAATATTTCAATATCCTATGTATTAGTTTTTCTTATTTTAAAGACTTTTCAAAACACCAACTTTATTCTTTATACTTTGATCATCTGTGTTGTGTCTTTGTTTTCTATTTAATTTAAATTTTTTGCTCTTATCTCTGATATTCCCATCTTACTTTTTTAGAGTAATATTATTACTCTTTTTTAATATCTTAAGTTCTATACTCTGCTCATTAATTTGAACTTTTCTTTTTCTCTAATTTAGGCATTTGAGACTAAAAATTTTTTTCAAAACACTACTTTTATTGTTTCCCATAAATTTTATCTGAACTATTTTTATTATCTTTTAATTCTTAATTTCTTCTTGATATATGTGTAATTTTAAAAGTTGTTATTTTCATTTCCAAACACTAAGAACATTTTTTACTCATCTTTCTATCTTTAAGCTCTGACTTAATTGCATTGGGGGCAAAGGTTTTGATTAAAATAATAACTTTGAATTTTGATGGAAACTTGCTTCATTGCCCAGTACCTAATCAATTTTAATAAACATCCTATTTATAAAAGCTTGAACAGAATCATATTCTGTAATGTTAGGTAGAGAATTCTGAATATGTCCATTAATTCAAGTTTTTACCTGTCTATTATAATCTTGTAAAATATTTCGGTTTTTTTTACCTGTTTTTTTTCTATAAATAATGGGGGAAGGTATGTTGAAATCTCCCACTGTAATGACAGTGGCTTTGTCAGTTCACATATATTTTGAGGCTATTTTATTATTTGCATACGTATTTAGGATTTTTATATTTTCTTGATGAAAGCAAACTTTTCTCACTGTGTTGTGACCTCCTGTATGCACTGGCCTTTTTGTCGTAAAAATTTTTTTTCTAATATTAATATAGCCATACCAGGTTTATTTCATTAGTAATTGCCTGATAAATCTTTTTCTACACTTTCACTCTTTATGTATCCTTATACTTTAGATGTATCTCCTATAAACATTTATCTGAATGGTTCATTTAAACTACAATCTCTGTTATTCAAGTAATGAGTTAAGTCCATTTACATTTATTATAATTATAGACTTATAATTATAATACCTTTAAAAGGTATGCTTACCATACCTTTTAAAATTTTTTTGTCTCACTTGTCTTCTTCCTTTGTCCCTGTATTTTTGCTTTTGTAAATTGAGCTTTTTTTCTTTTTTCTTTTTTCTTTAATGTATTTTTCCATAAATTGTTTTGGAATTTATATATTCTATTTCTATTCTTCTAGTGATTACCCTTAACAATTTATCATGCTTGCTTAACAGAACAAAGTCTAATATTAAAATATCCCTATACAATAAAAGATCTTTAAAACACATTAGTATTTATTATCTCCTTTCCTAATTTATACAATATTGTTATCCAGTGTTTCAGATTTGTCCTTTTAGCTCAAAAATTAGACAGTACTATCATTTTATTCATTTTTTTGGATTGTTCAACAATGTTTTTCTTTTATTTCTGTGATTATTTTTGCTTCTTCTTGCAAATACTCTTTAGATTTTGGAGGTTACATGAGAGTAGATTTCTTGGTAGTAGGGTCTTTCTGTTGTTTTTAAACTGCAAATGTCTTTTTTAAAATATATTTTACATGACTTTTAATGGTAAAAATAATTTGCATAATTTTTAATTGCTGTCAGCAGGAGTTTTATTTAGGATAACTGGTCTTCAATGCTTGCCAGAAATGAAAAAAGAAGTCATAAAAATATTTAAATATTTTTAAAATAGGACCTACAGAAGTAAATTAGAAAAAAAAGACATTTTTATAATTGTCATCTTTCACATAAAAAGATAATCCACAATTAATAGAGCTTGTGTTTTGAATTAGAAATATTTGTACAGCTCTAGCTCAATTATATGCCCTGTTTTCCAGGTGGCCACTGGCACAAAATTCTGAGTTGGAAAAAGAAAAGTATTATCTGGGCCTTGAAACAGAGCCCAAGTAATTGGTCCCGTATGAACACTGAGGCCATAGCCTTGGCTTTCTCAGCAGCATGAGTTGACCAACTGAGCCAACCAGCAAAATTGGCCATCATTATCAAGTTATTCCAGCTGAAGGAAAAAGGCTGATTTGTATCCCTAACTTCAACTATAATAAAGAGGCATATACCAAAGATGAATAAACAGAATGATAAATGTAGGTGAAAGTACTAAATTAGAAAAACACATTTTCCTTACCAGAATAAGAAATGACCCAGACAAGGGTCATCAAAACCATTGGGTGAAAAGTATGGGAAGTAACAAGATATTCACAAAGTCGCTCATATCATGCTATAGGCCACATATTAGATACAAAGAGAAAACTATACTTTACAGTGAAGTGATTTCACACTCAAAACCTTAAGTGTGAAAACTTGGCATCACCAGTAGCGGGACAATCTGATATCGGTTTTCTCAGTGCAATGTCATAGTACTAATATCATCTGTGTGCCATCTTCCTGATTCTAATCATGATGAAACAGTTTAAAATTTTCATAACGTAGGACATTCTACAAGAGAATAGGCCTGTGCTCTTCAAAAAAAAAAAAAAAAGAGTCAATGTCATTAAAAACGAACAAAAAAGCATCCAACAGAGTGTTCTGGATTAAAAGAAACTGGGATGACATAACCAAATGTAATGCAAGCACTTTGACCTTGAACTTTTAAAAATAGCTATAAAAAGACATGCAAAGACATAGTACATTAAATAATGTTATTGAATTAATATCATATTTTAGGTATGATAATGGCACTATAGTTATGTAGGAGAACATCCTACATAAGGAAGGAAATGTGACAAAATGTTAACAGTTAAGTGAAGGATATATAAATGCCCATTTTCTTTAGTCTTAAAATTTTCAAAATAAAAATTGAGGGGAAAAAAAGGTAGAAGATGACCCATTCTTGTCATTTACATCACTGAACAAGAAATCTAATCCTGAAATACAGCCTAAGCAATTTAGATTGGCTACATTTCATAGTGAAGGCTGATAAACACTGAAACAAATTTCTAAACAAGTTGTGGCATCCCTTGTGGAGAAATCTTAGAACTTAGATTGAATATGTGATTGTCTAGGATCATTTCATGTCACATCACTCAAGGTAAATACCTGGCTGAAGGCTAACGTCTCCATGTCTTCTCCTGCTTAGGAATCTCTGCTCATTAATTTACTTCAAGGATACTTACTATATTATAATTAGTTGAGGATTCAAATGAATAATGCAGCAAAATGTATTACTGATGGTCTGTGAAACAGATTTAGGCTTCAAAATGTGGGTCAGCACACTAATATAATAGGCTTCCAGGATTTAAATTGTTAGTATTTAGTACCTCTCAGATTAATTTAAAATAGAAGGCAGTTATAGTAACAATGGGTTAGGGAAATAAAATTTTCCCAAAGCCAAAAATCAATTTCTGGCCATTCTGAATTGTTGAGCCATATTATGCTAAACACATTGTTAGCTGAGGATGTGTGTTTTAATATGTACATTGTTCCCTCTTGGAAGAACTTGAGAATTTTAAGGTTGATTATGAGATAATTTTTACATATTGGCAATCTGGTAGGCATCATAAAAGCCAACAAGGTAAATACATATTTTAAAAGCATACAATATTGTAAAAGAGTGAGGCAATTACTGGGGAAATTATGAAACATAACACAAATTTAAATGAATGTTGATTTCTAATTTTGTAAACTTTCTCATTTGCATTAAATATAAACATAAAATAAATCATTTCTTTAACAACTCAAATAGCTGTTGTGATTAAAATAGCTAATACTTTAAACAATCTATCTACAAAAAAGTACCATTAGGGTACACAGCTTGAAAATATGAAGACTTAAACAAGTAACCTTGCTTAGATATTGAATAATTTACATAATAAAGAAAATACATTTTGCTGGGTGATCATTTATCTGTGATACTTCTTATATGGCCTATGGAAATGTTTACTCATGGCTCAAAAAGAGCATTTTATCCAGCAAATGCCTAAATCACCTAAGGAACTTGGATTTTGTTTTTAAAGATTTGTCTTTAAACACATTAAAGATGCCTCATTAATCACATTTATCATCAAGAATTTCTTTTTTCTATTTATACAAGTTATCCCTTGTTATGTTTAATACCATTTTTTGTTGTTGCTTATACTGAGCAGGTCAAAGTCTGTGCTGATACTGCAGGGTCATACTAATCAACTCCAGGTTATTTCGACTGGCTCTAAAAGGACTCATTGTGGGTTCTGTTTTCATGCTTCTTTATATCTTGCTTGCAATGGAATGATGACTGGCAGAGCTGGAAGGGCCCTTTAGATCATACAGTTCAGTAGTTCTCAATATGAGCTCCAAGAAGTCTACATGATTTTCAGAGACACACCTTCTTTATCTACCAAAGAGCAACCCAGAAAGCTTCCCCCAAAAATGACATTTCTAGTAAAAAATTAAGATCTATATTCGAGGCTTATATAATTAACTATTCTTCTTTAATTCTTAATCTTTTCAATATTTTTTCTTTTTTTCTGTAGAGCATAGATGCCAAAGTTTCTGAAAAGAACCATCAAATTTACATACTGTAAAATTGGACATATGGATACTCACAGAAAATTCATAGTTTTCAAGTGAAATGCTGACCAAAAAGTAATTATAGTAAAATTTATTTGTAATTTATGTTCCAGATGCTGCAGTTTGATTATTTAGAATGTCTTGGGTAAAAAGAGCATGAATAAAAAGAAAGAGTACGGAAAAGAAGAAAATTACAGCTATGTTGTTTATAAAAAAAAGAAAATTTCACAAATAATAATTTATTTTTTAAACAAAATATCTAATTGTAACTATAT
>CM052437.1:28142141-28198727 GCA_028533085.1 Varecia variegata
TAATTATAGTAAAATTTATTTGTAATTTATGTTCCAGATGCTGCAGTTTGATTATTTAGAATGTCTTGGGTAAAAAGAGCATGAATAAAAAGAAAGAGTACGGAAAAGAAGAAAATTACAGCTATGTTGTTTATAAAAAAAAGAAAATTTCACAAATAATAATTTATTTTTTAAACAAAATATCTAATTGTAACTATATTTCTTATTCACAATTAAAGCAAACAAAATAAAAACAAAGTTCAAAAATCAAAAAATATGAACACCTCCCTCCCAGCCTAGTCTACCCCATCCACAACTTCAAACGGGGAGTCACTGCCATTATTGTGTCTGTGTCTTTCCAAACAATTTTTATACATTACGAGAGCAAACTCAAATATGTATGTATCTATGCCCCACCATTTTGCACAAATGGAAATATTCTATACATGCTGTTCAGAAACTTGGTTTTTTACACTTAATATACCTTGGAATATTTATTGAACATCTTATATGTGCCTACCACCTTTACAGGAAGCTATAAGAAAACCACACAAATATCATATGTCTAATTTTCATCACAATATTCTGCTAGAAATTGTCATAAACTAATTCATCATTAAATAAACTGTATTTCTCCAAGTGAACAAAATTGTAATTAGGGGATTGCATCCCTGACCAAGGACCAACATCAAATACATTATAGTCATGACCAAAATACATTATTAAGTCAAAGATAGAAAAAGAAACTTTAAACCAGTGTTATTCAATATAATTATTAATAGCTCCCAAATAGCATAAATTATATACATAAATGCAAATTTCCAAATGATTCTACGAGCCCTAATGCATGCAAATAACTACATGCTTTTATCATAAATTTTACCTATCTAAAAATACAATCACCACACACACATTTGATAGTATTTTTTCTCACCTTTTTAGAATTTGTAAGGTTTTGGGGGGGGACATGATTTTGATACCCAAATTCTCCATTTTACAAAGCTGCATGCTTTTTTTTTTCTTTTGGTAAAGGTTCTTATAATATGCAGAAGACTTCAAAAATCATTTCACTGATACCATTGTTTTCAACACTAGTCACAGAGGCATATGAATATTTCAAGACCTTTCAATTAGGGCTTTTCAATTAGGGCTTTAGTGTTTATAGAAAACTCATAAAGATCAATTTGCTCTTGTTTTGCTCTGTCTTTATCCCCTAAACAGTATCAATGAGAGTTTTCAAGGGAAAGAGGATTTATGTGAGGTCACCTGCACAGAGGATGTGAAGGGGGAGAGGCCAAGTTCATGAGCAGAGGAGAGTATGTAGGAGGGGAGCTTTGTGATCTCTACTGGGGAAAGATGTCTTTCCATTTTTCCAAACTACCTGAATCACCATGTATCACTTTAACCTAAGTGGAAACCATCCAATAAATGAACAATTATGGATGAGTCATAAAGAAAGTCTTTGGCAAAATGAAATCAATGAAGTTGCAATCAGCAGAAATTGCCTGTTTTATATATGATTCTTGGCCACAAACTACTTATAATTCTGAATATTTGTGTCATTTCCATTGAAAGTAACCCCAAAATACAATCTCTAAATACATGGCAAGATTAATTTTCACACAAAAAATAACCATTTTTATTTCACAATTTTATATATGGTCTGGGGTGATTTTTAAGGTTGTGTAGGTCCACCATAACAAAGGTCTTGGTAAAATTTCTTGTTCAGTATGCTTTCATCTCCCTTTCTGGTCCTCTTTCCCATCAGTTCTCATATTTCACTCCCCAGAAGGCTCAATGCCTTTATATTGCTTCTGGCCTTAAACAGCTCTTTGTCCAGGACCACACTGTCCCTGAAAGTTCAGAACCTCTAAAATGGCCAGCCCACTCCCAACACCCAACCATAACTCCCCTTCTTCTGGGAGAGCTAATGATTTGGGGGCAATGAGTATTGAATAGGGAACTAAGAGTAGTCAAGAGTGCAGAACGTGGAGCAAGTGGATGAAGCCAAGGGAAGAATGTCAATAGGTTGACATTTGTATTCTTTCTACAGTTATATGCTATGTTTGATTATAAAACATACCAATGATTTGGTTGCAAGGTTGAATTCCTGACCCAAAAGTTAAATGGGTGCTGATGGCCATGATGGTGACAATAAACCAGAATTCCTGGCACTTCATCTTCATTGGGACAGTGGCACAAAGGCAGTCTCTTCTCTGTGCTAGTCCTGTGGATTAGGGTTCAGTGTTGTTCCTAAATGCTGAGTCTTAATCTGATTATCAGCCCTCTCAAAGATTCTCTCTAATATCATTCTATGCATCGGAGGTTTTCATCAACTATCCAAGGTTAATTCTGTCGTTCACAACTAAGACCTCTAATAAACTCTACCCTATGGGGCTGTTGTGAGGCTCAAATGAGACGCTGTAAACCATCAACTAGTGTAGATTGGTATTATGATAAACTTTTAAGCTTGCATTCCTAAGAAAGGATAATATTTTATTGTATTAAGCACAGCTAACCCTATAACTTTTTCTATTTTTATTAAATGGCCTCTCTGATCATCACTTTATACAATTTGTGGCCATTTGGGAAGAGTAATCAGTATCTAAATATATATTACATTATTGATTTTACTATGAAGATCCTGACCTAAAAGATATTTAAACCCTTCACTAAAGAAGATTTCTAATCAAAGTCATTTTCATCATGGATTTATGAGTACTTAGCAATTCTTGCAATTGTTACCCCTCTCTGAGTCTCTGAGGCACAAGACTTATGAGGACCTTAAAGGCAGGTATTCATTATTGTACTTTTCAAGGTGAAATACAAAGTGATGTCCAGCAACACTAACCTCTTGGTGGAAGTTTTAATATTCTAGTTTAATCTAGAGCTGGTTTTCATGGAATCAGAATAAAAAGGCCAAATTCAATCCCTTGATGCAAACTCAGCTTATTTTTTTCATTTACATGAAACATTTTGAATACTATTAGTTTTGCAACTTAAAAAAAAAAATCTGAAAACTATGGAGTGATTCCCAGTCACTTAAATCACAGATAATTTAAAGTTGTTCTTTTTTAAGATTTTTAGTGCTTGATCACTCCATAATTTTTACACTTTTAGAGGCACCTGCTGATACAAGAAGGAGTAACTTTTATAGGAGATTCAAAACTGATAGTCAAGACAGTCATCTGAATGATTACTTCTAGACTCCAGTTTTGTTTCGGTATAATTGTACTGCAATAAGGCACAACCAGCATAGATGACTAAAACAGCTATTCTGCATAATATGGACCAATTTTCTTTATTATGGTATTAAGAGATATTTTGACTTAGATACTCACATGTCTGCATTTAGATCTTTAGTATAAAAGTCCTTTAAAGTCACTGTGACCTCTTCATTACTACATGCCCCATATTACCCTTTTCTAAGTCTATCAGTATTTATTAGAGATTTTTTAAAAATTAATTTGTATTTTATGTTCTAGGTCCCTACTATGGGTGAAACATGCACTTGCCATTTTAGTCATTTATAGAACAATAGTAGCCATATTTGATGAACAGAAAAGACCCAAATCTACTTTTGTATTTCTCAGCCATATTTATCTAATAGACAAAGTAGCTGAGTTTTATTGTTTTAAGGACTGTTCCACTTCTGAAATTTTATGATTCAATGCTCATATACAAAAGGTATCCGTCCTGCTTGCGTCAGGCCATCAACAAAGCCTGCAGCAGTATGAAAATCCTCCTCTTAGCATATCAGTCATTGGCATTGTTGCGGTTGTTGTCAGTTTTAAAAATGGTTCTGCTAGAACAGACCTGCAAACTGGGACAAGAAGAAGTGACAGCTAAGAGAGGCTTTATTCTTTTCTTCCCTGCCAAGGAAGAATCATAGCTAATGCCCATTGGAATGGTGTGAATATGAGATTCCTTTCCATTTGCAATTCAGGTTTTAAGTAGAGTACATAAAATTCCCACACACATGCATACTGAAGCTCTGGTTGTCCATGATTATCAAATATGCCACAAGCTATCTGAAACATCCAATGGACTGCATTTCAAAATCCTTCCTTTATTCAATTCCTTAGACTCCCTGTTTCTAAGCCTTTGGTAGAAACTGAGCTGTTGCTATGATGTCATACACAACTGTGATAACTTCCTAAGACATCGATAGTTTTCTCTGCCTTTGAGTTAGAGCATAGTGGTTGGGTCTGTCTGAAAACAGTATTGCTTACAAGTGTTCAAACTTATGCATTGGCTATCTAGTGCATGGATGTTTTCTTTAGAAGTATTAATTTGGGATACTTTGACATTCAATAAGGAAAAGAATGTTCTGGGAAGTCTGCCATATACTGGTTATGATTTTAGTTACCTCAAATAATCTCTCTGAACAATGAGTACAGTGAGTTCTGCCCTATCACTTTGTACTGAACACTTGTCATATTTGTTCTTTCCCATAATCTTTTATTTAGTCTTTCTATATCTGGGAAAATCCCCAAGTTAAGGGGATAGCCTTGCTGTTTTAGAAGTCAGCAGCCAGCAGCCTCCTGTGCACCTAGGATGCACCTGGCTTTTACCAGTCAAAAGTCCATTGGAGCTTTTGCTTCAGTCAAAAGCAATGAGAAGAAAGAGTTTGGTGCTTGGTTCTTTTGCTGGGAGGAGTGGCAATGGAAACATCTGGTCGTTGGAGAAAAACACTACTTATTAAAAGTGCATATAAATTATAAAATGCACACTAATTTCAAAAGTTGAAGATACGAAAAAAAGTTAGCACCTTAGAATAAAGGAAATACAGTAGTTTACATTGTAGTGTGAATTAATGATTGCAACCCTCCCCTGCAACTGGTTTTGGTTTTAAAAAGAATCCTGCCAACTCTGATCAAACTGAATTTTTAGTAGAATAGGTAAAGGAAAGACTATTAAGGACAAAGTTCTCCCCAGAGCCTTTTGTTCATTTCTCAACTATGTTAAAGTTATATCTCCCTTTATTTGTCCAAAAATTTTGAGTTTATATGGAAAAAACCACTAGGTTAGTATTGTCACATTTGGAGACCTGATCTATGTTCACTTATATGACTTTATTCATTTCAATAAAACTTCCTTTTAGTCTTTATCTTTTCAGAAGGAAAAATCTGAATCTTTAGTCTGTCCTTATTTGTAAAGTATTCCACCCTTTCATGAGTTTAGTCAGAAATATTCTGCATCCTACTGGCTGTCTTATGGAAATAAATACCAGAAGTCTCATGTTATTTGAAATGTTAAAGATAGCAAGTGTTTACATATACTAGATTCATGGTAGGAAATGTAATTCTACTTGGAAAAAATTGCGAAGGTAAAAGTTGGAAATAAAGTTCAGTTTTCTTCTTCTGCCTCACAATCAGATCAAGTAATCTTTTAAGTAAAGCATTTAATTGGAATCTACGTTGGACAGCTTATGACTTTTGGATTAGTTTCCATCAGGACATCAGAGAAGAAAGAATCATAATATATCCCCACTCAGTGACTTGGTGATTTCATGGTTCAGATCATTAAGGATCATCCAGTTAGAATTTCACTCAAACGTTGTTTGTAAAATTCACACAGAAGGACCCGTGGAACAAGAATTACTACATAAGGGATGGCCATTTTACAGAGGAGTTGGCATTCTTCCCTCTCTATCCACTTTGTTAACCTTGTTACCAGGCAACAACCCTTGAACCACCATGCAGCAACCTAGGAGAAATAAACTTGATTCCTCTGTAAGGATCACAGGAACATGTCTGCCTTCTTGACGTTCTGTCTAGGTAGATGCAAACAGTAATGGTCTACACATGAAGATCTGTTCTTTAGTTGCTGCACTTATGTCATTTTTCACTCTATCCTAGATTTTTATTTCATTATGGGGAACCTACTCAGAAAAATAACAGTGGCAATGATTTACAGAAAATGTTATGAAGAAGTTCAAAAGTAAAGTAAAATAATAGATGAGAAGGGGAAAGTGCTCTTTCTGTATTCCACCAATAGGTAACTTTATTTAACTTACGTTTTTGTGTTTTGGGGTTTTTCTGTCAGAAATTGTACCAGATTCCTGAGCAAAGTCCATAAAATATCTTTGAAATGTGGGCTGGGTGCAGTGGATCAGGCCTGTAATCCCAGCACTTGGAGAGGCTCAGGTGAGAGGATCACTGAGGCCAGGAGTTAGAGACCAGTCTGGGCAACATAGCAATATCTGTCTCTAGAAAAATAATAAAAAAAATTAGCTGGGCATGGTGGCACACTCTCGGAGTCCTAGCTACACAGGAGGCTCCTTTGAGCCCAGGAGTTTGAGGTTACAGTGATCATAGAACAGTGCCACTGCATTCCAGCCTGGGCAACAGAGTGAGACCCTATCTCTGAAAATATATAAAAAAATAAATAAATCTTCAAGTGAAATTTGTTTGCAATCCATGCAGCCTTTTTCCCTGAGTACTGAAGTTTGAGGCAGCACAAACTAATCTCTTGCTATTACCACCTTCTATATACACATTGGCAAAGGAGTGAATTGTAAATGTCTTGAGGTTAGGGAACTCTTTTTATTATCATTTATTTATTTTGGTTGAACAATAATCTCACACTTCACAGAGAATTTAGGATGGGGATTTAGGCTGGAGAAAGAACATAGATTATGTCCATTATCACTGACTTATTAAAATGGAACAACATTGAGACCTAAGCCAAAGAAACAAATAATTCCCAACCACCACTGATTTTCTTTTTTTTCTACAAGGTTTCTAATGTTCTTACATTTCATTTTTGTGTCCTCATTTCACTTTATGATCATTAAAAATGCTGGGCCAAACTCTTCTGGTAAACCACAGTCTAGGCTTTGTGCCACTCAAAGATTTAATAGAAAGAAAATTATCTTACTCATGGTAGAAAAAATTAGTCTTTGCTCTCATTTATTCTATGGATATATTGCTAGTAAGTTGCAAAGATTTTATAACAAGTGAAGAACAAATACTGCACTAGATGACATTCAAAACATGAATAGCAGAAGAATATACACATGGGAGTTAACAGTAGTTATCCCTGAGTGGAGAAAATACGTATTTTTACTTCCTTTTTATTAGTAGAAATTTATAATTTTTCAACAGAAAGTATATATTGCTTTATAAAAATAACAAAAAATAAAAGTCATATTTAATTTTAAAAACATACATCCAGAACTTAATCCACAACAGAATTGCAAGGGTACCTATTTTTTTTTTATTTAATCCTATGGTCTTATAAGATAATCAGGATTTAGGAGAAATTCTTTACACATACAGAAAAATAAGCTGGAAGTTAATACAGTACCATGGAAAAAAGCATGGGTTTTGAGGTCAGACACACTTATTTTGAAACTATAGTTCTGCCTCTTTGTTTGTTTATTTCAATATTATTTATTAAGCAGTTCATTGTTTCATCACTACACTTTTTAAGTTTTATTTTTTTTTAATTGACAAATAATAATCTCATATATTTGTGGAGTACAATGCAATGTTTCAATATATATGCACATTGTGGAATGATCAATTCCGGCTAATTAGTATATCCATCACCTCAAATAGGTAACATTTCTTTGTCACAAGGATATTTAAAATTCTCCTTTTAGCTCTTTTGAAAATTATAACACAATATTATTACTATAGTCACCATGTTGTGCAGTACAACACCAGAAATTATTTCTCCTGTCTAAGTGAAACTTTGTACCCTTAACCAATGTCTCTCCTTACCCCACCCCCAGCCTCCAGTAACCACCATTCTGCTCTCTACTTCTATGAGTTCCACTTTTTATGATTCCACATATAAGTCAGATCATACTATATTTGTCTTTCTGTGCCTGGCTTATTTCACTTAACGCAATGCCCTCTAGGTTCATCCATGTTGTAAATAAATGCCAGAATTTTCTGTTGTCTAAGGCTACTGTGTATATATCCCACATTTTTTAATCCATTAATCCAATTATGGGTACTTAAATTGTTTCCATATCTTTACTATTGGGAATATCTGTCTCTTATTCTATATATTTAGTCCAAGTTCCCTAACCTCTCTCAACTGTGGTCTACTCTGCTATAAAATGGGACTAATGGTACCTACCTAAAAAGTTCAAGTTTGCTATGAGGATTAAACGAAGAAATATAGCACAGGAACTGAAACATAATATCAACTTGTAAATAAAAACAATAAATTAATAGTAATAACAATAATAAACACAATGACATTATCTAGACTTTACAGTCCACTCTGTGTGTAAGGGACTATTCTAAGTGCATCTATGATTTACCTCAATGAATTGCGACAACCCTATATGAAGTAGGTCATGCTATTTTCCCTCTTTATAGTTGAGGCAACTGCAGTACAGACAGGCCTGTTTGCACAAAGTTCCCAAATTCATAGCCACTATGCTGCATAGTTTCTCATAAGATTTCCATTTTTTGGTTGTGGATAATAACTGTATTAATATTTGTTGATTTTGTTCATAGGAATCATTTTGAATAGTGTCAGAAGTGTAAAACTCTTCTGGCTCTAAATTTTATGCTAATTGAAACATACTTCAAAGGCTATCAATGAAGGGTAATAAAAAGAGAAGTTAATTGGAAAGTATGATGCTGTGATTGATTCCCTAGGGCGTATGTTGGCTTTTCTTCCTGGAGCATTTGGGAGTGGGGTTTGTCCTAATTAAAGAAACAAGCATCTTAGAGCTATTCCATGGCCCCTCCATGTGGCCTGGCAAGAGACCAGCATTATTTCAGCCTCTGTCTCCTAAACAATTTTTCCTTCTCTTCAGAGTCCCAGAACGCTTTGACAGCCTTAAAAGTAGCTTCTCTTCTAAGAGACATAGTAGAAAAGATAGATAATAAGATTCCAGAAAAATATATTTTTCTTGAGGATAAATGACAATGTTCTGCTTTCTTTAGAAGTTTCACTTTCCCTTTTCTAAGAATAAATAACCTCTCATATAATATCCTAAATCATATTCTCTGAGCAAATTCTCATGAAATATTAAAGAAAATAATCTTATCACATTAAGAAATGTTTAAGTGAGTTACTTTTTACCGTGCATACAGAGAGCTAGTTTATTTTTCTTGATCATATGAGGACTACCATCATCCTTTGTATCAAGTGAGTGCATGAATCTGCTGCTTTCTCTATGATGCAGAGCCTAACTTCAAGTTTTCTAGAAGTATATTTAATTTATTTATAAGGGCCTCAGGACAGTCTATATCCACATCAGAGAACAGTATAACAATGATCACTTATGGTAAAAGGTTCTTCTATAAATTGCAAAACTTTAATGCTTTGTTTTAATTTACTTTTCTCTCTCAGAATCTAGATGGTGATTGAATTCATACGCTTGTTCTATCCTCTGGGCAAGTTTCATGCTGATTTATAAAGTGTGGAACTCATAGTCGGTTCTGTTCTTAGGATGTTATTAATCAAAATCTAGAAGGAGATGCTTAGGCTGAAGCGGGAACTCCTGGATTCTGGTTGTAGCTCTGCCACTCTCAAGGTCACTAGCCTGGGATGAGTTTGCATTTCTGGGCCTCAGTTTTCTCAATGACAAAATAAGAAGCTTATACAAAGGATTTCCATGGATGATTTCCAGTTCTAAAATTCTATGGTTATTAAGAGATGTTAAGTTTTATGTATTTAGTTCATAAAATGAGAAAATTGGAAAATCCCGACTCGACAAAGGCATGTAAACATTGAATTTTAACTGTTCAGAGTACAACAGTCAACCATTAGTAGTAATGATTATTTTGTTTTTTCATGCATATTGCTCTTTCTAGAAAATATTGTTTGTTTATATAACTGCCTTAGGGTAATGTATTATTCAGGTGGATATTTATCAAAAATTTTATATATGATGCATAAATTGTAAAAGGAACCCCTTTTTAGACTCTACTTTCACCAATCTTTCATTTTTAATTATTCTAGTAGTCATTCGCTCAGTAAACATTAATAAGTGTTTCCTGGGCCTCTATTTGTCCTGTGATATAGTAGACATTTTACCATTTACATTACGCATTTAATTTTCTCAGAAATCCTGAGGGGTAGAAAACTGAGTATTAGAAAAGTTATGTCCAGTTCAAAGATGAAGAGCTGATAAGCAGTGGTGATCAGCATTCTACTGATAATTAGAATTTGAATTCAGATTTCGCTCTTCTCCATTCCTCTCCACCCTGGCCCCTGGTCCAGGAGGCTGACCTGTTTGGATTACATCAATGGGCCAACAGCAGATCCCACAAGGAAATACCAGGGAAGGAAGGATGTGAGGACAAATAAGGTCCTTGTGTCCCTGCCTCCCTCCCTCAGGTTCAACTGGCACTGGCTGTGTCCCTTAGGCATAGCTTAGTGTTCCACTCAAGTTGGCCTTCCCTACACAATTCTTTCATGCTTCTTACCCAGTGGATCTAGTAGCGACAACAGGTCTGAGGTACTGTGCTTCACTTATGGTTCCCACATTCTGCCCTTGCCTATGGAAATAATCCCTTTCTAATCCCTTCTCAGATTATCTTAATTTGAATGTTCCATTTCTTTCTGGCTGGAATAATCCATGTTTAGATACGTTTAGATACACAAGTACTTACCATTGTGCTGCAATTGCCTACAGTACTGAATACAGTAACATGCTGTACAGATTTGTAGCCTAGGTGTGTGGTAGGCTATACAATCTGGATTTATGTAAGTACACTCTGTGATGTTCCCTCAATGACAAAATCACCTAACAATGCATTTTTAAGAACTTATCCCCATGGTGAAGTGATGCATGATTGTTTTTGAGATATAAATAATCTCCTCTGATAGTGACAACAAGAGCTAGTATTTAAAAGACATTACTGGCTCTGTTTCTATATTTCTCTCATCAATTAAAAACTTAAAATGAAATCAGCATGGATCTAAGATCAAGGATGATCAAAATTCTATAATTTCCTTAGGGTTTTTTACATCAGAATCATTCTAGCAAATAAATCTAACCCACAATAGGATTTAACAAGTGGACCACCATCAGCTCCTGCCCATAGAGGAAAGTATGCTTGACCTGCTATCCCTTCAACTGCCCACACTTCAGCCATAGTCCAGGATTAAGTGTGAAAGAAAATTATAAGAGGGACCTTGAGACTTCACAAAAGCAGCACACTAACTTTAAATGTTGTTATTCACGTTGCCTGAGGATTGATATTAACTCTAATAATTCTTTTGTCTCAGAACCTCTTCAAGATGAAAAAAAGTAGTGGGAAAAATTTCTGTTGATTCTACCAAATAGGCAGAATTTTAGGACTTTACCTGTGCACCAACCTCCTTGTTTGAATCAATTGGGTAATGTATGAGAAGCCATAAGGCGCTAGAATTTCTTGGCCCAAAGAAAGCAAGGGTAGCTTAATCTAAATATTGGTGTAGTAACTGAAAAGATTTTCTTATATATTGAAAAAGAAGTCTCTAGACTATGCATCCCTAACTTGGGGTCTTTCGACTTGAAATTTCAAGTCGGATTTCTAGGAGTCTTTGGAACTGCTGAAGTGTTTGAAAAAGCCAGTGTGCATGTGCCTTGGACTGAAGAGAGAGACCTCATAACATTAATCAGAGTCTCAAAGAGGCCTAAAAACCAAAAGCAATGAGGGGAAATGGGCAATATGTCTGCTTAATTGACTGGACCAGGAAATAGATTAGTAGAAAAGATTACTTAGATATCATTCTGATTCCATAAACTCATCAAGCGGCTTTCTGACTTTTGCTTTAATTTCCCACATAGGCTTTGGCAAAGATATATATCTTAATATCAATTATTTATTTTGCTAAAATTTAGGTTCATGGATTTGAAATAGATCCCTTATGTAATTCCTTCTCAAAGCTTGAATTCCCTGAATAAGTTAATGATTGAATGTCCAAACCTACAGGACTGAAAGACTGGACCCAAGTATAACAACAACAAAATAAATCTCTTGATGCCTTTGAGAGCTTTTCTGACGAACCATAACCCTGCAATCCCAGAAATTCTGACTACCACAGGTTTGATCTGGAGGTTTTAATATGCCAATACTGAATATGGAAAAACTCACATATTCTGGTACTTTTTTTCTTTATACATTTATTACTTTCTTCTCACCAGGGAACCAGCAATGAGCAATTTAGTGACTACAAAGTCAACGTTTTTTGTGTTTGAAAAATAGAGGTCCTGAGGATATAATAAAGAATAACATTTGTTTAGAGGGAACAAGGTAATAATTACTCCTTTCTATCCAGATCAGTGGACTTCATTTTTGTGCTGTGTGGTAGGATGTAATAACGTATTTGGTCAGCTTTGTCCGCAGAGAATTATTGATGTGATTTTTAAGAAGTTATATTTTTTCCATTATTATATTCACAAAAAGGAGTTCTCTCTTCAAAGGAAATATGCTAGGGAAAAAGCCATTATGATGCTGTAATGAATGTCCTGCACCAAATGCAGGATAGAGTCAAGGCTATAACTTCAATGCTCTTATCTACACTGGAAAAAATTTTGCATCTCCAGTTCCCATCACAAGGTACTTAGGAGGGCTGCATTTTAGCACCATTTTATCCAAAGGGGGTGTTCGTTCTACAGTCCCCTCTATAGCGCTAAAGTTTCTTTCAAACTCTCTATAAATGATCATCCATGCCTTCCTATTGGCCAAAGCCATTGGTCATTTATTGATCTTTATCATCCTTGAGCTGCTTCCAGCATTTGACACCAATCACTCCCTCCTCCAAACTCTCTATCTCCTTGGTCACTGTTTAACTACTGACACTAACTTCTCTTGGTCTCCTCGTACCTCTCCATTTATTCTCACCCATCATGACTGAATCCTCTGCCTCAGTCCTCCTAAATGCTGTGTTCTCTAAGTTTCTATCGTTTATAATTTTCTCACGGAGGAATCTTACCTACCACCTTTATGTAGCAACATGCAGATCAGTATCTTCATGCCAGTCCACTACTGAGTATCTAGATCCAGTGCAGCTAAGTAGCTACCAGGCATCCCAAGACAGCTACTTCAGACTCACCCACCAAAAATGGAACTCATTATCCTCCCCAGCTTCCCCATAGCCAAACTAGTTTCTCTTTCTGTAATCATTCCTTAGCTTAATACTATCACCATCCACCCAGGCATTCAATACAGAGGTGATTAACTCTCCCTGAGACCTTTATGCAAGTAATAACATTTGAGCTTGATCCTAATGAATAATAGAAATGTACCAGTTTGAAAAGAGCACTCTAAGAATGAAACAAGAGTTTTAAAAAATCATTTTCTTTGTGTGCTTTTTAATTTAAAGTCCATTTTAAAAAATTAAGGACAAGGAGGGGGGAAGAAAGTCCCTGAATCTTGAAACAGATAATGTGTTTAGGGACTGAAAACAAACTATTGGGTTGGATTATAGAGGGTACAATGGATGTTGGCAGAAGATGAAATAGAAGTAAACTGCAGTCCAGTTGTAAAGGATTTTATGTCATGCTGAGACTTTGTACTTTGTCATGTAAGCAACAGGAGGTCTCCTATGATCCTCAGGAAACTATCCTTTTTAGCAATGACATGTGGCCTTTACATTGACTCTGCTGGCTTCCAAACTCTCATCACATCTACCCTGAACCATTCTTGGGAAACTTCTAACTCTCAAAGAGCCATGCAGTATTTGTTGTTCAAGGTTCATAGGAGCTATAATAGCAGAGTACTACCCCTGTAATCATTCTCAATAAGGACATTGTAGTGAATATTATAGTGTTAGATAGCCATCATCCATTTACCCATCTTCTGGAAATAGAAACTCAACTTTCCTTTGAGTATCACCCCTCTCCTACTAAATAAAGTCTGTGTGCTTCATGTGGAAATGACTCTGTCCAGCCCCTGCACCTTTTCCTCCATCAGCTCGGCCATTTTATCCCTCTGGCCATAGTAATTCTTCAGGGATACATATGACTCAATTAAGAAATATGATTGTTGGGTACAGATATTTTGTTTGAACTATTTAGGAAGTTGTTAGCTATTCTCTTGGATTTGAATTTGGGAAGATGTAAGAGGGAAGCAACTAGCAATCAGCTCATCTCCACCAAGAATCTGAGGGTGAAGTTAGCAGAGAGTAAAATAAAAGCAAGAGATGTTCATAGCTCTGTGTTCCATGCTGCGGAAGAGACAATGAATTAGATGCATGGCCTCTACTTTCAATAAGCTTATAATATATATAAGGATACATAATGTAAACTGTAAGAGTAACACTCAACTAAAAAACGAAAATTAGAAAACTGCCTTCTCCTATCCACATTATTATGAGTCAAGAAAACAAGACAGGGGTGTTTGTCTTTTCTCTACTGAGACAAGGAGGAAAGTCTGCTGAGCTGCCCAAACTTAAAAATGGGGAGTCTGAAGGAGTATAAATTAGCTAGTTAGGCTTACATTTGTCCCTCATATTTTTCCTTTTTAATCCTCATTGGCTCACACTCTTAAATATTAATGTGTAAAAATATTCTTACCCCTCACCCTCCTCTGGCTTTATTGTGAATTGTCTTATAACCATGTTTTTTTCTGTGGAAAAGGAGAGGTGTTGGCATACTAATTTTAGAACAGTTTGACAGGCAACGGAAAGTTAGACTAAGAAAAGCTCACATGATCAGAGTGCAATCCAGGGATGGTGACAGCAGAAAGATGCTTAAGAAAACTGAAAATCAGGAGACAGGCTGACTGACTAAGATTGAAGAACTGAGAAAGAACTTAAGGGAATTTGGGCACATCAGAGTGAAAAACACCAGTAAGTAAAACTGTCCAGGCACAGGAAAAGAAACTAGAGGAAAGATTTTATTTATATTTTTTTATCATGCTGAGTGAAATCTGATCAAGGAAAAAGTATGAAATGGAGGCTCCAAAGAGAGTTATTTAGAACTGAACCGAAGGAGAGGACCTCAGACCAAGGTACAGAGCTGAGGATCAGAGGCCCGTCACTGTCTCATCCCGTAAAAGCCCCAGCACTGTTGCTATCTGGCTCGTGCCGAAGCTAGTAATGAGGCCATCTGCTCGTAATGCTCACTCTGTGTGTGGCTCGTGCCCAGAAATCTCCACACCTTCCAGCAAAGTCATTTTTACACTGTACCTGACAGACAGAGCATGTGTTTGTGCTGAAAACACTGCAGGAAAGGGGTACTGGGAGGAATCAGGAAAGCATTGACCTTGAGAGAAGACAGCCATGAGCTCTAAGGAGATCATGTGAAAAGTCTAGAGGCAAGTGTAATGCAGAATCTACCAGAAGCAATTCGTTAGACCCCTATGACACCATGGTAGGAAAAAACAACTATTTTGAGTGGCTTTTGGTAAAGACAAAGCATGGTGGCCTCATTCTTTGCTTTTTAAATAACTGTATTTTCTTCAGTATATAGCTAAAAGAAGTGAAGTCAGCAACGACTTTGAAAATCCCAGTGGGTACCCCACTGCTGACTGATAAATCCCAAATTACTTATCGTGATCCCTTACAACCCGATTCCAATTTACTTTGTCACCAACCCCACCTCAGGCCATTTGCTACTACACACACCCAAATTTTGACAATCCACAAACGTGCCATTCACTTCAATCCCTCCACATCATTGAAAATGGTTTGCACTGCTCATAAGATAGTTTTGACCCTTTTCCAGGTGAATCAAAGAAGTAATTTGCCCACAATCAGACAAAATTTAAGAGTATAAAATGTTAATAAGACACTAGATATGAAAGAAGAGTCAAAAGGAATGTTCATAACATTGGAATGGAGATGCTTATGCAAGAGATCACAGGCTATGGTTCCCCGAAGTATTTCCTCCATCGAGAAAACCAGATTTCAGCATGATAACATAAGCCTGTGTATGTGAAGGGGTATTTAAGAAATATCCTAACAGAATTTGTCCTTCATCGTGTTTAGTGTGAGGATCTTACAAAGGATATTGATGAGGATCCTCAGAAGAAATTTCTTTCTCATCTTCAGCTGGAAAGCTGATCTGCATTAGCTACTAGAAAGGTTAGAAGCAAATGTCAAGCATATAGGACTCTATAGCAGGAGTCAGCAAACTTTTTGGTAAAGGGCCATAGAGTAAATACTGTATTTTTATCTTTGTGAGTCACTCTAACTCTATCACACCTACTCAGTTCTGCCATTGCAGTATGAAAGCAACCATGACTGCACAAATGAATGGATGTGACTGTGTTCCAATAAAACTTTATTTATAAAAATAAGCAGGAGGTTTGATTTAGTCCACAGGCTGGAGTTTGTTGACCCTGCTCTATGGCATCCTTTTGCAACAAAGTCTCAATCATGGTTCTCTATTCATTCCTTACTCTTGTATTTACATTATATGGCTATGTTTTATGTAACTGTGCTGCCTTTCTGGTATTTCCTGAAGCCAAGTGAGCAATAAATACTTCAATAAAAAATTTTAAATTAACTGCTCCTAGGCTTATCTTGTGGTTATATTCAAGTAAGAAGGGACACTTGCCAAAGTTAATAGGGCAACAAAATATTTCAGATGGGATAGATTATATTAAGAAATCTAGAAATTAGAAAGTAGGATTTCATTTTAAATTTTCATCTCTTGGTATACACCTAAAGAAAAATGCAGAGAAGGCCCAGGTGGTGAAGGAGGTCAAACAAAGAGAGGTGATAACTAGATAAGAAGGTAGGAAGGCACTGGAGGCTGGCAGCAGACCATTTTTTCTTCTGATTCCTTATTTGTAATGTAATGATATTTACAGTTTGCTGGCTTCTGTTAGTGTGTTTTTATATTTTATGAAATCTATTTATAATAGTACTGTGCTCTATGTGTTTACTCCCTCTGTGTAATCGTTCACTCATCTGTGTCCTAAACCCCTTATAAATTAATACATTCAATAAATATTATTGAATACTAATAAACACTAATATTATGTACCAAGTGCTCTTTCAGCCACCTATACAACAGTGAAGAAAAGAAACCAAGTCTCTACCCTCATGTCATTTGTTTCCCAGTGGAAAGAAATAATGAATGAATAAATAAACAAAATCAGTCTGGTGAAATAGTGAATGCAGAGGGAGAAAAGAAAAACAAAGGGATGTTATTTTACATTGGGGGAGAGACCTTAACGAAGCATTGGAGCAAGCCACGCAGGTGTCTGAGGGTAGAGAATCCTGCGGGAGGGAACAGAAAGAACAAAGTTCAAAGGCTCCGAGATGGGAACACATCTGGCATTTTTAGCAATAGCAAGAAAACCAGAGCAGCCGGAGTACAGTGAGTGAGGGGCAGCATGTAGGCCACCAGGTCAGAGAGGACACAGAGGATGAGATCTCAGAGGGGCTCAAAATCCCCTGTTAGAGCTGTAGATTTTATTCTGCAGGAGATGGAAGTTTTGGCCAAAAGAGTAACATAATCTGACTGACATTTTAAAAGGAGCTCCATGACTGCTACACAGAGAGTATATAACAGGGACAACAGTGAAAACAGAAAGACCAGTTAAGAGACTTGAATTATCCAGGCAAGAGAGGATGATGGCCTGGACCAGAGCGACAGTAGAAGAGGTAGTAAGAAGTGATGATTTTGTTCATCTGAAAGAGCTAGCCTGATAGAGTTTGCTGACTAGTTTGATGTGATGATATGAGAAAAAGAAAGGAGTCAAAAAAGACTCTAAGATTTTTGATCAGGGAAAATGGAAGAACGAATTTGCCATTTATCAAGATGGGGAATACAAGGAAGTAACAGGATTGGAAGGAAAATTCAAGTGTTTATTTTGAGCATGTTAAGTTTGACATGGCTAATCAGACATCCAGGTAGATATGTTGAATACATAGTTGGTTATCTGACTCCAGAGATTCAGGAAAGACGTCAGGATTGGAAATATAAATTTGGGCATGATCAATATACATATGGTATTTAAAGCCATAGATTGGAGAAGATCATCATGGGAATGAGTGCAGCTGGAGAAATTGAGAAGTCTGAAGACTGAACTCTGGGTGCTCCAGCTCTGAAAGGTGTGGAATGAACATGAGGAATTTAGCAAGGGAGAATTAAATTGACAGTAAGTAGTAAAGTAGGAAGAAAATGTGGAAAAAGTAGACTCCTGGAAATCAAATGTAGGAAGAGTTTCAAAATAAGGAAGTAATCCCCTGTGTCAAGTACTGCTGAGAAGTCAAGGAAGATAAAGACTGAGAGGTGACTGTTGGTGTTGTCAGCATAAAGGTCACTGATCTCTTTCATGAGAGTGGTGAGAATAAAAGCCTGTTCGAAGCGCCAAAGGGGATGAAAGAATGGAAAAAGATAAATTGGGCATGACATGGAAATTTTTTTAGAAATTTTGCTTCTCAAAAGGGGCAAAGAGAAATAGATAGTAGATTGAGAGAAATAAAAACCACTGAACTCAACAAAAAGGCAGGTTATATAAGATAAATATGAAAATAAGTCATATGGGAAAAATTGTTTACCATCTTATATCCCAACCTCCTCTTGTTTATTCATTCTTTCTGTCCTGCCATGATATGAATCCCATCCTCCTCTATACCTGTTTGGACCTCTGGGGTCCTGAAGCATCTGCCCATGGTCCTCTTTATCAAAGCTTTCAGGAATAGAAAGATGAACCCATTTCTCAGAGTGGCTGATAAGGATCACAGATATTCTCTTCTTACATTACTGTAACACATCAAGTTTTGTTCTGAGAAGTGCATTACAATAAGTGACACAACAGGAATAAGGTTGACTTTGGGTTTAATTTCATGTATAATTGTTTACCAAACATTTCTGGCACTTACTATGTGTAACCACTGTGCTAAGCACTGTGGGAAGAAAAGAGGAGAAAATGAAGAAGAGATGAGACAAGAATGACTACACTCAAATGAGATTATTTTACTTTCCTTTATCTCTGATGATAGTTAATTTTAGAACTTTAGATATTCCTACAACATAATTGTTTGCATCAACTAAGTATCTTTAACACAAGCCATTTTAAGAAACTCTTGAATTTGAAAAAACAGAGTGAAATTTCTGCAATTATTTTTGGTATCTAGCTATGGTAACAAAGAATAGGTGTTCAAAAGTAAAGTTGAATTATTTTTTAACTACTGCTATTCTACCTGATTTTGTGGTAACATTTGAATTTGTATCATGGAATCTAAATATCAACTTTAATAAAAATTAATGATTCAGAGGAAAATGAAAGTGGAATTCACACCTCTGTAATAGCTATTATATGACAATAGAAAGGTTCTCCTGAGGTCAGATTAGCTCCTTAACATGAAGTAAAATGCTGAAAGTACACTATACTGTGCCAAAATCAAAACATGCCACTGTTTTTATTTTTACATGTAAAGCTTCCTGTAATACAAAAAAAATTAAACTTAATGCAGTGATTTGTGAATTTTTAATATGAACTTTTATTACTCCCTCCTCTTGATTATGGTGTTACTCTGTTATGTTTTTTCGTGTGAGTTGGAAAATCAAGACATTTTATATGCCTGATTTAAATTAAGTAAATGCAATCTCAGGCAGGCTCGCTTCCCCAGTCAGAATTGGAGTGCTCCAAAGTACATTAAAATGTAAGAAAAAAATGAAAAATGAAAAAGGTGATGAATAAAGTAAAACTTTATCACAGTCATACAGGAAAGACCTACCTCAAATAGAGGGAGTATATGTCTTATAAATTTTAATTTTAAAAAATTAAACTATTAATGCTTACAGAGAAAAAGAATTAGGTAAGCTCTGCTTAATTTTTTTGTCTGAAGTTATTCATTCTTTCAGTTTCTTACGGAGAAAGACAGGAAATAAAATGGAAAAGCTAATGTGCAATATTTTATAAGAGAAAAAAGGGATTCCAAAGTAAAAAATTTAACTACCTCAGTGTCAACTGGCCAACATTTACTGAGTAACTAGGAGCTCAGGCTTCCTAGGAGACCTGGAGAGTACAGGGAAGAAGCCCTGCCTTCAAGGACCTTACAGTCTGATCCAGATGACAAAACTTGCCTAACCAGAGTGCTACTTCCAGATAACACACAAATAACACTGCTTTTATATATATGTATATGTATTAAATCTACATAATATCTAACATATATAAAAAACATTGTTATGAAATTATATTCATTACTTTACTTTTCTGCTCTGCATTGTTCAGTATCTACCCATTTGCTATCACACCAAATGCAGATAGCTTTTCCTGGCCTTCAAATACCTGTCTAGCTTTACTCCACTCTTACCTCACAGCCCTGATTGATTTTAGTACTGGTCTCTTAATTAAGCAAATCTTTTTGTTCTCTCTCTCTCTCTCTCTCTCACACACACACACACACACACACACACACAATGCTTGCCCCCTGACTGTCTTGGGTGCAGGGTGCCAGGCAGTGGGAGTGGAAGGGGTCTGGCAAGGCAGAGGTGAGAGTGAGGTCTAAGTAACCACACCAAGGAGCTGGCAGAGAGCAAGAACCAGATCCCAGGCAACAGCCAGCAACCAAGAATGGGAGGAGTTGAATAAGTAGGCTTGGAAGGGATGAAGCCTATGAAGATGTTCACTCCCAAGCTCTTATTAGGAAAAAGGCTACACAAGTTACCCTGTGTTTAAACGGGGGAACACTGGCTCTGCCCTGTTGTCCCTTTAGACTCCTACTTCTCATTTTCCCTGCCATTGCGTGTGATACTCAGAACCCACCACCTCCAGGAAACGCCCCGCCTCCACTCTGATTGCTCCACTGTGTCCTTGTGTCAGCCACTTCAAAGTGTACATGTGTGCCTCACAACAGGGCTGTAGGTGACTGGAGAACAATGCCACTGTCCTACACAAAATTTTCACATCTCTGCTAACATAGAGGAACAATTTGTGCCGAAAGAATGCATGCTGAATGTGAATTGCATGGATAATAGCTATTTTCTTTACTTATTTTCCTGTTGAGATATGACCTTTTTTCCTTACATCATAACATTATCGGTTTTGTAAAGTTGAATGGAGTTTCCCCTTGTTTCTGCAATACCTTGAAGTATTTCATAGGAAAACATTAGCCACTATCCCTGGCCAGTAATTTTAAAAATCTGGGTTGTACAATTCATGTTTGTAACTGTTTCTTGGCTATTTGTCTGGTTTCAACATGTTGATGATAATTTTACAATGTGAAATGTTCTTTATAAAGTGCTTTGAAAAGGAAAAACTGTTCCTGATTTTACATGTTCTGATTTTACATGCATTGGAATATATTAATAGTATATTCAAATATAGCTTTCAAGAAATTTTCTAATAAAATTTTAATTTTATTAATTCCAATTTCACAATAATTGGGACAAAGGGTGGCTTGAATTGTGACTTTGAGAACCCCATTCTTCATGGTCAGATTATACCTACATCTTCAAACTTCCTCAAATCATCTACTCTACAATGGATAGATGAAAAATGTTGTAGAGAAAATCCCTGTCACTTTGTTAAAGCTAGTCATTGTTCTTCTCTCCAAGAGAAAATGTTTTGCTAACTTAGGTTAAGATACATGCCTTTTAGAAGTAAAGGAATGTTAATTTCAAAATATCCTACAATACAGATTTTTATGAGGTTGAGTTCATATTTCTACCTGTAAATTTTCCTAATGTAATGAGCATTTAATGCAAAGTTAAATGTCATTTCAATTTAAGTTTTTTGTTGTTGCTGTTTTACTTCACATACAGTAGGTATATTATTTCTAATGGCTTTTTCAAAATCTAATTTTTGGTACCAGATTTGGAATCTCTGATAATTTCCTTAGAAACCTCATAATTTTTTGCTCTTTGATGCATTGATTATATAGAAATAGGCCGACTTTAGTTTTTCTCCCATCTTTATCTTGTGCAGCTAGAATTTCATGTAACTAGAATGTTATGAAACAAAATTAAGTGACTCTGATGATGGCCATTTTGCTTTTGCTTTCTTTTTTCCCATTTGAAGCCCCATAGTATAATAAATGAATTTTAATTTTATATTTTTTGCTAATTTTGACAAGTTCAAAAAACATCATTTTTCTTTTCATTGTTTTTATTATATGGTACTGCCATCTATGGGTCCTATTCATAGAATAATTTTGGTTTGGGATTTAAAGAAATTTAGAATTTGAAACCTAAAAGACTACCTAGTCCTCACCTCTTATTTATAGATAAGAAATTCAAGACTTCAACTAGTGAAATAACTTTAAAATAGGCACATGCCTTGTCATTAACTGGGCTGCATTATTATCTATACTTAATATTTTATACTTGTACAGTGATTTTAAATTTACATTTTTGGCCTCTTTTACAACATGAAGAGGCAAAAATATCTGGTTTCTAACACCTGAAGATGTATTGTTTTTACAAGTGAGGTAAACGTGAACTATTCTAAATATATAAACAGTTAACCACTTAAGCATCCCTGTTTTAGTTAATTTGCATATTTGTTTTAAGAAAGAATAAGACAAGATCTCTATCTTTCAGAAAGTTTAAAATCTCATTACATTGAGAAGATATTTACATGGAAAACTTAGGTAAGTGTTATTTAGAGGTCTGAGGAATAAGAATTTGGTGCAAACTTTCATTTATTTGTAGTAATCTTCAAACACTAGGTGATCAAAGGAGGAAAACAAAAGTGTGACTTTTATTTCTGACAGTAACTGCAATAATATTTTAAAATTTAACAGCAAGAAATCCCAGTGGTGAATTTAAAAGTGTTTACATTTCTTCCAAAAAAGCTTAAATTTAACACATGGGGGTCTAATGATGACTTCTGAATCTTGAAGACCACATTAGCACTTACTTTTTCTGACACCAATACTCTTTTCCTATTTCCAAACTGTGTTAACTTAGTGTGATGGCTCTGAGATATCAGCATTTTCAAAAATCATGACATACAGTCATTATTTAATAACAAACACTAGAATTTAAAGTCTATATTTTAAGAACTGAAGTTAATAGTGGATCAGCCCACACTCTCCCACCTACCTACTGCCTTTCTGTGACCTATTTTTGCATAACTCTCTAAGTTCATCATGAGACAAGGCAATTATGTTATAGGTAACTATTTATTCAAAAAGAGGTAAACTGAGGTACTTGAGCTGTTGAGCAAGTCATAGGTGAAAAGGACTTTATTTTTATTTCTTTATATTTTATTAATAAATATTAATAAATAAATATTTATTATATTTATCTTCTAAGGAGATTTACAGTTATTTTAATGATCTTTTGCAAGTTGCAGAGAAAATTAATTTATTTCAGGAAATTTCTTTGCTGGGTAGACTAAGTCTTAACATCCTATATAGGAATTAACTCTGTGCAGAGAATGGATCTTACCACCCCCTTTTTTAAAAGCTTATAATTAATGTCCATTACAAATAGAAAAATAAATCATGTATTAATGATCTCTGTGTAGAATTTGTTTTTTATCATTTACTACTCACTTTATAAACAAGCTAGAAAATAATGTGAAACTGTTTTCAAGTAAATCTGACCACATTCTATTAGCATTTATTGAAGATTAATAATAACAAAAGCTAGTTATAATTAACATTTATGAGGTACTTACCATGTGCCAAAGAATTTGACTCCTGAGTTCAAGCCCTTTAAACAATATTATAAATTTACGAGTTCTGGGTTAGATGCTACAGGGAATTACAAATATAAGTAATATCCAGTCTTGGTTTCCAAAAAGATTGTAGTCCTTGTCAAAGAAATAATTTTACAAATCACTAGAACACAAAGGAAATCTATGCATAAGGGATATGCAAACCAAGAGCTAATGGACAAAGTTCTTGGAAGAGGTATCTTATGAGACTGAATTTAAAAAGCACAGGTAGCATCTGAACAAAAGTTGAGGTAAGGGGTATATTCCAGACAGAAAAAAAAAAGTAGCAAAAAAAGACAAGTTAAATGGGAAATTTTGGATGTGTTCAAGAAATATTAAATTACCTATTTTGGCAGGAGCGTCAGTTAACATTAACTTTTAGAAGATAACTTTGAAAAGTTGAGTTAGAAACATATTGTAAAAAGTCTTGCACATCAGAGAAAATTTGTGATTGATTTTGACCCAGGGAGAACCAGAAAGTTTTATCAGCTCTGGTCTGGGGACAAATAAGAAGCTAGAGGAGGGAGAACAATAAAGGAGACTACCTCTTTAAGTGGGTGGGAGGTAAGGAAGAAATAAACCAGGATGATGATGGTGGAAAGAAATCCATAGATACATATGGGAAACATTGTGATGTGGAAATATCCTATAACTTAGCATTCATTGATTGGATGTTGGAAGGAGGGAAGAGTCAAATACAACTCATAGTTCCGAGTCAGAATGACCTAGAAAGTCATGCTGCCATCTGTAATAGAGACATCAGAGAGGACACATCTAGATGGAAAGATGATGAGCTTCTAGTGACAATATTGAATGTAAGCTGCCCAAACCCATTCAAATGGAGATCCCAGAAGGCAGGTGAAAGTGCAATTTTGGAGGTCCGGGCTGGAGAAGTTCATTTGAGTTGTTTCCACATTGAATAGATCATTTAAATCATGGGATTGGAATTGGGATTACTTAGCAATAAGAAGGCCAATGAAAGAACCATTGGGAAATTCTTATTTTGAGGACCCCAGGAAGAGATAATTAGAGAAGGCATACAGCAGTCCTCAGACAGGTAAGAAAAGAAACAGGAAAAATACTATTGAAGCAAAAAGAAGAGAAAGTTTCAAGGAAGAAATTATCAACACTTGTCAAATGCTTCATTAGGCAAGTGGACAACAATAAGGACTTAAACTGTAGATTATCCCACAAGAATATTATCAATGATCTTTGACAGAGGTTTTTACCAGAGAAACCTTCCAAGGTATTAATTAAAGACCTGCCTTTTACCAACAGTGTTAGATTGCACCGTTTGTTCTTGATTTTTCATTTCCTTCCCATTTTTGCAATTCTTCTCAGTATGCAGTTAGAAGAATGTACTTCCCACCCCACTTACTTTGAGCTTGGGCTTGTAGACTTGTTTTGGCCAACAGAATGTGAGCAGACATGACTTAGGACACCTTCTAGCAGAAGCATAAATTGTGCTTACATGGTTAGACTCTGCCTCTCTCTCAGTTCTGCCCACTGCCATAAGAATAACATGACCCAGGTAGAAAATACTCCTTCACCTGGGCCCTGGAGAGAGAGATACATTGAGATAAGTCCAGCTGAGCCCAGCCAAGACAGCACACTGACCTGCAGCTACCTTGCAATATGAATTAGAAATAAAAGTTTGTTCTTATGAGTTATTGAGATATTATGGTTGTTTGTTACCACAGCAAAAGCTGACTAATACACCACCTTTAGAACACAGATAAACTATTTCAAATATTTAGAATATTTGGAAATGATGCTAACTTTGTGAAGTTTTTTAAAGTATACAAATTAAAAATAATTTACCTTAATCATTGTCATAAACATGAATCAAAATTTGAAATAAAAATCATGCTTACTAGCCCATATTCATTTAAGTGACTTATAAATAATATAAATCTTTGTAAACTACTAATAATGTGATAAACAAGGTACAAAGCATGTTTTCTTTTAATCTGTCTCTGTGGGCTCTTTAGTAGCTATATAGTCATACTCCCTGTACTTGGATTTACCATGGAAAGTATTTTCCTTCTCCATTATTATTGGCAAAAGCTGCATCTTTCCGGTTTGTTCAGTACCCAACAATTTGTACTGCCAATTATGCTATTACAATGTCTCTTAAGATTTCCTCCACTGTTCCTTTATTCTTGGTACCTCCTTTGTGATTTATGAGTTGTTTTATTGAATTGTAATGTGGCTCTTGACATATAGTTGTAACACATTAAATTATTCTGATTTACATAAACAAGCTACCCTGTGAATATGTTTGGGCATTTGTTAATGTGACTTTTTTCCCTTGACTTGGCCTAAAAAAATCAACAGCATAAAATTAAAACAGGATACCTCAGCTTATAATGTGCACAATTTTTCTTTCACTACTACTATTTGTGATATGATTAGAAACTAAAATTGTGTGGCTTTGAAGAAAGTGTACAGCTTTACAACATGACAGTTTCTGTCATTTCTCATTTATCATCAAAATGTTTCCAAAATCATATGGATGCTTAGTTACCTATATAAGAATATTGATAATTCAGCTCTTTAATTATGCAAAATAATAAATATGCAAAAGATATTTAAAGTAAATAACCAACAGCTGTACACTATTTCCCTTTTAAATATTATTAGGGTAATGCTGTCTCATCAGAAACATGTGGCTGGTAGTAATCTGTTACATCTGAAAAAGAATGAGATTGAAGACATGCCCCTGAATGTGCTATTATTTTGAATGCAGAAGTCTCATCTGTTCCCACTGTTGACTCAAGTAGGAGGCAACAGATGGCACAATGGGGGGAGCTGTTAAGTCCAGGAGGATACAAAGAGGCTGGTATAGAAACATGAGTGAAAAGATGAGAGGGATAGAAACATAAAACTCAACAGCCTCCAAGGCAAGGCAAATAGAAGGAAAAGCTCTCAGTGTAAAACACATAAGGGGATTTGCTTTGAGAAATATTTTTTAATAAAAGGCAATTTGGATTTGTAGAACACAGTACCTGCCCAAAGGCTCTTTTCCCTGCTTTTATTACTTAAACTGTTTAATTCTCATTACACATTAAAAAGTAGTACCACGTACATATTTATGGTCTCAAGAGTATATTTAATTACAGTTTCTATGTTTGGTTTCTATATTTATTTGGTCATTAAATTAATATACTATGACATCATGATGTTTCTACTGGAGCACACTCAAACAGCATAACCCACTCGGCCCCTAGATTTTCCTTTTTCTCCCTTAGAATGTTCCCTTTGGATACATATGGGAAAATATGGTATTTCAATTCCACTGTAATTTCTTCCTTCAGCAATGGAGCACCTGTAAGTTTGCCTCTAACTGTGAGCCTACTAACTCTCACTGAGCCTTCACAGAGGCAGCTCTGGGCTCTGAAACCCGTCTCACTGAATGAGCGTCTCACTGAAGGAGACAAGAAATTTTTTACCTCTGAAGTTAATTTTCTCACATGTCTCCACATACCATTAAAGCTAATGCTTTATTGCTCCCTAGTTTTTTCTTCAGGAAACCTTATAGTCTAGATATCACAAGAAACCAAAAAATAAATTGCTTAACATAAATGATCAAAAGGAACAACGCAATTTAATATCTGGCATTTTTCTCCAGTAAAATTTTGGAAACCATTAACAACAAAACACTAAGAGTATTCATGTAGTAAAGTTCCTCAAAGCTCAACCTCAGGAAGTAGTAAGGTAAATAAGAGATCAAGGTAAAGATGTCAATCCATTTGATATAGTTAGATAAAATTTTATTCATTAATTTTAACATGTCAGCCATAGTGAAAATATGTCTTAAAATAACAGAATGTACACTTCCCTTTCTCCTTAATAAGTTTAACTGTTTAAGCTCAAATTTTAAGTATAACCATATTCAAATGATCAAATATCATTGCATAAAAATCAAATTGAGGGATCAAGATGGCCAACTAGACACAGGTGGTGTGTGCTCCTCCATGCAGAGGAACCAGAAAGCTAAGCAGATTCTCACGTTTCAAACAGGTCTTCTAGGAGAGAACACTAGGATTCTCCAGGGAAGTGAACGGGATAATGAGAGGGTTCAGGGAAACTTGACTGTTCAGGGACAGGCTAACAGCCTGGAGAAGTTCCTGGATGTGAAGAAACAATAAGAGAGCAGACCCCAGGGCTCCGCTCCACTCTCTGAGATGAGTTTTTACAATCTTGGCTACAAGAGGTCCAAAGAGGACCTAAAAGGAGGCTCTAAGCATACTTAGATACTCTTCCAAAATTTACCAGTCATATAAGTCATTCCTCTTTCCTGAAAGGAGCAAGTCCAGGAACAGAAACCAGAAGTTTTATTCTACTGGAGGTCTGACCACGGGAAAGACTGGGGAGAGTGTCCCTTCCGCCTTAACAGAAGCAGGAAAAGAATATTCTCCCTACTCCTTCCTCTTTTAAACTTCAGAAGGCAAGCAGTTCCAGTGTGATCTACTAAAATAAAAGGATGAAGTGGATTAGGTGGCACATCACACTGCAGTTGAAGACATCTAAGAGGCCAGGTACTGGATAGACTGCCCATGTGGACACTCAGGTATCTCCTATGTTTGCAAGATTATGTGGGGAGGAAGACAATGAGTCAAATGCCTGGTCCTCAAAGAAGGAGGAACAATGAGCTTTTTAAATGTGTTCCTTAGAGTAGGTGCTGATAAGATGCCTCAGACACCACCACTGAGCAAAGAGGAGACTGGACAGATGAGGCTCCAGGTACACCCTAGCTTTCAATCAATGCAGCTTTGCTCTTAGCTGTTTTATAGCTGGTGCTCCATTTCAGACTTGAAATTTTTAAGTATTTTTAAATAGTATACTAGGTATATGCAAAAGTTTAAAAATAGAAAATGGTATTTTGGTATAGCTAATATTTGGGGGACTTTGTATGGACCAAAATCCCTAGACACCCAAATAAATTATAGGCTCCTTAAAGATCAGAACCTCATCTTAAAGCTCTTTAAAGCTTCTGCCTCTTACCAAGATGCCCTACACAAAATAGGTAACCAGAAAAATATTTACGGATGACCCCAGGTTTGACCTCTGGGTCCTTTACTATTCATTCATTATCCCAAATGTCTCTAGTAACAGAGAGAAGTAGGGAAAAGCCTTGTACTAACCAAGAAGCATCATTTCCTCTAAGGTGTGAGTAGGGTCTGGAGCCCACAGGAACAGAGCAAGTCTTGTTTATCTGCCATGTGTACAACACCTGAGCACGGCAGACAGGAATCATGAGATAGGAAAAGCAGTAGGAAGATCAGAGCTCAGCCCCTTCAGTTCAGGCCAGGCACAAGATCCCCTGAATGTAGACAGAAAGAAAATAGTTTAGAGTGGCTAAGGAATTTCTCATAGTGTCTGGGAATGGGTCCCAGGGAATCAGCATCTTTTAGAACACTCCAGGTGATTCTATGTAGCCCATTTAATGAGCACTATTGTCTCAAGAGAATGGGAAGACAAGTCACAGACTGGGAAAAGACATTTGCAAAAGACATATCTGATAGAAGAAGAAAATATGTAGGTACACTATAATATGCCAAAATTACCAAAATATAAACAAGATATACCAATGGCAAATAAGCATAAGATGCTCAGCATATGTCATTAAGGAATTGTAAATTAAAACAAGATACCAGAAAACACCTAATAGAATGGCCAAAATCCAAATCACTGACAATACTAAATGTTGGTGAGGATATGGAGCAACAGGAACTCTCATTCACTGCTGATGGGAAAGCAAAATGGTACCCTTTTTAAGATAGCTTAGCAGTTTCATATACAAACATATACATACTCTTACCATTGTAAATGGTATGGGTATATCCATTGCTTGGGTATATCCACAACTTCTCCTTGGTATATGCCCAAAGGAATGGAAAACTTATGTCTACACAGAAACCTGCACATGGATATTTATAGCAGCATTATTCATAACTGCCAAAACTTGGAAACAACCAAGATGCCCTTCAGTAGGTGAGTGGATAAACTGTAATACATCCAGACATTGGAATATTATTCAGCACTGAAAAAAATGAGCTATCAAGCCATAAAAAGACATGGAGAAACTTTAAATGCATATTATGAAGTAAAAGGAGCGAATCTGAAAAGGCTACTGTATGACTCCAACCATATGACACTTTGAAAAGGCAAAACTTGAACACAATAAAAAGATCAGTGATTTCCAGGTGGTGGAGGGAAAGAGGAATGAATAGGTAAAGCACTATTTAAATTAATGGAAATCAAAATATAGAATTTTTAGGGCAGTAAAACTATTCTGTGTGATACTATAATACTACACATGTCAAAACCCACAAATGCACAACACCAAGAATGAACTCTAATGTAAATGTGGACTTTGGGTGATAATGATGTGTCAGTGTAGGTTCATAAATTGTGACAAAGGTACCACTCTGGGCAGGATGTTGATAGTGGGGGAAGCTGTGCGTGTGTGGGAGCTGGGGGTATATGGGAACTCTACACTTCCTGCTCCATTTTTCTGTAAAACAGAAACTGCTTTAAAAAATTCTATTTTTTTAAAAAAAGAAGCATTGTTCTCTACCTTCATTATTAAAAGTGTGCAATGACATTGTAATTCATAATCTAGAGCTTATTAGTGTAAATTCATTGACCCCACCTACTGAATCAGAATCTCTGTGTTTGAACAAACAGTCCACCCTCCAGATGATTCTAATGCCCAAAAAATTTTGAGAAGTGCTACCCTAAAACATCACTTCACAAACTTTAATATGCAAGAATGACTGGTTATCCTGCTAACATGAAGCTTCTGGTTCAGTAGATCTTGGATGAGGCCAGGTGATTCCCAGATGCTGCTGGTCCAAGGACCATCCTCTGAGTAGCAAGGAGTAAAGCCTTCTATTCCTGCTCCACTCCTCCTCCTGCCCCTCTCTACCTTCAAACCCAAACACCCTACAAAGAGTATTGCACTGGCCAGGCACGGTGGCTCACATATATAATCCTAGCACTTTGGTAGGCTGAAGCAGGAGGATCATTTGAGGCCAAGAGTTCAAGATCATCCTGAGCATCATAGCAAGACCCTGTCTCTACAAAAAAAATAATTATCCAGGCATGGTGGCATGTACCTGTAATCGCAGATACTCCAGAGCTGAAACAGATACTCCAGAGACTGAAGCAGAGGCTCACTTGAGCTCAGGTATTTGAGGTTGCTGTGACCTATAATAATGCCACTGCACTGTAGCCTGGGCAACAGAGTTAGACCCTGTCTCAAAAATAAAACAAAAAACAAAGGCGTGTGTTTTGAGAGGGAGGAAACAGGGTTGTCCACCCTGGAGGCTGGTAATAAAGGGACACACTATCTATAAGGAATTTAAAAACAATCAGAAAACCAACTAAAATTGGTTTCCTTTCTTTATCACCATGTGTCCACAATCCTAAAAAATGTCAAGGATAAAATATTCCTCCCCACCAGGAGTCTGTGTCTCACCTACACTACTCAACCCATTTCTCCTAGCTATATCTTCTTTCTATAATGGAGATAGAGATCTAGAGAAATAGAGCCACAAAAAATCAGAAAGCATGACATCTCTTCATCTCAGTGAAGCCAGAGTTCTCCTTGTACCAAATCCTTTACCTTTACTTTGCCCATTTTCTCAATTACATTGCAAAATAATATGTTAAGAAAATTGCTGGGCTGGGCATGGTGGTTCACGCCTGTAATCCTAGCACTCTGGGAGGCTGAGGCAGGTGGATCGCTCCAGGTCATGAGTTCGAGACCAGCCTGAGCAAGAGCGAGACCCCATCTCTACTAAAATTAGAAAGAAATTATCTGGCCAACTAAAATATATATATAGAAAAAATTAGCTGGGCATGGTGGTGCATGCCTGTAGTCCCAGCTGCTCGGGAGGCTGAGGCAGTAGGATCGCTTCAGCCCAGGAGTTTGAGGTTGCTGTGAGCTAGGCTGACGCCACGGCACTCACTCTAGCCCAGGCAACAGAGCAAGACTCTGTCTCAAAAAAAAAAAAAAAAAATTGTTAATGGTTTGGATTTGTCTAGTGTAAATCAGAAAATATCAGTTCTAACCAGAGATAATTGTTCATCCATCTGTGAAACCAGCAATCATTTAAATTGTACAGGAATAGAGGAGGACGAGAAGGAAGACAGAAAGGCAGAAAACAAAAAGAATCCTCCTATTAAGACTTTGGTTGAAGCATATCTGCACCACCCTTAAAGGATCGAGTGACAAATATCCCTTCCAGGAAAAGATCATCTAGCATTTCTCACAGTGTGGCTCCTCACACCTGCATCATGTTCAGATTCCTGAGTCCCACCTTCCTGAATCTGAATCAATAAACAGGAAACACAGAAATCTGCATTAACAAGCATCCCGGAAGATTCACATTCCCAAAATGTTTGTGAAACACTGATTTGGATGAAAACTGAGCTCCAGGAAATCCCATATTGACACATAATAGCTCTTTCAACCACCTATAAAAACAAAGTTTGAGTCTGGATGGCTGAGTAAAACAAGCTCCAGCTAACCTGCGAGGGACTCAACATACCAGGGTCCTCCCCAGGAAGTCCCAGCGGAGAGAAACGGGTTCAGATCATTCTGTGAGAAGCTTTTTACTGAATTGCACCCAGGAGAGATGCAATCAGCTCCTAGTAAGAGATATCACAGCCCTAGGAATTTATTGCTCTATCTCCTGCAATGAAGTCTATGAAAACATTGATCTGCTCCCTTAGTAAGTAAGGCTCCCAGGAGATACTTCTTTCTTGTGTGGTACATAGTGGTCTCTCTTCTGAACAACTGACGGTTTTATCTTTGGAGTAACTGAATTGCTTAGCTAATCAGATTTTCTTCTATACATTTACCAGTAGATGATTTAAGGTCCAATCTGTGGCTTATGCCCATCAAATTTAAGGATGTGCTTTTCTGAGTTAGTTTCAGTCCTGGCTCTTTTTACAATCCTGCTCTTTTTTTTTTTTTTTTTTTACCTTGCCTTTTTCACCTACTTTCAATTTATGTTATCGTTCTATCTTTTATATGTCTTTGCAAACCACTTTATAATACTTTCTGGAACAAAGCACATTCTACGTGGATAGATGGATAGGTATAAAGATAAATCCTTAAGAACCTCATTTTCCTTGGTTATAAAATGAAGAAATCAGACTAGGTGATCACTAATGTATCTTCTAGGTCTAAAGCTTAAAATTCTATCATAGGTTTCAGTACAACAATGAAATCTCCTCTTAAACTTATCATATTTCTGATGCGTCATTGCAATATTTTTCTAACCAAGAGCTTAGTCATAAAAGTGAAGAAATATTCATTTCAAAAAGCATTTTATACCTAGAAAACGTAATTGCTTTTCACTCCATCTGATTTTAGAATAGTGTTTTATGACTTTATGAAACCAATAGAAAGACAGAAAAGTTACAGACTTTCACCTGAATTTTAATCAACTTTGTTTATTCTTCAGTCTTCCATCCAGTTTTTATTTGTTTTGCTTTTTAATATTGTTGCTCCATCTTCTCCTTTTGCCAATAGATGGGGACATACAATTTTGATTTGGAGGCTATAGTAACAAAGTTTCGATTTTCAAAATTTAACAATATCAGATATTGTGAACGTATTTAATGCCACTAAATTGTACACTTATAAATGGTTAAAATAATAGATATTATTGAAAGGACAGTCTTGCTAATAAGCTAACAGAGAAAGATAAACTATCAAACAGAAAGTAAGAGAAATAAACTCACAACACCTAATTGCCCCTTTGAAGAAAAAACTCATAACACAACTGCCCTTTTGTTTGATCAACCACCTGGAACTCAACTCATTGTCTTTAAGATTAAAATTGTTTAATTTGAGAGCTTTGAAGATCCCTAAGCAGACAGCAAGGGTGCCAACTCCTTCCTAGATCTCCCCAGAAACAGATTTCAAGGACTCTGATAAAGCCAACCTTATAGAGCAAAAGAAAAAAAAAAATGGAAAAACCAGACATACCCACTTCAGCCGCTCCTGTTATCAGTCTGAAGCAAAGAAAAAAAAGCCATTTTTACCCTTTAAAATCATGAGCAGCTCTTCCTCAGCTGTTGGCACTTTCCACCTTCCTTCTTGCAGTGCTGTGCCAATTTCCTTCTGTCTCTCTCTTTCTTTCTTTCTTGAGAAAGTAAAATAAACTTTTTACTACTTTCTATCCTAATCTTCATGGGAAAAATCTTTCTCAGCCCACGCCATGAGCTTCTCATAAGTTACCCACCCTAACAATTATGTTGTGTATATTTTACCATGATTTTTTTAAAAAGCAAAAAAAAATTGATCATATCAATCACAAGAAGTTGCTACCATTAACCTTGACCCTGTACATTAATACTTTCATGCTAATCTTTTATATCTATTCGTGAGTATATTCAGAAAGCTGTAAAATGGTAGAGCTGATTTATACATTCCAATCTCCTTTCAGTAATGCTGCTATCTAAAGAAACATAAACAGTTGTTCACAGATACAGCTGTCACAGAATTACCAGGGAGTTATTGTTCTATAACCCATTATCAATTTTTCCCTTGGTCTTCCATCTCTCATGGTTGGAACCTCATGCACTACCATTGATCAAACAGCCCCCACCCTCATTTTATCCCGGGGCTTGTTCACTAGCCCAGTTTCGAGATGTAAAGAATGGGGGTACTTTTTAAAACTCTCAGCCTACATGTTGAATAAATTTAACTAGCTGTCAAATTTACCTTATCAAGTATCACAGTTAGAGACTTCCTTTCACATAATTCATGGTTATTAATAAGTTCTTATATTAAATACCCAAAACAAAACAAAAAAGAGTAATAATAGACAGGTTTGTTTTTGTTTTTTTGTTTTGTTTTGTTTTGTTTTTTGTTTTTTGTTTTTATTTCAGCTTATTATGGGGATACAAAAGTTCTGGTTAGATATATTGCCCATGTCCCTCCCATTCCCCCGAGTCTGAGCTTCAAGCGTGTCCATTCCCCAAACAGTGCACATCGCACTCTTCTTGTAGGTAAACACCCATCCCCTCCCCCTACCCCCTACCTCTGTCCAATACACAATTGGTGTTATTCCCAAATGTGCACTTAGGTGATGATCAGGGAAACCAATTTTCTTGTAGACAGGTTTTTAAATATATTCAATAGAACAGCCTCTTTTAGATGCTTCTTGAAGTTCTTTTTTGAAATAATCTTTAATCAATACAATTTAATTCGCTAACATAATGGCAATTAAAAGTTGTTACAAATAGAAAAGATGCAGCAAGTCACTTCATTATAAATATTTGTTGTTCCCTTTTCGAAGATTTGTGAAATACAAGGTTGAATGCAGTAATTTAATGCCTTTAACTGTCACTGAAATATCAGGTTCCTTTTAAAATTACAACCTCTTTTAGGCTTAATGAGTCATATATCCATTACTTTTAAACTCATGACTCTCATTCCAGGTTAAAGAGTGCCACATAGTTGATTTACATTTTCTTATGCCCCATTAAATTGCTTTTGCTATGTTCTTTCAGATTTTTAAAAATGTGTCTTTCAATTAATATACAGTAATTTTATGCAGTTAGAAAAAGGAGCCAATGTTTTTAACTAAAAGGTTAAGTTTTATCTTAGAATGTGCAGAATTCATCTCACTCACCTTTATAAGGCTAGTGTCTAGCATTGCCTGGCACGTGACTGGCATCTGATAAATGCTAGCTTGAGTTAAGAAAAATTGTTTTTGACACAATCAATTCTTCCATATCTCTAAGCTAAAGTTGTATTGTGATCATGACATTATTCTCTAGTCCTTCCTATAAAAGACTTGAAACTCCTAGGAAAAGTATTTTTTGCTTGTTTGCTTGCTTCTGGCTTGTTTGATTCGTGGTATTTTTAAGAGGCCATATTTTTTCGATTCTAAAATTCCATGGTTTATAAAGGAAACATCAATTTAATGATAGCTTTTCAGATGAAAGAAGAAAAAAAACTACCAAAGTAAATGTATACATCAATTTTATCATACATTCCAATTTTATAAATGTTAAAATGTAAAAAATTAATATCTTGGAACCAAGTAGATTTAACAAGTAGATAAAGTATAATGGTAGTGACTTGTCTTGTTATTACCATGTATCTTTGTTCTATTTTCCAAACAACTGAGTAAAGTTAGGATAGGATGTATAATTTGATGAAGTATCGTGGCTTTTTGGAATCATGATTCTGTTTGGGGTGAGTCTATGCACAGCGTTAAATCAGGAGTTATGTCTTCCTATGTTCTTTTATTTGGGGTCCATTGTACTGTGGATTGCTAACAAATAGGAAATGGCAAGTATATCATGTTACAAGGTAAAGGGTAATACTTGACCAAACATGGGTCCTAAGGGTTCCTTGTAAGAAGAAAAATCTTTAGAATGTATACATTGAAATTTATATACTGAATATGTTTTATCTGAGTAATTATGAGTGGAATAATTTAAATTTTAAATTGTTCAGATTTCTCCTTTTCTATAGCCTAGTCTGAATGACTCTATTTTAAAAACCTAAAGGGTTCAAGCAATTTATCAGGTTTCCAAAGGCAGGTAAAAATAGCCTGAGAGAATAAGAAGGGATGGAGGAAGGAAGAAAAGGAAGGAGAAACAAATGTAAAATAGAGGCAAAAAAGTTCTTGAGAACTCTAGAACTTCCTAATCCAAATCACCAATTGTTACTTGTCCAATGTAAAATGCCTGCCTTGCATTTATTTCTGAAATTTTAAAAGCACTGAAATTAACATCTTAATAAGGCACACAAAACAAAGCACAAAAATTCTGTCACTGATTCCCCTAAACAAGATGCTTGATTATGTCCAGATGATTTTTAATTCAACTTTTAATTCTTCACTGTCATTTAGGATGCATCTGAGTTATTTCTCCCTAATAAGAGTTTTCATATATCCAGGAAATGCAATCTAATTTGAATTCTCATCTAAGGAAGTCAAAGAGGAAGACAAACATGATCCTGCAAATAAAATAATTTGATATATTCCAAATTCTCATCTAAGTTATATGAGGCTGCCACTATTCTTATTTACGAATGTGAATAAGAAAAAGTTGATTATATGGCAGTTAGAAAAAACTGATCTATTTTCAACTCCCATCATATATTTATTTAATACCATTCTTTATATTTCAAAATACTCAATTACAGTAATCTCCTCTTATCTATGATTTCGCTTTTTTCTTTCAGCTGTCAGTTACCTGAGGTATACAGTACAAGATATTTTGAGAGAGAAAGAAAGACAGAGGGAGGCCACCTTCACATAAGTTTTATTACAGTATATTTTATAAGTTTTCTATTTTTATTATTAGTTATTGTTAATTTCTTACTGTGCCTAATTTAATTTATTTATAAATTAAACTTTATCATAAGTATGTATAGGGAAAAAGTATATATTGGTTTTGGTACTATCCTTGGTTTCAGGCATCCACCAGGGATATTGGAATATATCCCCCAGGAATAAGGGAGGACTACTGTAGAATAATTATGTTTATAGTAAAAATAGATTTCAAATGCTTATCTTCTATAAATATAGCAACAATGTTAAAATAAAAATAATAGTCCTATTAGGACAATTCCTAATTTCTGCAATACAAAGGTGATGTTTTTTTATGAGCAGAGCCCTGATCTAGTAATGAAAATAAATATTCAATGTAGCAATGGAGAAACTGCATATTCACGTAAATATAATCCAGCTGAAGATCATTTAATCCATTCCCTGGGTTTCTATGTAAATGATGCAAAGTAAATTATAATTGTTGTTGTTCCTAAAAATATACAGTGGAGATTCTACATTCTTGAACATGAATTAGTTCTAGTAACTAATTTCTGAAAATTCTTAAAGTAATTCCTACTCCTTGCTAATCTAAATCTCTTCTGAAATGTTAAGCCTTTTTCCTCTCTAGTTTCTAAAAAAGCTCAACTGGTAAAACTCTTTGAAAATTTATTTATCTTCTTCAATATGCTTCAAAAAAGATTGTGACATGAATGAGAAAGGTAGCATTTTTTGTGTTAGCTTCTAAGGATGGATGCGGTGTGTAATTACCACCTCTCTATATCCCTGTATGATCCTATGAGCATGTGATGTGCATGTCTGTATACAATGCTTACATTCTGGTTTTTTCATGGACTCTTCACTTTGAAAATCATCTTCTGAGTGCCTTGAGTATATTTGCTGGGTATACTGGAAAAGAGCTACTAACGCTTTAACTCAGTTATTGTCCTTCAAATAAGTCAAACAGGAGTTAGGAGGGATTTGGAGTGAATCATTCTCAGAGCTTCTGCTCCACCAGAATTATTCTCAAAGATTTTTTTAAATTACATATATATTTGGAAAAAGTTAGATCATGAAGATTTTTTCAATAGCCAGAAATTAAAGAATATGCCACAACTTCCTAGGAAGCAGTAAAACGGAATTTCCTAAAGTAAAAGAAAGCAACATCCAGAACCAAGCACTGAAGGCAAAACCACCTGGGATTAGAAACCAAATTAAGATTAGTAGAGTATCACAGAGAAAAGACAGTTTTTAATGTGTATAGTAGAATGAAAGGAAGAGAAAGAAGAATGCCAAATATTACATGAGAAAGAATACCTGTATGTATCAGAAACTTTGTTTTAACTCAACAGGTTGCTTAAAAATACTTAAAGTTTTGAAATGTATTTAATGTTTATTTAAATTTTAGCAATTTTAAGAGAGCATAATTTTTTACTGTAAGCAGTTTGTGGTTAATTCTTACCTCAAATTTGCTCCAGTGAGGAAGAAAAACTGGAATACACTGCCACCACTATGACACTGAATATGGACTATAGTAACATCTCCAATAAAGGGAAATGTAACCCTAAGATATAGAAACTGAAAGAGAACTTGTAACTAGGAGATGGCATTTAAGAGCTATAATAAAGCCCAACCACAGCAAACCTAATCATTATAAAGATACATGTGTGTATACAGATGTATACAAGCACATATGGAAATATACATATGTATATACTATATATATGCATGTATATATACACACATATACATATAAATACACACCATAAATCAAATCATTTACTAAATCACAGCTAAATAAAATATCATAAATTGTTTCCATCTCCCATGATCTATCCTAATAGGGGACTTTTAAATACTCACAAAAACATAACCAAAAATAGTATGAAAAGCTTTTCTTTTATTACACAATTGAAATGACATGGTTAGTCATAAATTTTGGTTGACATTGAATTTTACAATGTTTATGCATCTAAGCTCTCAACCATTATGTTTTGACAATCTGTTTATATATTTAATTCTGCTATAAAATCATGTTTTCTCCTAGTATGAGAATTTACTAGTTTTTTTTTAATGTTTGTAATCTTAACTCATTCTTTCAGATAAAAAATTTCTTTATTTCTTTCATTTTCTTTTGAAAATATTTTGCCTTATTTCCTCAAAATCCCAAGAACATTTTGGAGGAAAAAGTAGAGATGATTCACAAAGTAAGAAAGCAGGCAAAATATTTTTCTTGAGATAGTGAAACAGATCTAATGGAAATCTATGAATGTGCTTCTTGTCAATTGCTAAATCCCTTATTCCCCCACATGATTTATTTGAGAAGCTTCATCATATCATAACACATGGTACAGATGCAAATTCCTAGAGTAGAACTCTATCAGCTTTCCTCTGATAAGATCAGCCACTCTGAAACTTTGTGGGTGAAATACCTGAAGTTTCTCACATGTTTTGAAAGCAAGACACTGAGCTACAGATGAATTGTTAAACAGCAAATTTGTCACATACCTGAATACCATCATAAAGACAAACCTAGAAACTCTACTAATAAACCATATGTAACATGCCACCTTTGAAATATTGTTATTTGTTCTTTACTTTAACCATCTCCTTAAAATGGGCTATTTAAGGAAGCCACATGCTGTACCAATTGGTTAAATGTTACAACAAGTATATTTCCCGGTGACTGTGCCCTCCCTGAGATTCTGGGCTAAGGAGAGGACAATGATTGGCTGTTCGGACCATGGAGTCTAGGAGTGCTGGCTTGTGTACAAATTAAGCACCTTTCACGTTTCACAATCCCAGGCTCACTAAATCTCCCTTATCACCAAAATAGTCCACATAACTCCATGATCCAAAAAACATGTTCTCAGAAGAGATAGAGGTGCGGGTAAGGGGTTTGGGTTAAGACTACAATTACCATCTTTGCCCCATTTCACAAATATATCTCCTCTGGGGCCTCATCTAATGACTCGAATGTCTTCTTGTAAGCCTTGGAAATCCTGTGATGTGCCACATGCTCCAAATAACACTGAAAAAGTTCCCCGAGGGATTTTGGAATCTCCAACATCTTGGCACAAAGATTATTGCTCGTCCCTAACATCCAGCCAACACCAACACTGTGTAAATTCTAAAATGCCCAGGTTGAGCTATATAAATCTACCCCAATCACAAAAAGAGACTATACAATGTTCTCAAATAAAGGAGAATGGAATATTACATAAAGCATCGCAAAGGCACAGTCTCCCAAAGAGAAGGAAAAGGAAAGGTCTGCCTGCAAATCTCTGCCCAGTAAAGTCATGATGTTTCAGTTTGTTAGTCCATCAGCACACCCGGCAGGGTTGCTGTCGTCAGCCAACCCCTCACCAGTCCATCCAGAGCTCCACACTCGCAAGGCCATTCCGTGCACATGTACATACACCCTACTCTTACGTTTACTCCAGTGACTCATTCTCTTCTCTCTACCCCAATTACACCACTTCAACTTCCAAAGCCATGTAGAAGTCCACCAAGAAATCTTCAGAATGCTCCAGTTCATGGTGACAAAATGATAGAGAGAACAGTTATTCTGTTAGGAGTCAGAATTGTAAGAATTCTGATCTTGGTTCTCCCTCTAATTCAGACAAAACACTTCTTTCTCTCTCCATTTTTTTATGTGATTTCAAATAGAGATGTGTGGTAGAGATTGTTAGCTCTCAAGCTTCCCCATCATTGCCCTATTTCACTCAGGATGACGATGCACCAGCTAAACAGTGTCGTTTCCAGATTCTTTACGCTGGTAGCCTGAAGGGACTAAATGTTTAACACTGAGATGTAAGAGGTTGTCTTACATAGGGACTTACATGAGGACCTTTGAAGAGCTCTGGCTGAGCTGAGAAATGCTCCCCTTTTGTCCTCCTCCCTCCTTTCCTATTGCTTAGAGCACAAACATGATGACTGGTGCATGTGCAGGTATGTTAAACCATGAAGTGAGGATGGAAGCCAGGTTCCAAGATGGTGAAGCAGAAACATCTAAGTTCCTGGATCCCTGATGATAGTGGAGTGGCCACCCAGCCCTGGACATAATACCTCCAGACATCTTTCACTGGAAAAAGAAAGAAACTCTTCTACTTTGTTTAAGCCTCTGTTGCTTTGAGTTTTCTGTTATACATAAGTCAATATAATCCTATCTGAAACAGTGTTATGCTTTTTTCTGACTTGACATTATATTAAGCCCCTAAGTGCTGACTTGTTGACATAACTATTGCCCCCCAAAATTATATTCACTATAAAAATATAAAAGTCCTCCATAAAAGATTGAGTAATGCTTTCTGTAAAATCACAACAGACGGGCACACTAGCTTTAGATGTATGATTGGTAGTTCTTTATAAACATTGCCAACAGACATTGTAAAAGAAACGGATTTCAGAACTAGCTATTCACATAACCTTGTTTAAATGAGGCCCAAAGCAGAAGCATTCTAATAAGATATGAGGTTAATTCACTTGTTAATATACTGCCAGCATTTTCCTAATTACTTAATACCTACATTTTCTATTCATTTTAATAGTTAACTTTTCCATTTTGATCTATCCATTATCTGTATTTTCTTTTTGGATGCCATTTCTGCTAAAATTCTAAAATGATTTATGAGTCATACAGACCTAACTCTGTGAACTCAACTATGCAAAGGAACAGGAACACATTGCTCATATACCGATTAGTTTGCCTGAGTTTAAATCCTGAGCCGTACTCCATAACGTTTCTTTCCTAAGCAAAGAGGAACATTGAGATTGTCCCTCTATATAAAGAATGTGATGAAGGCTGAGATTTGGACAGAAAGCAGGAGGCTAGAGAGAGGAGGTAGTTTGTTGGAAAGTGCTTTGACAATTAGAATTGAGTATTATTATTTCTCAGAAGTACTTCTTGCCTTGTAAATGAGGTCTCCAGGGTAAGTACAATGAAGGTCACAAACTTCTATCTCTGGCCTCTCAAATGTGCGATTGCTTGACATTTTGTCCTTAACAGCCCAAACTGGAAAAGGAGCTTGGTTGAACTTGAAAGACCACAGTAAAATCTGAAAACTATAAAATCTATATCATTTTGGATAGTTGGAACACAAGACATACTTATCACCCTACCAAATTTTATCTCACTGTTATTTGGGGAGTCAATGTGAACCACTTCCTCTGAGGTAGAAACATTTCACTGATTTTACAAAAGCATCTGGACTAAGATCTTCCATCCAGGATCCCGATTTCTCCCACCCTTGTACTCAGCTGTAGTATCTTTTTTCTTCTTTATTTCAGAATATTAAGGGGGTACAAACATTTTGGTTACAAGTACATACCCAGCACAATACCCTCCAGGTACCTCTTAGCTTTCCCCCATCTCAGTCAGGATCCAACCGGCAAAACAGACCACTAGGAGATAAATATTAAGGTATTTATTGCAGGAATGGGCTTACATGACTGTGGGCGCTGTGTGGATAAGTCCGAAATCCCTAGGGCAGACTGTGAGGAAAGGCAGGCTGAAGCTCTCAGGCAAAGACTGAATCTACTACACACAGGCAGAATTTCCTGTCATTCAGGGAAGCCTCAGATCTGTTCTTCAGGCCTTTCAATTGATTGCATCAAACCCACACTCATTATCTAGGATAATATCCCTTAAGGTCACCTGATTATGAACTTCAATCACATCAAAATACTTTCACAGCAACACCTAGACTAGTGTTTGAATAAAGACCACCACATCCCTCCTTCACAAGGCCTTTGTCACAATCTCTTAGGCAGTAATGCAGAGGTTCACACTCAGCCCTGGATTTCTGTTACTATCCCTCTTAGCAATATTGACTTAATATAGAAAGCCCACAACTATTAGAAGTTCTGATCCTCACCCTCCAGTATTTTATGCTATAGATTTTCAAGAACCTCTCGCTGAGCAAGTCATCTCTCACCCTTTGATCCCTTTCATGCCTCAGTCTCCATAACTAAAAAGGAAGCTTAGAAAGTGCCCGGCACAGCACCATCTCCACTGAGACCTACGGCAAGGGAAAGACAACTCTCCAAGTCCTCCGCAATAATTTCCTCAGCTGTTACCTTAAGAGGAAATAGGAAAGGCAAGTAGAGGTGTGGCCTGGTTTAGTCCAGATAAGTGGTTTGACTTTCCCCAAGGCAAAGGTCACCCAGAGTCAGGCTGAAACTGTGCAGGAGTGCAGATCCTCCCTGCCTTGTTTTTCCTCCTCTTTTGTCATTTATCACAGCAAAAATACACCCACTCTATCTTGTACTAGCTGTCCCTGGGGCTCTTACTCTGTCCTTTCCATAGCACTCTGGCATTTTTAGCCAAAATTTTTGCATTCTGGGGCAAAATGCAATGGGATAGAACCTTAAACAAAGATGATTTTACTATAGGTGAAAATTTGCCAGGGCAATGGTTTAGCTGTAGGGTTAGCTTTCCAGAGTTGGGGGTCAGGGAAGGAGGAGACGTTAAAAAAGATTAATAAAAGGGGTTAAAGTAGTGAAGTTTATCTTCAAAGGCATGGATCTGGGTCTAATTTATTTCAAGTATTAACTTTATGACTTTTGATAAGTCTCTTAACTATCTTGAGTTTCCGTTTTCTTGCCTACAAAGACTAAAGAATCATTGAATTCTCTTACAGTTCTACTCTTCTTTGATATTATGAACATCAGGGCAGCACAGCATGGAGAAGAGCTGGCCAGAGAAAGGATAGAGGAGTAATTTAAAGAATAAATTAGAATTAAATGGGGAGGACGGGAGAGAGGGAGGAAAAGGTTAAGGAATGAGAGAAGAGATAGGATGCATAGGTAAAGTGCAGGAACATGCGGGTATGTATAAAGATGCCATGGGTGAACTGTGGCAAACTGGAGAGTTCATGCCCAACTAAAGAAGGTAGCTACTGCAGGCTGTCCCTGGGTTATGGATGAGCTACGTTCCTGAGAACGTCTTTAGGTCAAATTTGTATGTAACTTGGATCCCTGATGAACAGTGCATATATGGAATAATAATAATAATACTAAAATGGCTCATATGTGGTAATAATAACACAGCGTAATACTGCAATAAGGATAATACCTCTGTACTGTAATTAATAAGTTACAGAAACTATTGTGCTCTTTTTTTTAATTCAAACAAACAGAACATAAAAATAAACTCATACGTAAAGTTTAGATAGGAGAAACTTCAAAAAAGAATATTAAAGGTTAACACTCACCTAATGTTGCATCAATGTCTTGCTTACTGGAAGGGACATTTTTGAGGCAAGAAGGTAGCTCACACTAATCGGAAGATGATGATGGGGATAGCGCTGGAGAGGATGGAGTGGGTGGTGGAGAATCAGGATTTGACTCTGTTGCTGGAGGAGGGGAGCTGACCACTGAAATCGGTTTCTTCAAAAGGGTTATCTAGGGCTGTTTGCACAGCCTTTTTCTTTTTTCATTATAAATGGCCTTGTAGCAGCTGATGTTCTCACTAACTGCATGTTAAACCTTTGTAAACCATTCAGTGTTACGATCTTGCTCGCAAGCTTAGCAAATTCTGCTTCAATGATATAAAGGCTTCAGCTAATTCTTTGTCATCAACTTTCTTGGCTCTGGATCTTCTGATTCTTCATGATCCCGTATTTCTATCAGCTGCTTCTCTAACTGTAAGACCAGCCACTAGCATAAAGATGCTGCACCATGCAGGTTTCTTTACATGTGCAGAAGAAACTAGTTTCCAAATTATTAATTTATTATTTAATTGTAAATTACCTCTATGGGAGCCCATTTGTAAGTATGGAACGCCATAAGCCAGGTTGTCCTTAACCCGGGGACTGTCTGTACTCATCTCTATCCAGTGCTGTCTGTCATGGGAAATACAGATCTAGTGTTGAGAGGTATTAGAATTTTTCAAGGAACCCTGAAATCTGGATTTTTATGTGACATCTCCCAATTGTTAAACATGGACAAACATTCAAATTTGAAGGAACAATATTCAGAACAAACATAATATGTCTGCAGGTAAATCATTTCCAGATGAGGCAAGGGAAGCACTCACCTTGTGCACAATGTTTAAGGAGGCACCAAAAACCTCAGCAAGCAAGATAACTGGTATGATAATGTGATGTTTTTAAAATAAAAATTAATGCAAAAATGCATTAAGAACAAAATATCAAAATTTTAAAGAAAAGCAGAATTCGACCCTGCACTTGCACAACTGGCACCCCTCACCTCACCCTAATCCCACCTCTGCATTCCTTATAGCCCTGGGGTTAAAGGCTCACTGATAGGGAGTACGGTGTTACCATCAGTGCAAATAGGAAACTGGAGCAAAGGCAGGCTTGGAGGCAAAGGCAATGAATTCAACAGCAGGCATTTGATCTGAGATACTGTGTGGGCATCTAGGTGAATAAGCCTCCAAGCATTACAAAATTAAAAAGTGGTATCAGAAAGTAGAAGAAAATTTAACACTTATTCAGTGTCTATTATATGTCAGAAAGTCTACACATATCACCTCTTCTACCAACAATTCTCAACATGACTCTTTATGAAGTCTAATTTCCATTTAAGAGACTTCTCCCATCCTAGTACTAACCAGGCCCGACCCTGCTTAGCTTCCGAAATCAGACGAGATCAGGTGCGTTCAGGGTGGTATGGCTGTAGACTAAAAGATTTCTTAATGGATATTAAAGTTACTGCACCAAGGTCACACAAGTGGCCAATGGTGAAAGTGACTTCTATTCTAGGTCTGTCTGACCCCAAAATCCATTCTTTCCAATAAACTCTGCTGCCTGGAGCAAGCTACACACATTTGCATTTCATCCATAAGAGGGAATGTTGGAAGTCTTCAGGTTGCATGAGATTCCCAGAAAGCTTAAATGACCCTTGCTGTTGATCAAGCCTGTGTCATTATCCTGAAGACTCCCTCAGGATTAGGGACCCTGCCAATCCTACTCTGGGGACTGAAATCTTTCTTTGGATTGGAGTTTTTTCATCCACCAACAAACTTCCCCTACAACCACCTGGTCTTCAAGTATTACAACCTCTGAATTCTGTGCTTCACACACATAAAGATACCTGGCTTCCTTCCATATTTACTCACCATTGCAACCGTGTTAAAACTACAACCAATTTCCACACACTTTGGAGCCTGTGCTCTGACCACCAATTTCTCTTAGGTCTTGCATGTGTGCCCACAGCAGCTACTCTATTGCATTAAGAGTGTAGCTCGAGGTCATAACTCTTCCTAATGTGCCTTGTTCAGAAATCTGCTTATCAAAGTAAACACAGCCACATCTCAACATAGGACATTCTCAAAAACGGGTAATTCATTTCTGAAATAAACTTTGTCTTTCCCCTCCACACATTTCCTATAGTCGTGTCTTTCCCTTAGACCACCATCCTCTCTCCACTCTACCATTAAGAATCCTGTCATACTTCTAAGCTACCTTCCATTTCACCACCTCGATGAAACGTTCTTTCACCTGCCCAGCTGGAGTCATAGTTCTGCCTATGAACTATGCTAGTGTGATTCCTTGAACACGCATTTGCCATCATTAGTCAGTAGCACTACAGTCTTATCTCCCTAACTAGATGGTAGGTTCCTTAAGGACAAGGCCCAATGTCTTCTGCTTTGAAAATATTCCCAAAGCTTCAAGCGTAATGTAGGAGCTTCAATAAATATTCAAAGACTGATGTGTTCCTACAGCAGAGAAACCTCAAGTGACAGGCCTGTTTCCTCCTGACTGTCCTTAATTTCTCTCAATGGCCTTTTATTTCTAAAGTAGAAATAGCATTGCGTGATAGTCCAGGGGCATTTTGAAAAAGAATGTAATGGAGATATTTTTGAAATATCTACTGATACATTTTTTCTTTTTTGTTTCTTTTCTTGCAATCCTTCCGCATTTCTCGCCCCTAGTAAGAGGAGGACAGATCCACCGAAGAAAGCAGAAGGATTTGAATAAAGGAAGTCTCAGCCAGACAAGAAGAAAAGAAATAAAGCCTTTCGGACCAAGGGAAAAGAAACTAAGCAGAAAGAGAATGGGGTAAGAGGGCATTTGTGGGTGTCTCCTGTTTCCTGCACTGTTCCCAAGGTACCCTCAGAGCCAGCACCAAACCTAAGGGAAAGGGAAAGTGAGTGGTAGGAAGATCCCAGAAAGGCCAGAGAGACCAAAAACAGAAGGATTTGTGCCATCATTCCCTTTTGAGACTCTAGTTGGAGGATATCTTGAAGAAGGCCCTGCGTTAACACACGGCCGACATAGGAAAGAGTCAGGATGCCATGTTTTGGTCTATGTCAGCTACATAGAGAATGCAGAACTCCCAGCAGGTCCCAAGAAGGATATAAAAAGTGGCAGAGATTTCTGGCTGGCAAGCTCACTAATAAGGTTATTGCAGAGAGAAGACAAGTGATCCTGTGGTAGAATGGTTACAAGGAAGACTATCCAAAAAATGAGCAGATAAGAGTCTCAAACAGAATCGGGGAAACCACTGCCAACAGTAGCTGAAGACAGAACATGGACCACCAGGGAAGATGATAGCGTCAACCAAAGGAAGGGCCATCATTGCCAAAGAAAGCCAAGAATCACAGCAGACATTTACCATCAGCAGCAGAAGACAGACAGCACTAAGGACAGACTGTGTTGCCCAAAGACCATCAAAACAAACCCCTCAATGGGAAACCAAGAAATGTGCGTGGCGCACTCCTTCAACGCCATGTGGAAAAGGGCTCTTCACCCAAGGCTGAGAACCATCATGGGAAGGGTGAGAAAGGAGGGAGAAAAGACTTGAACTATTTACCAATCCCTTTTTTAAAAAAACTGGTTAGTGTCTCCAGTTTAGGAGAAAAAAATGAATTACTTTCAATTGACAAATTAAGTTGTGCCTTCCTTCTGCAAGCATAAGGGCTTGAGGACAAATGAGAAATAAGTTACAGAATAAAGAAAGAAAGGTAGATGATTTTCTTCACACATCTGAGTTGAATCATGCCAATTTTGACACATATCTCCCCCCTCACAATAAATTTACAGTGAATATTTGTACATAACTTTATAAAGCAATTTATGCTACAAAACTAAGGACATTGCACCACTACACGTGCTTTAATCACTTGTTTTCCTGACTGCCTTAAAGTAGGTTAAGAAAAAAATCTTCCCCAAGTAAGAAAAGGAAAGAGATCATTGTGACATGAAACTTCAGTGAAATTCTTCTCTATTAGATTTTGCTAAGAAGAGGAAAGTACCAGACAAGGGGATTTCAGGAATGAGTTATTATATTTGCAAATTAGTGTAATGAAAATTACCAAGGCAGTACCATGAATTTAAATTAACTGTGTAACTTTTTCTTAAGTTTTAATATAAAATAATTGTTCATTTCTTCCAAGAAATAATTAAGATTGCTAATTCTTTTGCATAAATCAATATGCTCTGAACAATAAAGCTAATAGTCCAGTAAAGTCTACAAAATAGAGCTATATAGTTGTCTGTGTCCAGGGATTTATTCTAGGAGCTAAATAGCAGTTTCTATTTCTAGTCGACTACTGTCTTTATCAAATTATTTCTGTCCTTAACTCAATGACAGCTTTTAAAGAATTGTCTTCTAAAGGAAAGTTTTAGTTTCTCATCTCTGTTCTTGAGTTTAAGAACATAGTTTTCGGTTGACCATTATTATATTTTTGAGGGTGTGTCATGATATTGAAAACAATTCTGTATGTTATCATACTTCATGGTTACCCACAATGTTAAGTTCTAATATATGCAAAAAAAAGTATTTTTATCCAATAATGAATAATTTGTTTTTTTAACCATTATGCTCTTCGTCATGTAACCATTCCAAAAAGAGATCCAAAGAAGCAAATGTACCAAAGTATAATTAAAGGAAAAGCTTCTACCAGGAATGGGGGATAACAGTCTTGTAATTTTAGATTATTATGTTAAGTGTATTTTATTAAATATAAGATGGTAATGCTAATGGATGTTCACTCTTCAGCTTCTGCTATGTAGGAAAATTACAAAATGTGTTTTTAATGAATCTAGCATACTGGTTATGTTTATCTGACATCTATTTGAATTAAAATGGCTTAAAATATTATTCAGAAAGTTTTAACACTAATAATCCAAAAGCACTTTAATCAGGAAATTGTTTTGTATTTAATTATAGTACAATGTTATTTATTTTTAGGCTAACTCTTTAGAATAAAAACTCTGAAAAGTTAGCAGAACAAATTGCTCACTATGTACTCTGATGCCACTATAATTTAAAGTCCTGTAAAACTTAAGCCAGATTTGTTTTACTGTTCTGTAAATAAATTGAACGAGATGATTTCCATGATTTCCAAGATTCTCAGATTATCTACTCTGTTTATCTAATTTTTCCTGCTAGAATTCAATCATAAGGACATTTATCTGAAAAATTTCTTCAAATACAAAGTAATCATGGGAGACACACAGATTTTACGAGCTCATAGTAATCCAAGACTGGATTGTCCCTCTGGCATTACATTTCTTCCCATTCTAAATAGGGGGTGGTTTGATAATCCCTTCAGTTTCTAAATAGAGGGAGGTTAGTCTGGGATACCTTCAGATAAAGCCACAGAGTAGTCTTTTAGGGACAGTGAGTCAACATGGACATCAGTCCTACTTCAGACCCCAGGGCAGTCTGATCCATCTCCAGACCTGTCTGGGCATCTCAGGTTACTGAATGGAAATTCACCAAAACCTGAGTTCAGGGTATGACAAATAACTTTTAACAATTTAAGGTGTGTGTGTATATGTGTGTGTGTACACACATACACAAACAGACAGAAATTAGGGTAAAGTTCTGCACATTCAATTGTTAATCTGTAAAATGAAAACAATACAGTAGATGGTCTCTAAACCAGGCCAGTTGAACAATTGTGTGATTTCTCGAGTCAAATCCCTTTCTCCCCACCTCCCTTCAAAGTGGTGAGGGATGAGACATAACATTTTTCAATAAAAAGAGAGTACAATTTCAATTTGGACCAGAGGTTAAAAATCTAAATGTCATATTGTAAAGAAAATAAAGTTTATACTAGACCTAAAGTTAAAAGGATTTAATATTATTAGTTTTTACAATGAAATGGATAAAATCAATGTGAACCCAAGGCCTTAAGTAGAAATATTTTCTTTTATTTCTGTCATTAGAAGTTACCCAAGTCAAAATGTTTGCTCCCAATCAGTATTTATGCACATTCCCTCGCATCAAAAAGAACAATGAAACTTGGAAGGTAATTAATCCCAAGCAAATTATCATGATAAGAATATAACATCTGACTGTAGTTAAAAAGTAAGGACACTTTCAAAATGTATAGGATATTGAGAGGACTAAAACTGTTTACAGAAATTCTCATTGGTCACCTTGCAACAATTTGAGTACTCAAAAAAGGGGAATAACTATAGTCAACTGGTACAAATTGAGCAATTAAATGTCCATTATGGTACTTAAAAAGAGAGAGAGAGAGAGAGAGAATTAACAAAAAAAACTACAAAAGAAAAGTGGTCCTAGCAAAATAGGGATAACTTTGCATTAATTTTAATCTGGAAAGGAATGTTAATATATGTGCATACTATGTTCTTTAAATATATAAGTCTGCAAACGTACTGTCTTCATCCTATGTAAATAGAGTAGGTACTAGGAATTGGGGTAAGTCAAACAGTTCCAGTAATGACAGAAACTGTTCCAAGAAGAGGAAAGACTGATCACCACCAGTGGTCACATACAACAGCCAAGTGGAAAACAACCCAAAGCTAATCAGCACCGCTGGCCAAACATAGCACAACTGGGTTCCAAGATGATAGACTAGCCAAATAGTCTAAAAAGGAATGTTTCTATGCAGGCTTCATCCCTTGACTCCTAGGAGATAAAACCTCAATGTCTTTACTAATTAAAATGAGGTATTAATATAAAATAGGTATAATTTTCCAATAATGCTTGCAAAGCAGGTCAAAATATGATAATTTCAGGACAATATACAATATACATTGTATACAATATTATCTAAGGGGAACTTAGCATATCATTTGAAGGAAAATACCAAGTACCAAACAATTAAAGCCTATATAAAAGGCATATAGTGAACTTTAAAAGCCCTTGCATAGCAGGTTTATTTCTTTAAAATGGACCCCAGCCCAAAGCATGTCATCTCTGGTTGGGAAATTGTAACCAGATTCTGATACCTCAGTGTAAAAAAACAAACAAAAAAGCAGTTACTTGATAATTCAGAACCTGTGACCTGGGAAGTTTCAAGATAGGATTCTAACCCTAGGAAAAAAAGACATACTAATAGTATGTTCTAAGGTAATAAAGTAGTAAACTTAAATCCACAGGGTCTATGATTTCATTTAATAAGAAGTATAATAAATCTTATAATAATTTTGGCAACGTATGTGTGTTTATCCTGATTTTAAGGTATTCAAAGTATTTAAGAAAATCTGATACACAAGCTTTTGATTTTAGTTAAATATTTAGAAGAACCTAATTAAATACTTTTGGCATCAATGTTTTTCTGTTTTGTCTTTGTAAAATTTTAACCTGATAAATTTGTGTTTTGATTTATCTGTTATATAAATAATGTCTAAAAGTTTAGTGTTGTGTTATCCAATATTATATCCATTGCTATTCAAATTCAAATGAATTGGAAGCCATTATCCTAAATGAAGTATTTCAGGAATGGAAAAATAAATACCGTGTGTTCTCACTTATAAGTGGGAGCTAAGCAATGGATATACGTGGTCATACAGAGTAATATAACAGATGTTGGACATTCAGAAGAGGGGGAAGGTGGGAGGGGGGCAAGAGATGAAAAATTACCTATCAGGTACAACGCACCCTACTTGGGTAATGGGTAGACTAAAAGCCCTGACTTCACCACTATACAATTCATCTATGTAATCAAAAACCACTTGTTCCCTTATATCAATTGAAATTTTAAAAATCCAGTTCCTTAATCACATTAGTTAAATTTAATGTGCTCAATAGACACAGGGACTAATAACTACCATATCGGACAGCACAGATATACAAGTTGTATTAGCTTATGTTTAGAAAGCTTATTAGGATATAGAATAGCCAACTATAATAAAGGGATCCAAAAAATACAGTGGCTCGATTGGCTCTGTCAAGACAGAAGTTCCTTCCTCTCTTATGTAAGTCTAGAATTGGTAGGTATCCCCAGCACAGTATTGGTAGGTAGGGAGGCAGTTCAGCCCCATCAGGTCTCCAAGAGCCTAGGCCTTCCTTTCTTGTTTTGCTTTCCCTAGGATACCACTCTATTCTGCATGATTGGAACTGGCTCTGCAACATTGTATCTGCATGTTCTAGACTGTGGGAAGAGGACAAAAAAAATGAAAGGCAAGAAATTTCCCCTGCAGACAGTATGACCAGAATGTTGTCCACATCACTTCCACTCACACCTTTCTGGCTGAAACAGAACTGCAGTTCACATCTGGCTATTGGGGTGGCTGGGAGAGGTAGTCAGATTGTGTGGCTATGTGCCCAGCTACAACTTGGGCCAAGGGAGCTGTTATTTCTAAAAAGAAGAATGGAAGAATAATTATTGGAGAACAATTAGTACTCTCTGCAAAGGAAGAATACTATTTAATGGATTTAAGAAAAAAAGTGGATATTTAAACAGTATGGAATGTTCTTCCCACTTAATAGTCCCTAAAAAATAAAAGTCCTATCAACATCCTTTCCACTGCTTATATAAATTCTAATGTTAATCCATTTTGTCCTGGCTGAAGTAGTAAAAATTAGTAACAGACAACTTATAGTTTCATTTAAAAACTTGCTAAAAAGAAAATTTATTTTTCTTGGCTATTTTAAAATAACTATAAGCATTCATTTGTAACTCATTTAATCTCTTACTGCCCTATGCTTTAAAGGATAGTGCTACCCATGAAATCTGTAAAATAATGTATTCAAGTCATTATCAGATCATAGAACACTCCAGCCAAAAACAACAGTTATAATAGATAATAAACTTTAAAACAGTACAGACATATTGTATAAATTAAGCTTAAGTTGGAAAGTTAATGTTTGATTTTATGCATGTACTAAAAAGATTATTAAAATATAAAATATATTAAAATTCATCTTTTTTAATAAAAGATGATTTGCTATTCAGCTTCAACCCTAAGCCTTTTTTTTAATTTTTTCATTTTTAATTGTTATGGTTACATAATAGTTATATATCTTTATAGAGTACAATGTGATGTTTTGATACAGACATACAATGTGTATGAATCAAATCAGGGTAATGGGGGTATCCATCACCTCAGGCATTTATCATGTTCTTGTGTCAGGAACATTCCAATTCCACTCTTTTAGTTACTTTAAAGTATACCCTAACTTACTATTGATTATAGTCATTCTGTTGTGCTATCAAATATTCTTCATACTATCTAATTATCTAACTATGCTTTGTACTCATTAGCCATCCTCACTTTATCCCCCCACCCCACTACCTTTCCCAGCCCCTGGTAACCATCATTCTACTCTCTGTCTCCATGAGATCAACTGTTTTTAATATTCAGCTCCCACATATGAGAACATGTGAGATTTGTCTTTCTGTGCTTGGCTTATTTCACTAACATAAGGTTCTCCAGTTCCATCCACATTGTTGCAAATGGCAGGATTTCACTCTCTTTTGTGGTTATATGATATTCCATTGTGTATATATAACACAATTTCTTTATCCATTCATCCATTGATAGACCCTTGCGTTGATTCTAAATCTTGGCTATTGTGAATAGTGCTGCAATAAACATGGGAGTGCAGATATCTTTTCGATATACTGAATTTCCTTCTTTTGGATATATACCCAGCAGTGGGATTGCTGGGTCATATGGTAGTTCTATTTTTAGTTTTTTGAGGAACCTCCATACTGTTCTCCACAGTGATTGCACTAATTTACATTTTTAACCTGTCCATGAACGTGGTATTACATAAGGTTTACGGTTTGGATGTGTGTCCCCTCCAAGTCTCAGGTTGAAATTTTATCCTCAGTATCAGAGGTGGGACCTAATGGGAGGTATTGGGTCATGGGGATGAATCCTTCATGAATGGCTTGGTGGTGTTCTCGTGTAGTGAGTTCTCACTCTCATAAGCCTGGATTTGTTCTCAGGGGGAACTGATTAATTCCTGAGAGAGTGGGTTATTACAAAGCCAGGACACCCCTCAGATCTGGTCCCTCTTCACACATGCCTGCTTCCCCTTTGACCTTCTCTACCATGTTTTGATGTAGCACAAAAGCCCTCACCAGCATCCAAGCAGGTTCTGGCCCCATGTTTCTTGTACAACCTGCAGAACTGTGAGCTAAATAAATTTCTTTTCTCTGTAAATTACTCAGCCTCAGGTATTCCTTTATAGCAATGTAAAACAGACTAAGACATATACTTACCTTCCACTTGTGCAAAATCATTTCTTAAAAGTCACATATATTGTCCATTAAACATTTATATTATGTATTTGAAACAATGGAAATCAGTAAAGAGACAATCAAGATTGCATCTTAGTAATACTATCTTTTAGTAATTGCAACTGAAAATCCAAAATTGTGCTTTATAATTCTTGACAATAATCCCTACTGACATGCTTTTGCTCAGATGAGAATGTAGGAAGAATTATATTTACTTATGTGTTCTTTTTAAAATAAGAATAAATTTCAACTGTTGGTTGAAAACATTTCAAAAATCAAAACTGATGCTTTCACAATAATAATAAAAGGTTTGGGACCAATAACTCCTATGTGGTGTTAAATTATATATATTAGGAATGTTGCAAGTCAACATTCATATGCTAGTCAACAGTGTCTGGAAAACAAATATGTACATTTTATTAATTGTTAAATCAACCTTAAATAATATGTTAAATGCACTATTTCCAAAGTAAATGAATTCTAATCAGCCAGGCAGTTTGTGAAATCACTTTCAATAGCAATCAAAATATTTTCCCTTTTTAGTCCCTCTTATCAATAACTAAGAGGAAATGTGCGATATGAAGGTAGCATCCTCTCAACTAGCTTCCCTCATTGTCTATTGCTAGTTTTCAGATATTTCCATATGGCCACTCATATGGACATTTATAATCCACTAGGATTAACCCCAACAACTTCCATCCCGTTCAAGAAATACATAAAGCAAGGGAGAGTGACATCTTATAATGATTACCTTGAATCTACTCTGCAATTTATTTAAGAAAAATAAAATACTTCATTTCTTTTTCTACAATACGACAACAGGTACACCAGGTAACATGAAAAATCCTCATAGCATAGGATGCTTTAAAAAGCTGGATTCAGTAGAGAGGAAAAAAGAAGAAAAAAGAAAAGAAACCTCAATAACTGCATAAAAGAACTGACAAAAAATGAAGAACAATCCTCAGATGCCAAAAAATGACAAGAAGTAGAATTCAGACAGGTAACAAAATGCTGATACTGCTATGTGTCATGAATATCTGCAAATCTCTAGAAGCTCAGAGCTTCATGCTGGGAATATACTGGCAATTCTCTGTTCCTTGTACCAACCCTGTGGGTCTGAGTCTTGCAACTCTCCAGTCCTACTGTCACTTGATAACCAAAGGTTGGCCCTCATGCAAATAACCCAAAGCTTCACAGTTCAAGTTTCAGCTGATTCACTTCTTTCAAGGCCCCAGATATACAGAAACAGTAGGAGAGCTGCTCAGAAAAGAGAGGACAGGCCCAGAGTTTACTTCATCCTGAAGTAAGGGTAAGCCCAGACTTGCCCACAGTGACTCAAGCAGCCCAGAAGTCAGCTCACGACTTTGAGAAGAAGGCATTCATTCTAATCACCTCTTCTTCTTTTCATAAATACTAGGAGCTTTTACTCTGTGCCACAGACTAATGAAGTTAACAGTATCTCCTTTCCTTAAAATTGGATTAATTTTTGAACCATCTGTGCCAACCAAGCCTGTGAAAGTTCTACTTAACCTTATTAATAAAGGTTTTTATTTAAAATATTAATAAATGATTAACAAGATCAGCTTGCAGAAGGACCTTGTGGATCCTGTTAAATATTAGATTTGTGTTTACAGCAATATAAACCATCACTAGGTAAAATCATAAGCCTTTATAACTGCCTACTTTCTTACAAAATAATACCTTCAGCCAAATTGTCTAGAAAAAGAAGCAAAATTGAATTCTCCTTATGTCAACTAAATACAGAGAAGCCTCCAAATTACTGTGGCATTTATGTAGCAAGAGGGCAGCACACTGGATAGTTCATTAGTGTCTCATATGAAAATGAAATCCAACAGTGACATTTAGGAAAGAGATTACCTATTTAAAACACTTTAAGATATTTAATTTGAAGAAGTTTAAAGAAATGAAACCATCTTATCAGTGGGCTTCTTTCATTTAAACAGTGCATTGTAACAGGCAATTCAACCTAGTCCAATTTCCAAATTCTCTCTTCAATGTTCAGGCCCACAAAAATCAGACATGCCCTACATTGAAAGCTATGCTCATTGCAAATGGACTGAAATGGTCCAGCTTATAGTCAAGATGGTTTGTGAGTGCCTCTGCGTGCCAGGTACCCTGCTAGATATGGAGGACCTAGCAATTTTAAACATACAATGACTTCAAACAGTTTGCAGTCTAGTACTATTAATTGCTAATAGTTACTAATGTTCCACATTTATTACTGTGTCAGGCACTGATCCAAGTGCTTTGCACATATTGACTCACTTAGCTTTCATGACATGGTTATGAGGTGGGTACTATCATTACCCCCTTTAGATAATGA
>CM052437.1:28199227-28228957 GCA_028533085.1 Varecia variegata
TTATAGACTAATTGTAAGGGTGCATTATTTATACTGTCACAGTAATGCCCAATGTGCTTTAGGAGTCAGACTTTTGATAACTGAACCATCCAGGATATATAAAGTTCAGTAAGACAGGCTTTCCCAAAGCCCATGAACCTCGCTCCAGAAGTGAGATACGTCCCCCAGAAACCTTGACAAGTAGAAGAAACTAGGAAGTGTTAGAAGCCAGTGTCCTAAGAGAGAAAAAAACAACAGAAGAGAATGGACAATAAAATAAACTTTAGAAGGCTGACTGTGTACAATAACGTGGGATAAGTGCCAACAACCTTAATATTTTTAAGGGCTTCAGTATAATAATTAAGATTCATAATAAAATATACCCTAACCATCAAGAAATGCTTAAATTGTATTCATTATTCACTAGTTACCAAGGGGGAAGGTGTATGATCTCTAGGAAATGCCTAAAACCTATAATGGCCTTAGTGTCATGATACTGAGTTCCTATGGATTATTTCCCCTAACATACCATACAAAAAAGATGCATTTTATATTAGGGGCAACTGGTAAAAATGCTAATTAGGAATCAGACAACATGAATTCTAGTTTCTGCCACTGATTTTGGGCAGGTCCAGTAACCCCTCAGAATCCCCTGCTTGTCATTTGCAGAAGAGTTCACTAACACCTGTTCTTCTTATCAAAAAAGATGTTTGCAAGGATTAAATGAGTTTTTCACATGAAAACACTGTCAAGATTATGAAGAGCTTCCTTGATACAAAACATTATTACTGAATAAATTATAATAAATAGTTTGTCCTTAATATTTTTCTTTAGATCAATCAAATGATGATTTTTGTAAGTAAAAATAACACTACTTCATAAAATTTGAAGATTATATGGCCAGCAGTGCACTTATATAACACTGATCTAGCCAATGGTAACAGAACACAAAGAAACTGTATTCAGTATTGCCTGAAAATTTATAAAATTCATTAAAAGTTATTTGTTCAGCCCCACATTTGAAGTTAGACAAATTAAACCATTGTCCTCTGTTATAATAAACCTTGAATGAATTACTCACCCACTCTCCATCATTTAATGCCAGCAGCTATGAGATGATCCACCTACTTTAGCATTTGAATGAAAATAAGTGGAAAGAACTAATTACCATCCTCCTTCAACCTTCCTCAATAATACTGTCCCTCAAATTTCATCAACTCTATTCTATATCCCTTTTTGACAAGAAAAGATCTCAGATTGAATGTGTCCCAACTGCTAGTGGTTCCTACTGGCAATAACTAGGAAGACAGTACTGGGAATTCAGTATAGAAACTCCACATAAAGCAGAGAGCAGGAAGGAGTGGAGGACTCTGCGAGGGAGCCGTGGGGCAGTGAGGACAGCCAAGGGAACCTAAACCCAGATCTCACATTGAGATGGAGCAGGGACCCCTCTTAGGGGCCTGCCAGGCCCCCCAAGCATGGAAATAAATGAAAATCCTGAGTGCCTTCAGGGGAAGTTACAAGCATCTAGCTATCCTTGAAAAGTGAATGGAAATAACAATGGCCCACCAAGCTAGCCAGAGTCACAAGGTGTTTTGGTTCCTGGAATTTAAAAGATGGCATCTTAATATGTGTTCTTGAGTTTTTTTTTAGAAAATCCCATAGGATGGAAAATGTAAATAAGGGGGAACTGAGGAATTGAACTCTGATTGCCTTTCTTTCTTCTAAGTTTCTCCCTGAGGGGCTTAGAGAGAGTCACTCCCATCTCAACATCTGCTAATCCAAGAATCTCTGAACCCACTTATGACCCATAGGCCCATGCTTCCAGATATCCCACTTTTTTGGGTCATGCCAATGTATAACCTCCATGTATTTCCAATTTTGCCTGAAATATCTGCTTTCCTTAAATGTATCCCTGCCTTTAAACACCCTTGCTTGTAAGCCATCAGGGGCTTCACCTCTTAAGGGTTATCTGCCCATTCTCCTTGCATAGTGCCATGTAATAAATGCCTCCTTCTCCCCCTGCAACTCCCGGCTTCAGTGTTTGGCTTTGCACTAGGCAAGGAGACCCCAGTTTGGCTAAATAACAATGTCAGCACTCTGAAGAGGTCTACAAGGAGTGTTCTAGTCCATTTTCTGCTGCCATAACAGAATACCACAGACTGGATAATTTATAAAGAAAAGTTTATCTGGCTCACAATTGTGGAGGCTGGGAAGTCCAATATGGAGGAGCCACATCTGGTGCAGGTTCTCTTGCTGCCATATTGCATATTCCTTTGATTGACTTTTTGTCATTGTTGTTGTCTAGTAGCACTTTTTTAAAGAGATCATCGCTATCATAGTCCGTAAATAACTTCATCTTTAAGAGTGTTTACCTGTTGCCTTTATAAATGAATTAAAATGTGGATGACTATATTATTTGGGGGTTGTACATTCCTTCAGAACTCTGTAGACATTGCTCTCTCATCTCCCAGGGTCAAATGCGGAGAAGTCTGAAGCCATTCCACACATTGACCTCTTGTTGATGCATTACTTTTGCCCAGAAGTACATCTTTTCTCATTTCCTTTTTTTTAATCTTTACTATTTCAACAAAACATATAACCTAAGCAGACTATATCTTGATCTAGATAGCTATATATATTTTTCCCCGGTATACTGTCTTTTTCAACATGCACATTTAGTTCTTTTTTTATTATTATTATTTTTCATTTCAGGAGACTATTCTTGAATTACTGTCCAGAACACTTCTTCTCTTCCATTTATTTGTTTCTCTATTTTAAGGACACATTCTCCTCTTAGGAATCCTTTATCTACCATATAAAGCACCACCCCTCTAATTGTTTTAGTCTCTTCTTATCTTTTTCTTCACTTTCATTGAAACTAATTCAAGCCTCTCCTTCATGCTAATGATCTGATTTTAAGCTTTGTCTGTTCTATCATTTGCCCTTTGGGGTTTAAATTTTATCTGTAATGGAGCTGTGTTGACTCAACAATCATTCCTTCCCTCTAATTCTATTGTTTTATCATAATACCTCGGGGCTCTTGTTTTATCAAATTCACAATCTTATTAGATCTTTCCAGAGCATGAAGTACACTTGTAGCATATTCTTTTCTTTGTATCATGTTTAATTTCAGGCTGTTTTCAGGGTATGATGTTCTTGTCTGTTTCCTTTTGGCTATTTTATAATGGCACAGTTGCTCTGACATTTCTTTTCCTCTGCTTAAGCCTCCAATAATTCAGTGTAGGAATCTCTTGATACCCATCCCTAAATATCTGTAATCTGGTGGGCTTTTTTCCCCATCACTAAGCTACAATTTGAGGGCCAGGTGTGTATAACATTTATTTTTCTGCTGGATGCACAGGAGTTGAGGGGTGGGAGGGTGAACTCAAGCTGAACAAAGTCCTTGTCAAGAGACAAGAGGGGCTGAAAGATGAGCCATGAAATTTTAATTACATTCCATACACATATCCACCTTCCAATGAAAGTGGCCTCCAGTGCCCACTGGACCCCTTTTCTGATGGTTTCTGTGCCACACTTTGCTGTGAAATAACCTGCTTACGAAGCTGTCTTGTATTGGATTGGAGACCGGGAAATTAGCAGTCCCTTCTGCTTTCAGATATTTTCAGAGAAAACTGCCCAATAGGCAAGTACAAAACTAACAAAATAACCTAATCAATCTCATCATCTCTTTGAAGAAGTGTTAAAAGAAAGTTGTCTTTTTCTCTGTGAAGTCCATGGTACAACCTCGTGTTAATTTTGGATGCCATGGCATGTCTTCTTGTATACATACGCTAAACTCCATTGTTAAGAACAAGGACTTTGAGTCATGATTTCCTGGGTTCCAAGCTCAGTTCAACTGCCTACTCTCTGTTACTCCAAGCAATGTAAAGCCTTTCTAAGTCTTGTTCCCTTGTCTACAATCTGGAGTTGATGATACCCACTTTATAGAGTTATCATGGAGATTATACAAATTAAGTTATATAAGGTACTTGGCATATGCCTGCATATAGTAAGCACACAATATATTTTCACAACTATTAAAATTATTTCTGTCTTAGTCAGTTCAGGCTGCTGTAACAAAATACCATAGACTGGCAGCTTAAAGAACAAATACTTATTTCTCACGTTCTGGAATCAAGGAGGTGCCAGATGAAGGTCGCAACAGATTCATTGTCTAGTGAGGGCCCTCTTCCTGGTTTGCAGATAGCCACCTTCTTGCTGTATCCTCACACGGTGGAAAGAAAGAGGGTTCTGTTCTCTTCCTATTTTTATAAGGGCACTATTCCCATCATGGGGGCTCCAACCTCATGACTTCATGTAAACCTAATTACATCCCAAAGGTCCCACCTACAAATACCATCGCATTGGTGATTCAGACTTCAACATAAGAATTTGGGGGAGATGTAAACATTCAGCCATAGCATTATATATGTTCAAGGTACCATAGAGTTACTGAGGAGGGACACCCTATGTGCAGGTTCTGTTAGGGGCACATTGTAATTCAGAGGCTTTCTGGAAAAGGTGACATCTAAGCTAAATATTACTGATTAGAGAGGAGGGAGCCAGGAAAGAGAAAGAAATTTCAGATAGAAGGGAAAGATTCCACTCATTCATTTATTTATTTATTCAATAAATATTTATTAAACACCTACTGTATGCCAAGTCTTATTCTAGTTACCAGGGAAGACAGCAGTGAGCAAAGAAGGCAAAACTTTCATTCCACTGACAGAGACAAACAATAAATAAATAAACATATAATATAATGGCAGATGCTGGAAAGTGTTAAGAAGAAAATATAAGGCAAAGTAAAGAAGTAGAATAATAGGAAGGAAGGACTTTTTTAGACAGGATGGTTAGGGATGACCTCCCTGAGGAAGCAACATTTGAGCAAAGGCCAAAATGAAGAATGACTAAAGCCTTAAGGTAAGATAGAACATGAGAAAAAAAAAAAGACCTCTGAATTTCAGGAAACCACAATCAATTCAGTGTTGCTGGATTTTGATAAAGAAAACTGGGCGAGGGCAAGTGTCACCTATGCTAAGCTCTTTGACCTTTATCCTAGGCTGACTGGAAGCCATTGAAAGGTTTTAAGCAAAGGAATGACATGGTCCTAATTGTGCTCTAAATAGATACACTAGAAACAGTGTGCAGGATAGATCTGAAACAGAGGAAGCTGTTGGCAAGAAAAAGGCCTATTGGGAGGCTGGAGAGGTAATGAAGAATTCCAGTTACTTAGAGGTAAAAGAAGGAGGACTAGGCAAATGAATTAGCTCAGAGTTTCAGGATCTTAACTCTGAGAACCAGTGTTTAGGATTAGGTCTGGATAGTCCCAAGAAAAGAAATTGAGGGGAACTTATAGGTCCCAGGAGTTCATTCTAGGTATGACTGACAGTAAGAAAACAACACAGGGGCAAACAGTAATAATAAGTGGACCGTAAGATTTCAAATCTAGGAAAATTTAATTCCAAACCCTGCCAGAAGACAAATAACAATTATTAATATTAATACATAGTCTGCCTTCCAGTTCTACCCAGGACTGGGATAAATCTAAGTTTGTCTCTATCATTTGATTTTGTTTCCATAGAGTGGAAAAGGAACAGGTGAGGAGAAACCAGAAAATGACAAAAATGTTCCTCCTGGACCCTGTAAAGTACGTCCCTTAATTGGCATCTAGTTTTTATATGCACCATGACATCATTTTGCCATTTACCATGATTCCGTGGTAGATTTCATTCTTCCCCGAAGACATTCTCCATTTTTCTTTCCTGGCAACACACTAGTAAAAAGAACGTGGGCTCTGGGGTTCAGAAGACCTGGCTTCCAGTCCTGGCTCTGCCATAGATGAGCCACATAATGTTGAGGCCAAGCCATTTCTCCCCTTTACACCTTCGTTTTCTCCCTAGGAAAATATAAACTCGGAGTGGTTTCTGAGAATTAGTTGAGATTATGTATGTTACAGTAACTAGTTCAGACCCTGGCACATCAAAGGTGCTCTATGAATGCTTGTTCAATCTAGGTACAAAATTGAGCTTGGGATGCAGGTGGAATAGGGGAGGGGAGGAAAGTGAGAAAGGATCACAAAAAAAATGTATATATCAAGCTAAGGTATTAATGGGGAGTCATTTAAAAATTTTAAGAAGGCAAGTAACACAGTCAGGTTTACTTGCAAGAGCCAAGCTACAGCAAGGAAATCAGTTCAGAAACATATGTGCTAATCCAACCAAGAAATAATGAACTCAGGCAGTGTGCAGTGGTAGCAAGAACAATTCCCTTAGACAGTTAGGAAGGTGCTTGATTAGTGGTAGAAATAGAGAAAGAGGACAATAGGGTGACTCCCGATTTCTAGCGTGAAACACTGGATCCATGGTCCTATTCAAAAAACGAGGAGCACAGAAGTAGCAATTGTGAACAGAAGAGAAAGACCTCACTGGGGCATTCACTCTTGAAGGATTCCTGTCATTCGACAAATATTTGTGGAGTGCCTCCTGTACCAGACAACGGAGCACACAGCAGTGTACACACAGAGATAATCCCTTCCCTCGCGACGCTTACATTCCAGCAGGAGAGTTAACTATTATAGAACAGAGGATTTGGGATAAGTGATCCAAGTAGAGAGAACATTGTATTTGAAAGCCTTGAGGTTGAAAGTAACATCTTCTTTAAGGAAGTGAAGGATACTCAGGCCAAACAGAGGAGAGTGAGGCACAAGACGAGAAGTCGTCTTGAGGTCCTGCAGGGCCTGGTAGGTCATTTTAAGGATGTGGGCTTTATTCTTACAGTAGCAGAAGCCATTGATGAGTTTTGAACAGTAAACTGAGATATGATCAGATTCACATTTGAAATTTTCACTCTACCTACAGGTGTGGAGAATGATTTGAGGATATCCACTTGCCAGAATAGAAATTCTGAAAACTCCCCACCTGCCACGGAACATGCAGATGTTGAATAAAATAATGTAAGTGTACACTTAAATGCATTGCTGAGCTAATAAAAGAAAGAAAGAGACATTCCCAAAGGCCATGAAGAATAAAAATAAGCTAAAATGAGAATAGTAGGCAAACTATGAAGCCAGAGTTGCCCTGGGAGTAAATGTTAAAGCAACAAACCTAGAGTTTTAAGGATTTATGGCTGTGAGAGAGAACAAAAGCTTAAACCTTGGGCCCATTCTAAGGAAGGTGTTAAGATATCTCTTTGAGGTCCCAATTTCAATTTTTTGTAAATATAGCCAGTAGTGGGACTTCTAGATTATATGGTAGTTCTATTTTTAATTTTTTGAGGAACCTCCATCCTGTTTTCCATAGCTGCTACAACATTTTACATTTCCCCCAACAGTATACAAAGGTTCCAATTTTTCCACATTCTCGCCAACACTTATCTTTTGTTTTTTTTTATGATAGCCATCCTAACAGGTAGTAGATGATATCTCATTATAGTTTTGATTTGTATTTCTCTGATAATCATTGACGGTATGCACTTTCTATACATCTGTTGGCCTTTTGTAAGTCATCTTCTTTGAACAAATGTCTATTTAAGTCCATTGCCCATTTAATCAGGTTATAAAGATTTTTGCTATTAAGTTCCCTATATATTTTGAACATTAACCCCTTATCAGATATATGGGGTTAATATCCAAAATATACTTTGTCCCATTCCATAGGTTGCTTTTACATTCTGCTATTTCCTTTGCTATGTAGAAGCTCTTTAGTTTGATAGAGTCCCATTTATCTATTTTTGCTTTTGTTGCCTGTGTTTTGAGTGTCATATCCAAGAAATCATTGCCAAGACCAGGATCAAGAGGTTTTTCTATATGTTTTCTTCTGGGAATTTTATAGTTTCAGGTCTATGTTTAAGTCTTTAATCTATTTGGGGGTTGATTTTTGTGTATGGTGCAATGTAAGAATCCAGTTTCTTTTTTTTTTTTTTTTTTTTGCATGCAGGCATCCAGTTTTCCCAACATCGTTTGCTGAAGAGACTATCCTTTATCCGTTGCATATTGTTGCCCACCCTGTCAAAGATCAATTGACTGTATGTGTGTAGGTTTATTTCTGGGTTCTCTATTCTGTTCCCTTAATGTGTATGTCTATCTTTATGCCAGTATCACAGTGTTTTAATTTCTGTAGGTTTGTATCATATTTTTAATCACAATAGCCAAGAGATGGAAATAAGCCTAGTATCCATCAACAGATAAATGGATAAATAAAATGTGGTATACACATACATTGGAATATTATTCATCTTTAAAAAAAGAAGGAAATCCTGCCATTTGTGACAACCTGGAGGACATTAAGCTAAGTGAAATAAATTGGTCACAGAAAGACAATACTGCATAATTCAACTTATACAAGGTATGTATAATAATCAAACTCAGAAACAGAAAATTCAATGCTGGGGCTGGGGGGTGGGGGGAATGGGAAATTGTTCAATGAGTATAAAGTTTCAGTTATGCCAGATGAATAAGTTCGAGATAGAGATCTGCTGTACAACATAGTGCCTATAGCTAACAATACAGTATTGTGCATTTCAAAGGGAGGTGGGGGGTGGGTAAACTCACAGCTAATGGAGACAGGGCACACTGTATGGGGGAAGGACATGCTGTGGCCCTGGCTTGAGCAAGGCAAATGCATTTCATGCAACCAAAATGTTTGTACCCCATAATATCCTGAATTACATAAATAAATAAATAAATATAAAAATAAAAACAAAAAAAAATAGTTAAGAGGTTAGGTCTTGTGTTAAGTGTTCTTACCAGAGAAAACAAAAATAAGAAATAAAGAAACTTTGGGAAATGTTAGATATATTTACCACCTTGATCCTGTTGATGGTATCGCAGTATTTGCCTATGTCTAAACTCATCAAATTATATACATTACATATGTGCAGTTCTTTGTGTATCAATTATATCTCAATAAAGGTGATAAAAGAAAAAAAAAGCATTAAATTAGGACATTTAAATGATCTACACTTGCTGAAAATGTGAGCTAGAAGAAAATTCATCTTCTTTGAAGGAAAGAACTAAGGATACTTACTAATCTCTGCTGCATCTGTAGGTAGAGTTTAAATAGTTTTCAAAAAAGGTGAAAACCATGACTCTCTACAAATATAAACTGAATACACATCAAAGATTATTTAACTCGAATGAGGGAACCAACAAGATGGATCCAGCTAGACTAAAACAGCTATATTAGATATTTGTTAATGTCCTACACAGCAATAAAACTGTAACTTTGAGAATTATCTTTTCTACCAAGCAGAAATCATTAGCCTCTCCATCAGATAAGTCCTTTTTATCTAGTCAGTTATCTACAATCATGTAATTTCACAGAGTCTGAGCCCCAATCAATAGTAAATAGTAAGGCAAAGTACATTCCCCCACAACTACAATGTCCAATGTAGGAGCCACTAGACACATGTGGCTATATAAATTTATATTTAAAATAATCAAAATTAAATATTCAGTTATTCAGTTGCATTAGCCACAATTCAAGTGTTCAATTACCACATGCGGCCCATGGCTACTGTATTGGACAATTCAGATTTATAGAACATTTCCATCAACGCAGAAAATTCTTTTAATCTGTGCTGCCTTAGAGAATTAAATTGTCCCCAGATGGGCGTCTTAGAAAATGCTCCAGTATTATGTTGAAAAGACATGTAGTCCTCCTTTTGTCTTATTTCCAACTTTTGGATAAGTTTTCTTAACAGTAGAAATATTAATAATGCTAATTATAGACTCCCTGAGAATTTGTAGTCTTATGCTTACTTCTGCTCTTTGAGGTCTAAAGCTCAATTTCATGCCGCCCTCACTGTAGATGACATCCCAAGCTGAGAAATTAAAGCAACTCCAGGTTGGTAGTACACAGCGGGGTTTGGCAGAAGCCACATACATTCACTTCAAAGTCTGATGTGTGTTACCTAATTTTATTCTCTAGTCCAGAGGCATAGTGAAAATCTCCTAGTAAAGTCCTTATGCTACTCTTTCGGGATAAATTATGTTATCTGAAAATTTATTACTAAAATACTCTGAATTTTTTCATAAAGGTTCTAGGAAGCACAGGACCTTCCAGGTAACATAAAACAATAATGATAAATACCTAACATCTGTTATATGATTTATAGTTACAAAATGCTTCTAAAAACAAAGGATAGAGCTGTTCTGTCTTCTGGGACAGCCTGGTTATCTAGCACCAACTCCTTCATGAGGGTCCACATGGCCTCTACTGCATGTTGCCTCCCAGAACAATCGCCCTCCAAGTGACCAAGTCAACTACGCCTCCTTCCCTTGGATTCCTCATAAGGATTAGAGGAATTGCCTCTCCTTTCTTTAGAGGCAATTTCCTTTCATTTGTGTATCTCTGTGTTCCCATATGAGAGAAAATGGATGTGAATTCTGTTCCCACAACTGTTGAGTTGTATGACTCTGTGGAAGTTATTTACTTATCTAACCCTCAGTTTCTTCATCTGTAAAACTAGGACTAGAAACATCCACTTGAGGATTTCTCTGAGGGCCAAGTAACATAAAGATTTGTTTATTCCCTTATGATTATCAGAGGCTGGGAAGGGGAGGGAGAGGGGAAGTTAAGGAGGGGTTGGTTAACGGATACAAAATTATAGCTAGATAGGAGGAACAAGTTCTAGAGTTCCATACCACTGTCAGGTGGATATAGTTAATAATAATTTATTGTGTGTGTTCAAAAAGCTAGAAGAGAGGATTTTGGATGTTCCCAGCACAAAGAAATGGTAAGTGTTTATTTGAGGTGATGGATATGCTAATTACCCTGATTTGATCATTACACATTGTATACAGGTATCGCAGTATCACTCTGTACCCCATAAATATGTACAACTGTTACATGTCCACTAAAAATAAAAGAAAAAAAATGATTTGTTTATTCTTACAAGGATTTTATTATGATTTTTGCATTCCTTAGTGTCTTTGACCTTACCCGTTGTTCAAAACCAAAAAATGGCCTCCCATGGGATCACCATTTTAGGTTAAGCACATTATTTTCCAGTTTCTACATAAATGGAATTGTTGCATTTGAGTATTTTTAAATTGCTATTTTGATTTTTGTGTTGTTAGTTATATTATATTATATATTATATTATGAGCAGAGTACATTATCTGTATGGCAGCCATTCTTTGGAATATATTAAAACTTCACTTTTGACTTAATATGTGGTTAGTGCTTATAAATAGTTCTGTGCTTAGAAAAAATACATATTCTCTATATTTTTAAGGTACAGGGACATAACTATGTCTCTACATGTTTATTTCTATCTCTATAGTAGATCAAGCATTTTCATCTATTGCTTTTAGAGTTATACATTTCCACTGAGTTTTTCAAGCCATCTAGAGTGCAGGGATTCAGTTTCATTTTTTATGTGTTGTGCTAGAATAGTTTTCCTGACATATCCAAAAAATAAATAAAAATCTCTGATGAGGATTGTACTGAATGTATAGAATAATTTTAGGAAAATTGACATCTTTACTAAATTAGGTTGTACTCTCTTTGAACATAGTATCTCTGTTTATTCAGATCTAATTTTATGCCTTTTATAAAAGATAACTTGTTTTCTCTGTGAAAATCTGTACGTACTTTTATGAGTTAATTTTTAGATGCTTTATAAATTGAGCTGCTGTTGTGAATAGTCAGATATTTTATGTTTTCTAATTATTGCTGCTATAACATAGGAATACTATTGATATTTTTAAGTGGATGAGATACATGGACACCTTACTAAATTCCATTTTTTAAAGATTTTTTAGAGCATATTTAGGTTCACAGCAAAATTGAGAGAAAGGTACAAAGATTTCCCATATACACCCTTCCCCCAAACATGCATAGCCTCCCCCATTATCAACATTGCCCACCAGAGAGGTACATTTGTTAAAACTGATGAACATACATTGACATGTCATTGTACCCCAAAGTCCACAGTTTGTATTAGGTTTCACTCTTGGTATTGAACATGCTATGGGTTTGGATAAATATATAATGACATGTATCCACCATTATAGTATCACAGAATATTTTCATTGAACTAGAAGTCCTCTGTGCTTCACCTATTTATCCTCCCTCCCTACTAACCCATGGCAACCACTGATTTTTTTTACTGTCTCCATAGTTTGGCCTTTTCCAGAAAGTCACATAGTTGGAATAATACAGTATATAACCTTTTCAGATTGGCTTCCTTCACTTAGTAATACACATTTAAGTTTCCTCCATGTTTTTTCAGGCTTGTTAGCTTATTTCTGTTTTGCACTGAATAATATTCTATTGTCTGAATATATCGCAGTTTATTTATCCATTCACCCACTGAAGGACATCTTAGTTACTTCCAAGTGTTGAGGATTATGAATAGAGCTGCTATAAACATCTGTGCACAACTTTTTGTGGGGACATAACTCCTTTAGATAGATACCAGGGAGACCTATTGCTGGATCATAGGGTAAGAGTATGTTTAGTTTTCTAAGAAAGTACCAAACTGTCTTTTCAAGTGGCTGTAGCATTTTGCATTCCCACAAGCAATGAATGAGAATTCCTTTGCTTCACATCCTCACCAGCATTTGGGGTTGTCAGCACTCTGGATTTTGGTCATTCTAACAAGTGTGTAGTAGTATCTCATTGTTTTTTTAATTTGCATTTCCCTAATGACATATGATGTGGAGCACCTTTTGATTGGGATTACATTGAATCTATAGATCAAGTTGTGAACAACTGACATATTGACAATATTGAGTCTTCCCATCTATGAACACGGAATATCTCTCCATTTATTTCATTCTTCTTTGAATTCTTTTATAAGAGTTTTGTAGTTGGTAGGACTGCAAACTAGTACAACCTCTATGGAAAGCAGTATGGAGATATTTCAAAGAACTAAAAGTAGACCTACCATTTGAACCAGCAATCCCACTATTGGGTATTTACCCAAAGGAAAAAAAGTTATTTTATCAAAAAGACACTTGCACCCAAATGTTTATTGCAGCACAATTCGCAATCACAAAGATGTGAAATCAGCCCAAGTGCCTATCAATACATGAGTGGATTAATAAAATGTGGTATATGTATATACCATGGAGTACTACTCAGCCATAAAAATAATGGTGAATTAATACTTTTTGAAACAACCTGGGTGGAACTGGAGACCATTCTTCTAAGTGAAGTATCACAAGAATGGAAAAACAAACATCACATATACTCACAATTAAATGGGAACTAATCAATCAACACTATGCACACATGTGGAAGTAACACCTCAACAGAAATCAAGCAAGTGGGAGGGAAGAGGAGAGGATGGGTAAATTCACACCTAACGGGTACAATGCGCACTATCTGGGTGATGGGCATACTTATAACTTTGACTCAAACTGTACAAAAGCAATTTATGTAACCATAATGTTATGTAACCATAGTGTGTACCCCCATAATATTCTGAAATAAAAAAAGTTACAATGCATTTTGATCAAAAAAAGTTTTATAGTTTTCCACATATAATCTTGTATGTATTTTGTTAGATTTATACCTTTAGTATTTCATTTTGAGGGTGCTAATGTAAATGATATTGTGTTTTTAATTTCAAATTCCACTTGTTCATTGGTGGTATATCAAATCTTGTATATTAACCTTATAACCTCCAACCTTGCTGTAATCACATATTGGTTCCCGTGGTGATTAGGGTTTGTCTATTCTTTTGGATTTTCTACATACACAATTGTGTCATCTGAGAACAAAAACAGTTTTATTTCTTCCTTCCTAATCAGCATACCTTTTATTCCCTTTTCTTGTTTTATGGCATTAGCTAGGACTTCCAATATGATGTTGAAAAGGAGTGATGGGAGGGGATATCCTTTCCTTATTCCTGATCTTAGCAGGAAATCTTCAGGTTTCTCACCATTAAGTATAAAGTTAGCTGTAGGTTTTTTAACGGATATTCTTTATCAACTTGTTGAGGTTGCCTTCTATTGAACTCTATTTTTTGTCATAATAAATTTATGTTAATTGTGTTGGTTTTCTAGGTAAATAATTAAACACACATAAAAAGTTTTGTCTGTTTTTCTTACATTCTTACATCTCTGTGCCTTTTTGTCATACAGCTTTGGTCAGAATATTCACTATGATAATAAGCATTGGTGATGATAAAAGGCATTGTATTCCCATCACTACCTCAATGGGATTTGTACATAAAATTTCTCCATTACTATAATGTTCACTGTGGTATTGGATATATAGACTTTAAGTTAAGGCAGTTTCCTTCTGAGAGTTTTAATCATAAATAGAAGTGGAACTTCATAAAAAATATTTTTCTTCATCTATTGAGATAATTATATGATTATTCTGTTAGTCTATGAAAGGAGTAAATTACCTTGATTGATTTTTCTGAAATTGGGCCACCCTTATATTCCTAAATTCTACTAAAATCACACATTAACTCTAATTCACTGTTAGATTCAGACAAAAATATATTTTGTTTAGAATTTGTGCACTAGTGATCATAAATAAAGGGAGTATTAATTTCTTTAATTATACTATTATTTCCTACTCTTAAAATCAAAGTTTTGCTTGGTTCAAAAAATATGACAAACAATTTTTCCTCTTTTTTCAGTTTTATTGTAATTTGAATAAGCTAGGATTATCTACTTTTTGAAAGTTTGGTAAATCATTTGATCCTTTCATTTTATTTCATTATTTTCTTCTTTCTTTTTCTGTAATTGTCTAATACAGTTTCTTAATTCCCTTTTCTCCTAATGATGTGATTCTCTTCTACCTTTTTTTAGTTATTACCTTTACATATTTAACATACATATATTACTTAGCAAAGTCAAAAATTTTTATGTCATCCTCCTGAATAATATAGATTCTAATATTCTAGTCAACTTCCATGATATTACTGCAGAATATTTTGCTTCCACCTTAATTTTAACTGTCACTCAAATGAGTTTTATTTTTATTGTCAGTGCTTTATTTTACAGTCAGATTTACCAGTTTGTTTAGCAATATCTTAGTTCTCCCATTGCTTCTTGCTTTTAACTCCTTCCTTTGGAGTTTCATTTCCTCTCTCTTGTACATTCTTTTGTAGTTCTTACAGCACGGGTCTTTTATAGTCATAAATTCCTTGTTCTTGTTAATCTGAAAGTGTCTGTATTTTACCTTCACTCTTGTATTATAGTTTAACTTGGAATAAAATTATTTCCCTGAAAACTTTTCCTCTGCAGTCCCCTATTGATGCAATATCATCAGCAGGCAATTGACTTTTTCTCCTGGTTACTTTTACAGTTTTATCTATGCTTTAGCTGGTTCTGTAGTTTTCACCATAGAATGTCTGAATTTAAATATATTTTATATTCCTTAAAAACTGCGTGCTTCTTCAATGTAATGATTGATATATTTCCTCAATTCTGTAAAAATATCAAACATTATATCTTCAATCACTGTCTGCACATCTTTTTATTTTCACTATTAAGTGTGTGTTAGGCCTTCTCATTCTCTCTTCCACGTTCTTAGCTGCTCTTGCATTCTCTGTCTTCTTTCTGTCCACCTTTCTATCTTTTGGATCAACACACTGGGTGACTTCCTCAGATCCATCTTTTATTCTGTTAATCATCTCCTTATTGTACTTAATATTCTACTTAATCCATTTATTAAGTTTATAGCTTTTTTATTTTTAGAAGTTCTCCTTGCTTTTTTCAAATGTATATGCTCTTTTTCCATACCATCAGTTTGTTTATTATGGTTTCCCTTCCTTCATTAAGCTCTATAAGCCCTTTGAATATATTTATCATATAAAATCTTTCATATTTTTTCATTTTCTGTACTTCATGGGGTACTAACTCTCCTATATCTTGCATCAGATAACTTTTTTCTCCTGATGTGCTTAATTTTCTCACATACTTACAATTTTCATGATGAGCTTATCTTCAGTGAGGGTATATTTTCTAGGACATCTCGAGAGCTCTGATTTACAGAAGTATCTATTAACATATTGAATAGTTAGCATTCGTTTCTCTGAGGACCTAAAAAGTGTCTGAAGCAGTTTTAGCAATAATTTCTCAACTTATGACTCCAATACTGTAATAGTAAAATAAGTTAAATTCAGGGATTTGATTTTTGTCACTGACTTTTGACCTCACTAAAAGCTCTGGGCACCCAAAAACCTTCCTTTCTGCCTCCTTGGTTCTCCTAAATATCCTTTCCGTAGATGGGGCAGCTGTCCAATCCTCTGTGTTTTATGCAAGAACTTCCCTCAATCTCCCCAAAGCCTAGGTCCATATTTCCTGTTCTTCTGTAGCTCTGTCTTTGGGTTCCTTCTTTATTTTATACCTAGATATCTCATTCTTTCAAGTTCAGCTTTTATTATTATTATTATGTTTTTTTTGTTTTTATCTGTACGTGTTTGTAGCATAAGAGGGACCAATCTACATCAGTTTGCTGCTGTAAGTTTCAATTTGTGTGCCTTGTTAAATGCAGGAGTTAAGATGCTTTATGTTCTAGTTCTCTGGTTCTGAGCTTTAAGTCTCAAAGCCAGTCTTAATGTGAAATATCCCACTCAAGTCATTCCTCTCATTTAATCATCTAATCTAAAGACACACATATAGAAAAGCAAAGCCAGGTAGTTCAAGTGGCTCTGCTGTAATGTTCCTTGACTTCTTTGAATCTGAATCTCTATGTACTTTTTGGTTCCTACATCATGTGGGTTTTTTTTATTTCAAAGTATTACAGGGGTACCAATGTTTTTGGTTACATGGATTGCTTTTGTAATGCTTCTGAAATTAATATCATACAATAAGAATTACTGTTCTTTTTTAATCCAGAAATACATCTTCGTTGGCTCACTCAGTAAAACCTTCATAGATCTTATACATAATGACTGGATATTTCCATTTCCTTTTGGTGAGGTTACCTGCCTAATTAAGAACACTTCAAGACCTAGAATACAGGTGATGTGTGTCACAGAGGGGCCAATTAAATGATCATTTTTGGTGTTTCTTTACAAACACCACTGAAAATAAAAATGAAGATCTAACCTCATATACAAAAGGAAGTTTTGTTGTTTTCAATATTCCTCTAAAGTATGATAACCTTTGGTTAATATAAAGTAGCATTTCATTTAAAGTATTAATAATATATTTACAGTATTTTCAACTCAAAATAGGCCCCTTTAGGAAAAAAAAGCCTTTGTTAATATCAAATAAATGATAAAGAACTATATATTACATATACTATATATCATATATGCATACATATATAATATTACTACCTTGGTTTGAAAGTCAAGTTGTAGTGCATTCTATATGCAAAGAAAAAAGTAAGCTGGGTTGTGAAACAAGGTATATAAGAAAAAGATCAGCATGAAATAGGCAGATCACTCTACAAATCTCTATCTATTACTCTTTAGGATGGTAGTGGAAGACTTTACATTTCAGAAAAAAATACAGTGGTTTCATCAATTATTTAATTATTTGCTCATCTTGAGCCTTTTAGCTATTTTAATGAGGTCATTTTTAATAAAAATATGAATTATGTGGGTTCATCTCAAAATAAATGATATGTATTGTAATAAGATCAAATATTATAAATATATATGGACACTCTCTTTTCTTTAAAAAAAATTCAGATGTCTTTTCCATTTTCTTTAAGCATTCATTACCTCCTGCCATCACCAGATCAGTACAGAAAGGGCAAGTTGCACGGGTACTCTCAAGCTTCCTTATTTTTGTAAGTAGGTACAGAATTGTACATGGATTGCCCACACACACTTACCCTTCTACCTGCCCACCTACATGCCCTTTCAGTAAGAATATCAAGTCCCTACTCAGAATAATTTACTCTTACTACTGCCATCAAATGCTTCTAATATCAGCCCTTGGCCCATGCTTTGTCCCAGCCAATGGAGAAAAGGGGTTAAATGTAAAGGCACAGTCAAATGTCCTGGGATGGGGTGGGTAAAAGAGAAAATCTGCCACCTGTCTATTCCTCCACCCTGCTCAGCTGTCTCTCCACTCCACTTCTGTTGTCTTTGTCTCTCTCCTACTTATTATGGGACTATGTATTAGGGGACTATGTATTATTATGGGACTATGGGATGTATTAACAGTGAATGGAAAAATTAAAAATAGATTGACTTTTGTCCCTCTAAATGTACCTCATTTACAAATTTTTAATGTTTACACAGGGAAAAAAACACATTCTTTACCTAAAACATAGCAAAACTACATTGCTACAATACAACCCTATTATTCAATTATTCAACCTTTACAATCTTTCCAAAAGAGTAGCTCCTCATATATATTTTCTAGTGGCAAAGAAATTCTCATTGTTGATTCAGCAAGTGAAGAGCATGACAGCTATTATAAATAATACAGAAATCTTATATCCTGGGTAAACATACAAGGTACTCCTAGTTTGAGTAACATGCCAGAGCTCAACATCCAAATGATGTTTTGGAGGATGTTCTTTGAAGTAGTCAGCTAGGAATGTATATTCACTCACTCTCACAGGTAATGCTGTCTTTGCTCAGAACATCTTTGGAGTTTCTCCTTCAGAATTGTTTCCCAGCCTAGCATACCTTGTTTTGAGTAGCCTTAGTGGTAACAAATTACCACCATGGAAGAGTTGTTCTCGTTCCTTTTTGTTTTTAAGATATAAAAGTTATTTAGAGCCAACTGAAATAGGTGTTCATATTGGATAATACATTTGATTTTACTCAAATACCAGATAGTCAGACTATGAAGTAATGGGGGTATTATCCTAGTGTACTTTTTAAATTGATCCCAATGCTATAATGAATTTCAAAATTAGTTGAGGCAACAACAGCCTCATAGTAATAAAAACAGTTCCTTCCAGAGCAACCCGTTTAAAGGGCAACACTCCTCTCACTTAACAGTTTAAGTACTGTCGTATTTCTTCTGTGAAATTACTTTTTGTACCTGCTCATATGTTTCCTCTCTAAAAATATTTAAAGAAATTTGCTTAAGATATTTTTAGGTTCAAGTTGTATAGGAATTTTCTTACAGATTTGCTTTCAAAATAGGCTTGGGCTCTATTCAAGAAAGGTAAATGTTTTCTTGGGGAAATTCAAGAATGTAATTATTGGAGTTTTAGTCTCTTCAGAGTAGATTTCCTTAGTCTCAAAATGCATGTAAACTTTTTTTTTAATTTTAAGCCTTTTATTAAATTCTTCCAGAGCTTATTAGTATGTTAAATGTATTAAAGAAACTTCAATTTTATTCCTCCAAAGAATACTGTACATGTTTCCTAAGTTCTCCTATTTAGGATTTATAATTCCTCATAAGCCTATTTTGTCTAAATTCAGCTTTTCTTATTCATATTTGGGGAGGCACATCCACCTTTTTTTAACTTTATTGAGGTATAACTGACAAATAAAACTTGTATAGATTCAAGGTGTACAGTACTGTGCTTTGATATATCTACACATTGTGAAATGGTTTCCACAATGAAGCTAATTAACATAACCATCACCTCACATAATTACCTTTTCTGTGGTGAGAATACTTAAGATCTGCTCTCTTAGTCAATTTCAAATACATAATACATTATCATTAACTACGGTCACCATGCCATACATTAGGTCTCCAGAACTTATTCATCTTATAACTGCAAGTTTTCACCCTTAGACCATGCAAATGTTTGTACAATGCTCCATTTCCCCTCTCCAGGGGCAGAGAAGGGAAGTGAAGTAACAGGAGGAGCAGTGGACTGGGAGTTAAGGGTGTTAATTCTAGTCCTGGTTAATCTTTTAGCTAAATGACAACCAATCTTGATCCATTTTTCCATCAGTGATACTGATCAGCCTCTGAAGATTATGGGAATTAAGTGAACTGACTTTTTTTTTTTGACTTTTGAAAGCCCAATGGAATCAGGTTGTAGCAGGAGACAGATCTCTGGAGCTCTGAATAGGGAAATCTAAAAATACCCTCGTGAACCAATAATTAGAGTCTAGCTTCCTTTTAGCTTCTGACCTATTCCCTGCACTTTCAGCTTCTTTGGAAAATGCTGAAATGCAGAATGAGCTCAGGGATTGCTGGAGCATTTGATTCAAAAGGTCACAACAAAAACCTGAAAACACTAAGGGTTTCTGGAATTTTGATTGTAATGAATGGTCATAGCAAACATTGCCACTCTAAACTCCAGCTACTGATTGGAGATGAAGGGGGTGTGTGTGTGTGTGTGTGTAGCTTAATTTATCTGTATATGCATGTTTAAAATCTGGGGGAAAAATATACATATATATATATATATATCATGAGAAAAACAGGCTATCTGTGAGTTCAGAATTTTTTTTCTTCTTTCTTCCTTTTTTAATTTATTTTGTTTTGTATATCTGTATTTTATAACTTTTCTAAAAAGAACATATAAGACCATGAATAACTTTAATTCTCATAAAAATAAAACACTCAGTGTAAGTGGGATCACCGTGCAGAAGTAACATCAGAACATTGCCAATATCTACTTGCCACTTAGCAGCACAAAACCGTCTGGCACATGTGGTTCTGGGAAGCACACTATGCATAGCAAAATTTTCAAATCAGTCAATTGTTCATATAAAAGTTGATTGAAAGGCTCATCCATTATACTGAATTCAAGGTCATTTAATCCCTGTGCAACTAGAAAAACAAAGCAAATAAAATACACAGACTGCATTGCTCCCATCATTCATAAATGTCCGAGCTAATTAAAAATAGATTTTTTTTCATTGTTTTGTACTCAGAAAAATTAAGGCTCTTGTTTGTTCTCTTTGTACTATTAAGAATGATGCATATGAAGGTTGCCAGCCTTAAAAAATGGAGCTTTTAAATCTCAGAAACCGTGGGACTAGATTTAGTTTCTCATTTTTCCATCCTTATTGTCATTGTTTCAATGCTAAAATGTTCTTTGGAGAGTACACAGAATGAAAGACCACATCCATTTCCAATAATTTACAGGAGAGTGGGAATCTCAATGAGCTTTTGCAAAGGGCACAGTGGAAGAGAAGTACTTTTGAGTGAATTACTGTGAAAAAAATTACAATATGTGAGAACTTCTGTTTGACAGTTTTGACTGGAAAATTATAAGGTATCCATGTTATTTCTTAAGGTATTCATTTTCTTCAAATTAGACATTGGTTCAAATACTCTTTATAAATGGCATTACTTGGAGGTATGCTTTTTTGGGGAAAAAAATACTAAAATGTGTGCTGGCATTATCACTGGCTTAATGGTGTCCATTAGCTTCACACTCCAAAACTTAATAAAAAGTATCTTAGAAAACTTTCAAAGCAACATGGTGAGAGAGGAGGTGGGAGGGTGGGTGGAAGACGGGGAAGAATGAATGGTGCTTTTGGATATTATGTTAGCAGATTTTCCAAAAGAAATTATTTTAGCTCATTCTTACCTTTCAAGTCATATTTGGAAAATATAGGCTGCCTTTTAATGGAGCACAGAATTTCAGACTAATATATCCCTTCATGTTGGAGCAAAACTTTTAAAATCTTGGTTTCTGTACAGTTTTATACATCTATAAAACTGGCGTTTTTCAGGCCACAAAGTCCAAGAGATCTTGCTAAGGTCACTGTGGTGGGCAGAAATTTGGCCCCCATGACCTTTGCCCTCTCTCTGGTGTTACTCCTGTGAATATAACTGCATTGTTAAATAATCTACTTAATTAAAAGTTATTAATCATTTGACTTTAAAATAGGGAGATTATCGCGCATTATCTGGTGAGCCTAATTTAATCACATCAGCCCTTCAGAGCAGAGATCTTTCTCTGGCCTGTAGCAGAAGAGAAAGTCAGACATTCAAAAAATGAGAAGGCTTTGATATGTCATTTTTGGTTTGAAGATTAAGAGGGTCGTATATCAAGTAAACAAAGACCTGAGTCCTACAGTGGTGAGGAGGTGAATTCAGCCCACAAGCCAAAAGAGCCTGAAGGTGGATTCTTACCCAGCACCTTCAGATAAGGGCCCAGCTTAGCCAACACCTTGATTTCAGTCTTGTGACATCCTTAGAAGAGGATACTGCAGAGCCACGCTTCACCTAAACGTCTGGCCAACAGAACTATGAGATAATAAATGGGTGTAAATTTATATAATCTGCTACAGCATCAATAGAAAACAAATACATTCACACAGTGAACAGGGGGTTGATTGGTCACACTATCCATGTCACTGCCACTGTCCCCACTTATGTGGCCAATGTAGCTGACTCTTTGGGGAGCCCGGCAGTGTCCCACACCCAGGGCACAGCCACAAGCTCATGATCCTCCAAGTCATTGCTTTTAACCACCAAGGAGCCCTGGGTGTGGGACTCCACCAGCCATGCCTTTGCTGCAGTTCCCTCTGCAGTTGGGGGTGCATTCCAGGCCCTCCACATAGCCCCAGTGTTGGACAGTGTTGCTTCCCCAGGATTATGCAACATTCCAGTCTGTATAACATAGAGAAAGAATATGGGCTTTCCTATCCAGCTGTCTGGGCTCAAATCGGGACTCCATACTTGACTAGCTGTGTGACCTAACATCCTGAGACTATGTTCCCACCTGTAAAAGGGAGGTAAAAATGGTTCTGCCTCAAAGACCTGTGGGGAGCATTAAACGAAATGCCACACAAGGTGCTTAGTGCTGTTACTAGCACATAATAAATGCACAATAACGTGACTTTTTATTTTCTTCCTACCACTCATCATTAGGAACATTATGTCCCTTGGTCTTTTCCTATCTATTCAATTAGTTAACCTAGTGGAAACTCACACGCCCTCATTACTTTAGAATGTGTTTCACCTTTCCTTTGGTTCAGTGATTCCCAAATTTACTTGATTTCAAGAAACACCTAAGGTACTTGTTAAAAGTAGAAATTCACAGGTTCTGTCCTGGAGCTTGTTTCAAGGAGGTCTGGGATAAATTCCAGAAATCTGCATTTTATCAAGGGCCCCAGATTATTCTTACAAGCTGTCCTAGTTAGGGAGTAGGAGGCCTATGTAATCCTGGGTACTTGTAGCCACTGATGCTAATTGTAGGGGAAGACCCAAGTGCCAGGATGTCTAAGAAAGCCAGGAACCTGCTGGTGCCAAAATGGGCACTGTCACAGAATGGCAAGATCTCATAAGGAAAAAACAAGTGTCCCCCAACTGAGGGCAGAGTTTGCAGCAGCAAATTCATAGTTCCTTCTTAAGAAAGTGTTTGCTCCACCCTACTCCCTGTCATTTGTAGTGGCTGGTTAAGGTTAACATTGTGTAGGGAAGAACATAAACCAACAAAGCACTAGCAGTGCCTGGCACAAAGTAAACACTCAATAAATGGCTATTGGCTTACATACATCTTGACCAAATGTGTACAGCTTAGTGAGTGACAGTCTAGAGATGCTGCTTGGCCTATCTGCCCTGTGGTTTGCTGGCTGCAGGAGGTTAACAAAACTCTTTACATCACTACACATCTTGTAAGTGTGTAGACCCCCAGAGTCATAGATAAAGGTGGATTTATGTGAAATTAATTAAGCTTAAGTCCTAGCACGGTATTCACACAGTCATTTATTTTTATAAAATGTATAAAAAGAAGATTTTTTAACCCTTTTCCCCAAATTCTATAAGCTTCAGTCTCCCCAAAACCTGCATTTACCAATGCAGCTCTTCAAAGAGATGCTTCCAACAGCCAGACCTGCCTTGCAAATCACGCAGACCCCTCTTCGCTGACCCAGATTTGGGATTTCTCACTCCCAGCCTCTCCTACATGCTCCACTTCCACTCCAGCTCCAGCCTGGTGTCCCCCACTCCATCCCCAACCAAAAGCAGCAAGGTGGCAATAAAAAATACTGATGCTTTTTGCACAATGAGTGCTCTACAAACACTCTGATTTAATTTAAAATATTTGTTTTAAGTAATCATAGATTTTAGCTATTGGACTAAGATCATTCATAGAAAAAGACTGTAATTCATTGTTTCTTCATTTTTTTATTACTGCATAATTAAAACCAACTGTTAGCTAGCACTGTAGAAAAATGTTGGTGTTATGCAGTGTGCATTTTAATTGGCTCCACAACCAGCATCTTTTCGTCCAGCAACCCTGCTTCTCTGTAGTGATGTGTGTGTGTAGCTCCCAGACTCCACTGGGTGGCCGTGACCCACAGCCTCTCAGTAAACCAACAATCTGATTCTCCAATTGTCAGCCCTGCAGATGCTTCAGAGTGAAGGACCCTGAACTGAGGGCACCTGGTCATAGGTGTGAGCAGGGAATTTAAAGGAAGTTCAGAGGGGAGTTGGGGTCTTACTCCTCTGGTTGCATTCCCTGCAACCACAGGGGCTGATGATTCTCCCACAAAGGTGGAGACACAGGAGGGCAGCTCTCCCCTGGTGCTGTTTCTCAGAGGAAAGGACAGAGCACACAAGTGGGCAATGGAATGAGAGAGGACTTCAGATTCCTAACAGGAAAACTGCCATCCCATTCTATAGGTTCTATAGATTCTTTTAGCCAACAAACATGTCTGCAGTGCTTGGCACTGAGAGTGTGGCAATGAGGGCTACACAGTCATTGTTCTCAACAAGCTCACATTCCAGGAGGGCAAACAGTCATGCAAGTACTCACATTTCTCCACAAGAGGTTTCACTAGAGATATGAGGAACTATTTGATATAATGGAAAACACATGAATTTTAGAATCAGAGAGGCCACACTTTTGCAATGTGGTCAACTCTATCACCTATGGAAAAGCTGCTTCATCAAAGAACTTTGATTTCTTTATCAAAAAATAGCAATGGAACACTCCCCCAAGGGTGCTGAGAGGCTCCCTGGCTGCCAGGAGGGGTGGCTGTTGGAAGCATCCTGCTCCCCCATGCTCCTACCTGTTCCAGTCCCTGCTTAGAGGAGCAGTGGTGGAAAACTGAGTGACACAGATGGAAATGACAGATGTCAAGTACCTGGTACCCGGGCAGCATTGACAAGCATTTGATAAATGGTAGTTATCATGATTGACAACCATTAGAGAAACAAAACACCATTTCCTCATGTCCCTGGACTATTTCAATAACCACAGGACTCCAGTCTCTCCTCCCCTGAGCCTCCTTTTATTATTCCAAGAAAGCTCTTCCTATAATACAGAACTGATCTGTCAAGGCTCTATTCCAAATGCTTAGTAGCTCCACCCCCTCCCCGAGACAAACCCTACCTCCCTGGCACAGACTGTGGGCACGATGATGTGTCCCCGGCCCTCCTCTCCAGCTCACCCCAGCACTCCCCCCATAAACCTCCCTCTGTTCCTTTGAGAGCCAGTCCCCTGACATGTGATTCCTCTTGCCTGGTCTTTCCAGTCCAGCCCCATCTGCTTGTTCAGATCCCTCTGGGGAGCCACACTCCAGCCACCTTCTTGTCCCACTCAGCTCCTAAGAGAACCCCCAACCACTCTCTCCACTCTCCCGTTTGCCCCTCTCCAATCCATTCTCCAGACTGCAGCCAGACTGGCTTTTACACACAAACCCCACAGCAGCACTCTTTTTCTTAACACCTTCAGTGGCTACCCTCCCATCGCACTCCAGTAAACGCTGCAAGGCCCTGCCTTACCTGATGCCTCACACCCTCCCACCTGCTCCCTGTGCTCCAGCCACACTGGCTAGTCAGCCGCTCCCTGAGGCCAGAGTTCTTTCCCCCTTAGGGTGCACGCAGCCCCGCTGCAGAGAGCGCTGGCTGGCACTCCAGTCTTCCAGGCACCGTGCCCTGCTCAGCCTGGGCCACCTCCTCTGGGAGCCCTTTACTAAATAACACCCCAAACAAAAGCATGGCTCTGTTGTTCTCTCTCATATTACCCTGTTCTTTTCCTTCATAGCATTAATTATAACCTGTAATTATTTCTTTATGTATTTACATATCTGTATATTTTTTTACTTAATAACCTTCTTTTTTCTAGACTGTAAATTCCACCAAGACAGGGCCTTTGCCCGGAGCAGAAAGCCCAGAGCCCTGCACCAATGTCTGTCAAGCGATGCTTCCATGAAGGTCTCCTGAAGTCCCTCCTCTTCTCCCTCCACCCACACTTCAGGTGACACACCACTTTGTAGCATTGCCTTTATACCTCGATCTCTCTCCACAAGAATGTGAGCTTGCTGACACCAGGGTGATCCTTCTGTGTGTTGCCAGCATAGCAACCCTCTTCCCTCCAATCCCAAGTCCAGTATAACAATTAGCTCATAAAGGTAAAGGTCTCCTAAACCTGCACATAAAAGCATTAAAAGCCCTGCCTGCAGATGACATTGTGACCAAATGCAACCAAAGCCCCACTCTAACTCCAGAGTGGGAAAGACAACAGTAACGGGACAGAGTGAATGCAGGTAGACCAAATGGAAGGTCACTGAGGAAGCCCAGAGGAAATGCGGGTAACAGTCAAGAGGGTGGTGGTTCAGACGATGAAATATGAGACAAGTTCGAGAGCTGTTTTGGAGGTAAAACTGACAAGATTTGGTATGGAGGCAAAAAGCAGAGAGAAATGAGACGTCAAGCATGTCTCAAGGGATCTGGCTTGCAAACCTGGGTGGATGATGGGGCCAGACATGGAGATGGAGCCATGACACAGGTCTTTATAGGGGCAACATGGAAGGAAACGGAAGGCGGGTGAAATAACAATGTGTGGGAGGGATGAAGGGCAGGGAATCTAGGGGTCTTCCCTGGGCAAAGTCATCTGACCTGTTTATGTCCTACTCTGTTAGTTGTTCTGAGGCAGACACAGAGAACAGCTGATCATCTTACAGTCATTTAGATTTGGCTGGGAACAGCAGCGATGTGAGAACAATGTGTACTCAAACTGCTCTTTCTAACCCAAACACTCCTCCACCTCAGGCCCCTCTCAGCAGCCTGAGACCAGCAAGGGGAGAAGAGATAAAGTTCTAATTAGATGAGCCACTGAAGCAAAGAATTGACTGTATTTTTAAAGGGCATAAGGACAAAACCATGTTCTCAACGTACAAAGAATCCAGGTGAATTGTCATAGAAACAATCAACGGATTTTGACATTATTATTTCTAATTACCCTTGACTGAGTACTTATCGTGTGCCAGGCATTTCATGTACATTGTCTGTCACCTTCACATAGAACCTGGAGACAGGAAGAAAGATTCAGGGGAGTTTCTTATCTGAAGTTGCACAGCTACTCAGTGCTAGAACAGGGATTTGGACCCAAGGCTGCAGGACTCTGAGGCCAATCTCCTTTTTCTTTTTTTTTTTTTTTTAAGCACAGTGAATTTCTTTCACAGATCAACACTTCAGCACTGACCCCCACATGCAAAACAAGCATGCTCAGGTGGTAAAATACATTTAAGGTAAGGCGCTTGGTCACACAACAGAACAAAGCTAATTGGCCTTTGAAGAGATCAAAACCATGACCTTGTCCTTGTTTTATGTTTCTGCCACTGGAGTGCTTAAGGCAGACAAACACTTGCCCTCAATGGCTATAAAGCATTTTATTTCCCTTCATATTGCATAGGTTGCTCATTTATTAAAAGAACTCAGCCTTTCAAAATAAGCCACTGGATAGGAGAAAAGGGATGCTTCTATAAACTATCAGATGGAAAATCTTTTACAGAATTTGCCCAGGACTTGAAAGATGGAAGGTAGAGTGCTGGAAATCTACCATGGAGATGTGCAGAACCAGCGGCAGATCCTGGTCCTCGAGAATGGCGGGGCGGGGCGGGGAGGGGGGGGGGGTGCCTCAGTGGGCCTTGCTGCGTGCTCATACTGCCACCTGCTGGACGCAGCGCGCATCGCCGCCTCCGCTAAATCCCGTCCACCTGGAGCCCCTGACAGATTGTTCACACTTTATCGCTTCCTTTTGGCATTTGAAGGTGTCATACTCAAGAGAAATGTTGATTTCTAACCAAAAACTCTCTACAGTCTGGTAGCAAAGAAAGGCAGGTGGGGATCTGTGCATGCGCCGATGGTGGCGAAAAGCCAAGAGCCCAGGGGACTCTGAGGACAGCAAAGCCCGGAGGGCAGCCGGAAGGAGCCCGTGTGAACTGGTCGCTGGGAGAACCCGCCACGCCCATGAATCCAGCTGTCCACTTGTCAGAACCCTCAAGGCTTTTTGGCCACGAATCTAAGGACAAAACCTCCCAAATCCCCTTTCAATACAGCGAGGTACAATCCTCCCTGCGTCTTTTCTTTTCCTATAAGCACAGCCTGTGTATCTAAGGGCAGGGCAGGCTTCCAGCTGGAGAACACAGTGCCATTATTTTACGAGGCCACAGGCAGCAGTCTTTCATTTTAAAAGAATTTCAATCTTTCACTTTAATTCACTCACAGCATGAAAATAAATCACTGTGCTTGAGCATTTTAAAAATTAAAGGCTTAGATGTTACATGCTGATCGAAAGCCGGTCTTCAAATACCTATTTCCATCAGCTATTACATTTTTTAACTTTTCTTTTTCACTTTGCTTGTATTCACCTCGTGTGGCATTCCACAGATGCAGCAGACTGAAACAGGTCTTTCTCATTCCAAACTAGACAGGATGCTAAACTCCATTCCCTTGGGGTAAGTTTGGAATAGAAAGATGGGTTAGAGAATATTGGAGGTAAAAGTCAGAGGTCTCTCTGGTAACTTTTCTCTCATATACATAAGGTTCAACACTCAAGAATAAATAAAGTAGATTCCTTCCCTGTTTCCACTTTCCAAAGGCAGACACTGAGTGCTTCACTGAAAGATTCTCCCTTGCCCAGACCTCCAGAATTTCTTGATAAAAGAGGAGGGCCTAGAATTTCTCAACCTCTGACCAGTTTTCAGGTTTTCTACATCATTCACGGAATCCCCCTAATGTCTTCTGCTTCCACTTGCAGAATTGAAATACATACAGCCTATCTCTCCCCAGGTGGTCTCACTTGCTCTCATGACTTCAAGCACACCTGAGTGCCAGTGACTTCCAGGTCTGTGTCTTCAGTTACGAACACTCACCTAAGGTCTAGACCCAGCTCTCTAACTGCCCACTGAATATTTCCACCCTGAATGTCCAACAGGCACTGGAAGCTCATTGTGTCTAATCACAAGACTTGGCCACCCTGGCCCTGTCTCCTAAACCTGCTCTTCCATCATGTAATGGTCCCAGTTAACAGTAAAACTATTCACACAATTGTGTAAACCCAAACCGCAATGTCACTGATACTCCCAGCCTCTCCATATAATGCATTGTTAAGCTCTATTAGATCTATTACCCTTGTCGCCAGCTACTGACACTTCAGTCCTTTTACTTGGACTGTTGAAATAGCCCTGCAACTATCTACCTTTCCCCAGGTCTAAGGCTCTTCTTTTCATCCTCCACATTCAAAAATATAAAACTGATCATATCCTTGACACCAAAATCATGATACATAAAAGGAAAAATAGATAAATTGGACTTCATCGGTATTTAAAACTTTTACTCTGCAAAAGATCCTGTTAAGAAAATGAAAAGATAAACCATAGAATGTCAATCTTTCACTGAAAGTATTCACAAATCACATATTTGACTAAGTACTTATATCTAGAATATATAAAGAAGTCTCAAAAGTTAACATTAGAACAACAAACAATCCAACTTAAAAATGGTCAAAAGACATGTACAGGCATTGCGGAGAAGAAGATATACAAATGGCAAATAAGCACATGCAAAGGTGTTCAACATCATCATCCATTAGAAAAGTGGACATTAAAACTACAATGAGCTATAACTACACCTATCAGAATGGCTAAAATAAAAAATAGTGGCGGCCAGGCGCGGTGGCTCACGCCTGTAATCCTAGCACTCTGGGAGGC
>CM052437.1:28229057-28547214 GCA_028533085.1 Varecia variegata
TGAAGAAATTTGCACATAAACGTCAGAGTAGCTTTATTTATAATAACCAAACTACCCAAATGCCCTTGCATACATGAATGGTTATACTGTAGAGTATCCATGCCATGAAATACTACTCAGCAATAAAAAAGAATGATCCACTGACCCCCACAACAACTTAGATGAACCTCAAGGAAGTTATGCTGAGTGAAAAAAGCCAAAACATACATACTGCCTGATTTCATTTATGTAACATTTATGAAATGACATAATTAGAGAGATCAAGAACAGACTGGTGGTTAACAGGGGTTAGGAATGGGGCAGGAAATGGGTGTAGCTATAAAAGGGTATAACACAAGAGAGTCTTGTGGTGGTGGTACAGCTAAGTAGCCTCGTTGTGCTGGTGGTTATATGGTACTACACCTGTAAGAACATTGCATGGAGTCACACACACACACACACACACACAACAAATGAGTGCATATATTAACCAGCAAGATCTAAATAAGTCCTGTGGATTACACCAACGTTAAGTTCTTGGTTTTGATATTATACCACAGTTATGCAGGATATTCACACTGAGGGAGGGTGGGTGAAGGGTGGATGGGAACTCCCTGTACATTTCTTTACATCTTCCTGTAAGTCTATAGTTATTTCAAAATGAATATAATAGTTTTAACAAAATGACTATGTCACTCCTTTGCTGAAGTTATTTTTAACCCTCATTATTCATAGAATAAAACACATTCATTTATGCATAACATACAGGGTCCTCCACTCTAACCCTTATTTCCTATTAAATGTTCTGGTTCTCACTTTGCTGTCTTTCATCTCTTTGTTGAGTATCCGAAAATATCCACCATTTTTTAGACAATGTTTGCTTTTATTCTGGGATTATATAAAATGTATGCATGCAACCTGCAATTTCTCAAATTTGCTAGAGTTGGACATTCTATGTGTATTCCATGGTTATTTAGTAAGTCTCTATATGTTCAAGCCAAATTAATCTATCAAATAACTATCCTTTCTGGATACCAGAGGCTTTATACAGTTTCTCTGAATGGAAAGGAAAGATGAGGCCCTGTGATAAGGGCAATAGATGTCCCATAATTATGACAGCATATAAAGCAAAGGAAGGGGTAAAAGGAGTCCACAGACCTAGAAAATCCCCCTTGACTAATGGTTGTGCTCATTCCACAAGCTCAATGTATTAGTTTCCTAGAGTTACAGTAACAAAGAACCACAAACTGGGTAGCTTAAACAACAGAAATTTATCACAGTTCTGAAGTCCCAAGTCAAGGTATCAGCATGATTGGCTCCTTCTCAGGGTTGTGAGAAAGAATTTGTTCCATGCCCTGCCCCTGGCTTCTGGTGGTTTGCTGACAATCCTTGGTATTTGGGGACTAGAAGAAGCATCACCCCAACCCTCTGCCTCCTTCTTCCCATGGCATTCTCCTTGTGTGTGTCTCTGTCCAAATTTCGCTTTTTTAAAAAGATGCCAGTCAGATTGGATTAAGGGCCCACCCCACTCTGGCATGACCTCATCTTAACTAATTAGATCTGCAACAACCCTATTTCCACAGAAGGTCACATTCTGAGGTACTGAGAGTTAAGATGTCAACATAATATCCTAATTATGTTAGAAATTGTGGGGGGATTTAATTCAACCCATAATACCCAGCAAGCACCAAGAAAACTCTGTTTCTTCTTCTGTTTGAATGATACATGGTCTACCTGTCAATAATATTGCTGGTACTAGAGGACACACAGGATTTGATGTGGAAACTGGCTGGGGCTAACTGTGAAGATTCTTATGTTCATCACATGAGAAAACATTTAGCAACCACCTGGGTATGCCTGACACTCTATTAGCAGATATTTGATGCCTTGCCAAATATGCAGGTCATATTATTCTACAATCAAGCTGCTAATCACATGGTAATCATATTCCAGTGTATATAGTTGACTCACCTTGTAGCTGACCTAGAGTCATAAATTATCTATAAAAGTTTTCAGTGTGTCAAAAAATACTTCCTTTTGAAAACAAACCATAGTTGGTGAATAATTCACTTAACTTTTACAAGAGACAACTTGCTTAATCCAGACATTGTAACGAATTATAATGGGGCAATATGAGAAGAAATGGCATATAGCTACTCTGAACACTGTCTTGGAATTGTTTAGTGGCTCTTTGGAGTGGGGAGGGAGAATGAAACAGACTCTCTTCAAAGAAATTCTCTCTACAATCCTCCTTCATTTCTAACCACCCAACCCTTTCATACATGTTTCTGGGTACCAAATATGAGATTGTTGTCTAATAACTTCTGGTATCTAATATCTTCTGACTCTTGGCACCTCGATCTGAACTTCCAATTTAAGACCCTGTCTGTCTGTATGTATGTATGCATACACATTTTATATGCCATATATACCATTCAAAAGTATGCAAACATATATAAACATATGCATTTAATTTTTATTCAATCTTTTACAAGGCAAATGTAAACCCTTTTCTGAAATTAATCAGCACTCAAATTTTGTGTCAGTGTTTGATGGAAGACTGATTGGCTCCCATCTCTGTCTTCTCACTGAATTCTTCTTTATCCTTTGATCAGGTTTATGGTTCTAAAAGATTGCACTCCATAGTTACTAATCATAAGGTTTGGTCACTTAACAAGGCATAAGTTTCTTCCAAAATCCAGGTTGATTAAAAGCTGTAATGCGGTATTTTATCAGCTGGAAAACTTTATATAAACCAGAATTTCTGATCTTCCTAATAAAAAACTATCAACCTAGAAACCACTTGGCCAGAATAGAACTTCATGGACTTTTATTTAATCACCATGCTTTATTTGGGGAAAAATAAAAGGTCTCTGATAGCAATTATAACACTACTTTTTATATTATGGAGGTCTTAAAAAGAGGGAACCAGATATTGCCAGCCAGGTTGACAAGGATGCTAGTGGCTTCACGATGAACTCAGTCCATTGCAAGGTGGGTCCAGCCTCCTGCCCACCACTCCCATTTCCCCCACCTTAGTGTGCTGGTAGCAAACATATCCTGTGCTGTAGCTCTCTACAGGCTTTTTAAAATTCCTTTTAAGTTTTAAAATTTCAATCCTGATTAATGTTTTATAAATTCATGGTTTCAATTATTATGATTCAAAAGAAATCTGCATGTTCCTTGTCTCTAGTTAAATAACTAAAATGATAGTTAAAATGAGCAAAACTAAATAAGACACTAAAAGAATCTGGAAGAGAACCTCCTCGAATAGAGGAAACACTAGGCTGGGCATGCTGGCTCACACTTGTAATCCCAGCGCTTTGGGAGGCTGAGGCAGCAGAATCACTTGAGGACAAGAGTTCGAGACCAGACTAGCCACCTTATCAAGACCCCATCTCTACAAAAAATTAACAAAATTAGACAGGCATGGTGGCATACACCTGTAATCCTAGCTCAGGAGTGGAGAATCTGCAGCCTTAAGGCCACCTGTGGCCTTCTAGGTCCTTAAGTACAGCCTTTTGACTGAATCCAAATTTTTCAGAACAAATCCTTTTATTTTTATTAATACATTTTTGTTCCTCTATTATATTTTCATTTTATTTTTAAAATGAACATATTTAAAATATCAAAGAATAAAATAAGTTTCAGTGAAATAATCCTCCTAGATTGACTGGCACAATTAGAACATTATTAAGCCATAAGGGCTAAATCAATGGCTGCTACACTCATGATTTAGTTCTAACTTCCCCCGTCTGACTGGCACCACTGCTGCACGAGGCGGGTTGGCTACAGTTTATGGGGGTCGAGTACGCCAGTCTGTTATCAGCTTTTGACAACAGTGCACTGTGTTTCTGTTTGAAGTGGAATTTGTGAATAGTTGCACAGCTCGACAGTATCTTTTAATTCTGTCTGCTTAATAGGCCATCATGTCCAAGAAGACCCTGAGAATGCTGAAGGAAGAACACAGATCTTTTAATGAGGATTGGGAATTGCAATGTTATCTTATTTCTGCTAAAGACAAGATGATTTGCTTACTTTATGATGCTGCAATATCAACATTAAAGAAATTCAATGCTCATCAGCATTATAACACTTATAATATTATAAATTAGAAGGAGAGGAGTGAAAGGTTGTATTGCAGAAATTAAAAGATGAAAAGCAAAGACAATTCTTTCGAGCAGCAAAAATACCTGGAAATAATGCCACTGAAGCAACATATAAAGTACCTTATATACTCAAGGAAAAAAATAAGTCATTCAGTGATGTAGAATTTGTGAAAGAATGCATTGTCAAAGTTGTAGGATGCTTAGACCCTGAAAACATTTCAAAGTACAAACAACTGCCTCTTTCAAGAAGAACCATAACTGATCAGAAGCATGAATTAGCCTTCAACTTAACAGAACAACTTCATGCAATACTTCAAAAAGAAAATATGTATAATATTATTAAATTGCTTTGGATGAATAAACTGATACTACTGACTCAGTATAGGTTTTATACTTCATTCGAGTCATAACAGAAGATTTTCTTTGCTACAAAGAGTTACTTGCTTTGGGCACTCTTGCATACAGAACACGGGGAATAGATCTCTTCGACAACTTTCAAGATAAATGTTGTGAAGTTTGACTGAATTTGGTAAATTTAGTGAGTGTATGTACAGATGGTGTACCTTCCATGACAGGAAAACATGAAGGGTTTATTGCACAAATGAAAAGGTATTAACAGATCCAGATGCTCTCATTTCATTGTATCTTGCCTCAGCAAAATCTCTGTGCTAAAGCTACTATTTTAAGTGACACTTGGCAACAAGTTATAAGTATTGTTAACTATATTTGTGCAAATGCAACATGACATAGTCAGTTTCATAACATGCTAAAGTTGAAGGATGAGGTATTATTCAGTGTGGATTTGCTGTATCATTCTAAAGTGCACTGGCTATCACAGGGGAAAGTGTTAGCCAAAATTTTATCTCTGAGAGAGCAGATAGTTAAATTTTATGAAAAACACAATCAACAATGTGAATTATTAAAAGAAGATTTCTATAGGAAAACAGCATTTCTCTGTGATACCATGTCAAATCAAAATAACTTGAATATTTCTTTGCAAGGTAAAACTAAGTCTCTGTGATATGTGGCAAAAAAAAAAAAACCAAGCATTTCGAAAAAAGCCATCATTTTTCAAAACACTTCTTCAAAAGGAAATTTTGGATGAACATTTTCCCCAGTTAGGAAAGGTCATTGATAAGCAGGATTATATATGCAAATCATTTGAATAATACACAGCTGTTATAGAACTATTATTAATAATTGGAGAATACAATGAAAGGTTCACTGACTTTGAGAATCATGACATCACACCCAAATTAGTATTTCAGCCTCACCTAGTTGATATCACCAAGGCACCTAAAGAACTACAGATGGAATTGATTGAGCTCTCAATAGACGACATTTTAAAGTCATTGTTTGATGCTAAGAAAGATCAAATTGAAATATGAAAAATGCACTAGAATACACATGCCTTCGGCAACAAGCTCAAAAAATGCTTTCTTGCTTTTCAACCACTTATGGCTACAATCTACATTCTCCTACTTAACCCAAAACAAGATGCCCTTAAGGTCACAAATGACTGATACCCATCTAGAGGATCAACTGAAATTGAGGACCTCCATGCTGCAACCAAATATTCAAATGCTTTCCAACAAAAATCAGACACAACAAAGCCATTGAAAGGTTAGTTAACTTTAAAAGTAACAAATAGTTCTAGTTTTTTGAAATTATTAAGTACATAGTAGTTAGATTTGTACAAAATAATGTACATTTTTACGTATATCTAGTTGAAGTTTCTTGAATACCGCCTTGTTTGATTACAGCTAAATTAATGCAGCCTGCCAACACAAAAAGGTTCCCCATGCCCCTGTCCTACCTACTTGGAAGGCCGAGGCAGGAGGATCCTCTGAGTCCAGGAGTTCAAGGCTTTGGTGAGCTATGATCATATCACTACACTCCATCTGGGTGAAAGAGCAAGACCCCGTCCCTGAAAAAACAAAAAAATTGAGGGAATAATAAAGTCACTGCTGCATTTTACTATTTCTATTGGTTCTACTTAAGACTAAATGTTTAAGCCTACTTAAATAATGAGCTTTGGCACGAAATTTATAAAATATTTAGTAGAAAAAAATTGTATAAATTTAAAAAGAACCAGAAAGCATCTTTTGAATCCACAGTATATTTGTAATTCAAATGTATTTTGATATACCCCCAAAAAAGCAGTCACCCCTGTTATGTGCATTCCTGTAATTACATAGAATCTCAGGGATAAGAGATACTAGGCATTCAGAATAATCATTTACCTACCACATTACACAAACAGAAGCAAGCCCAAGACTTAGATTCCCTCCCATGCCTGCTTTCCTCCTTATCTCAGCCAGTGATTGATGCAATACTCTGCACTTGTGCTCATAATAAATACTTGCAATATTTATATGCCTGTCTCTCTGCCCCTCATTGCTCCCTGGTAGGAGGTAAATCTTAAAGTAATGGCTTGACGGGAAGATTTGTAAAAACCAAATTAGTGTCATTCTCATATAAAATATTTTGCCAGACCTAAAGTATGGAAGTAGCAAAAAAAAAAAAAAAAAGATGTGCTTTCATAAACATCTTTATTCATTCAACAAACATTTGAGCTCCAACTGTGTGCCAAGTCCATTGCCTAGAGCTGGGATTATAAAGATAAACAGGACATGACCTCATGCATAGAGGAATATCTTTATCACGGTCATGAAATTCAGACGGCTTCATTGAAGATAGTTTTGTAAGCCTGAGAGAATGACTTCTTACGAAGAACTGATTAAGACAGGTCTATTTTACTGTTTATTTCTATCCATGCACATTTCACTATAGCAATCACAGGCTCCAGACCAAGTCATCTATTTTCTGCTGCATTTGATGTAGAAATATCTGTGCTTTTTAGAAACACCCTTCTCCTACTCCAGCAGTTTAAATTTGCGTCAAGATGTTATATAAGATATCCATTCATCTAGGACAGAGTGTGAGTGAAAAATTAGAATACGGGGAGGTTTTGTGGGAAGGTGTCATATGAGATAGAGCTTGGCTGATACAAAGTAAATAGACTTGCAGAGATGACAAGAAGTTACATTTCAAGAAAAGGAAAGAGAATCATGTGAGTGAAATCATTATGTCAAAAATGGTATAGCCTTGGACCCCAAGGCCACTGAGAACTCCTTGACTGACAAAGGAAGCAAACAGGCTCCAGTGGGAAAGAGATTGAAAAACCAGTCAGAAAAGAAGGGATGGCCAAGGAAGGGGCTCCTATCCAAATCCTAAATCTGCAGAGCAGCAAAGATCCAGGCTGGCACCAGTGTCCAAGAGATCCAATCTGGGGAATGTGACTTGTATTCTTGGCACTGTGTGGATGTCCAAGTCATAGAGTGGGATGGTCTAATGAAGCCTGTGAAAAAGATTCTGAGTGTGAACAGTTTTGTGTCATAGTGATGGGGACCCACACACATTCCAGATTATGAGGAACAGGAAGATTGAACCACTCAGTGGAGGGGTGGACCCAAGTTGTTCAAGCTGTTCAAGATGCAACCAAGACAAACTTTGGGAAAGAAACATAACAGCATCAGTATGTCCAAGTATTTGTCCAAGTACATGTGAAAAGCCAATGTCCACTGTCATTATAACTAACACCATCATCATCATCATCATGGTTGTCATCATCACTAATGCTTACAGAGCATTTACTGTTTGTGAGGCATTGCTTAAAGCCCTTTACATAATAAAACTCATTTAAACCTCACAACAACTCTAATGTGATCGTTTTTACAGATGGGGAGACTGAGGCACACAGAGGTTAAGTAACTTGTCCAACACCACCACCTAAAACATGGTAGAGCTGGGATTCAAATCTAGGCAGTCTTGCTCCCCAGTCTGTGAGTAACCACCATAACCTGCCAGGTTCCTCTCACAGACCAACAGCACCACTGGTCTTAATGTCACTGTTGCATCCTCCCTCTCACCTTTCTGCCTGTATCCCCTGGATTCCTGCCTCTTTCTCCTGCCACCCAGGCCAGTAAACAGTAGTTTGCACATGGTAACGAAGCTTGACAACTTGTATTCTGCAGCCAAAAGAACTAGAAGAGGCCCAGAGCAGGGCTGCAAAAGGATTGTGAGCTAGACAGAGTCCACCAGCCCATTTCTTCTCACCCTTTGCTACAGATGCAGTAAAATTATAACAAAGGCAAAAAAAGGTCTGCAGGCAAATGGATGGATGCTCTACCTTTGTCATTGAACATAGCACACTCTCCAATGCGGTCCTCCTTGTTAGATGTAGTAGTCTACTAGGGCTGCCATAACAAAATACCACCAACCAGGTGGCTCAAACAATAGAAATTCATTTCTTACAGTTCTGGAGGCTGGAAGTCCAAGATCAAGATGTTAGCAGGTTGGTTTCTTCTGAGGCATCTCTCCTTGACTTGCAAATGGCCACCTTCTCACTGTGTCCTCACGTGGCCTTTCCTCTGTGCCACTTCCCCAGCTGCCCCCTGGTGTCTCTTCCTCTTCTTCTAAGGACACCAGTCCTATCAGATTAGAGCCCATCCTTATGACCTCATTTAACCATAAATAACTCTTTAAGGGCTTTATCTCCAAATACAGTCACATTGGGGGCCAGGGCTTCAACATACAAATATTGGGGGAACACAATTCAGTCCATAGCACTGGAGTTAAGTCATGTGACTGCAGAGCTTATAAATCCAAGGCTGCCTTTCAGGAATGGTTGAAGGCTCCTCTAGATGGAAAGCCCCAGGTAGGCCTGCTCTGTACCTAGAAACTCAGGGTTGAGCTAATCACACAGGCCCTCAAGCCATACTCATAGATCCAGGCCACAGGGAAACTGGGGTCTAAGAGTACACTTCTGCCACAATCCAAACACACTATAAGAGCTGTCCAGCACTCTCCTGCATACTCTCCATATATATTACATACATATAATATTACTCTCTCTATATATATAAATAATAATACTTCTCCATAGATGCAATTATGGGGAAAGGAATACTAGTTTTTATGCACTTATTTTCACTTAATATGCACTGATTGGTGTATTTATAAAATAGTACATAGATGTAGAGCAAAAATACGGAGGAAAATATCTGCTCCCTACTCTCATGAAGTTTACAATAGTTCATCAGGGAACGCGGTCATAGTCACTGTCTCTAGCACATCTTGTTTGCAATGAGCAGAGGAAAAAGTATACAACATCTGGTGCTCAATACAAATCAATGCCAAAAAATTGTACTGCTTGCAAACACAAAGTATATCCTTTTCATTTGACAATAAATGTAAACTTTTCCCTTTGATAGGCTTCTACTTTTATAAGCCTAGAAAGAGAGCTGCAATTTTTAAATGCCATTTAATTGACTAAATGATATAGCCCCTGGATTCTACAGCTTTTCTACTTTGCTTTTGCTCACAGGGCACCTTAAAACCTAGTTGCAATGCAAAGTGGCTGGATGCATGAAAGATGGCAGAGTGCATACCCGAGGTACTCTACAAAGCCAGGCTTGCAATGCAAACAAGCTTCTTATCTGTGAGGAATGTGTAGCTCGCTCTCAATTTTCATTTATCCTCAGATCAATCACTGAGCGCATGAAGGTCATTGAAGATAAGTGGTGCCAATGCCAGGGTGTGTTTTCCTTTGAGCTGGAAACTGAAACAAGTACGATGTCTTTAAGATTCAAGAGTAGATCTAAAGCACAAAAAGCCCCTTAGAGCTAACAGCAAACAGATTAACCATGGGACAAATTTTGGTAATAAATTATACATGAAGTTAAATGGAGAAGCTAAAGGGTAACACAAATTTAAGATTGAGAAAGTGAACTTGGAATTGTTGGGGAATTCCCACCTTTATGTTCCATATAAGTTTAGCAATTTGACTAAACTACAGGAACTCTTTAGCAATAAAGGCTTTTTTTATGAAAAACTAACTAATTTAATACTAATTTAATTTTTCTGACCTGGATTCCTTTTAACTGACCTGCTCAATGCTTGCCTTTGGGGTTTGGAGTCCCCCTCTTCCAAAGCATTTGACACACACTGCTGCCAGTGTAGTCTTCCAAAAGAGCATGTCCAATCATGTTACTGCAAAGATGCCTCTAACACATATAACACTTTTGAGCAAATTAAAAGAATGGTACCCCCTTCTCTAGTTAAAAGAAAAAATAGACATCTGTGCGTATGTGTGTGAGTGTAGGTGTGTGTAAGTCAGTGTATGAGTGCACAACCTGCTCATCTCTGCCACCCTCACCCAGTCCCATGTCCCCAGAATGCTGAAAGCAAAGGTCACTAGCAGTATGCACAGCAGATGCCTGTGCACATGCTCACACACACACTCTCCAGCCCCAAGCTGAGATGCTATGGCAGATTCAGAGTAGGGTAGGGGTGGAAATCGGGCTACAAAGAGCAGAACAACATCAAGGAATGCAGGGTCAGGACTGGGCTCAGGGCCTGCCAGCGGGTGCATGAGGGTTTCTGTTGGGAGAGTCTCTCCTGCAGCTCCAGCACTCACCTGAGAGCCCTGAATCTACACCCCTGCCCACCTGCTCTCAAATCAGTTACTACAGTGGCTCTCAAAGTGTGGTAGGGGGCCTTGGAGATCCCCCAAGGTGCTTTCAATGGACCACAAGGTCAAAACTATTTTCACAATATTTAAATGTGTTTTTCACTTTCAGTCTTTCAGGAGCGTACAGTGGAGCTTTCTTGAGGTTACACGATGTATGATGACATCATCACTCTGAAGGCTAAAGGAACGTGTGCTCCTGTGTTATAAAATTTTCACAGTGTCACTTTCTAATATAGCAAATATCAAAAGATACAACCCACAGAAGCAAGAGCTCCTTGGAATTCTCAATCACTTTCAAGAATGTAAAGAGGTCTTAATGCCAAAAAGTATGTGAACCACTGAGTTAGTGTATGTCTACAGTGTGACTGGCACCCCCTAAGATATAGCAGCCACATGTGATAGTCATGATCACACCCCTGCTCAAAACCTGCACTGGTTAAGATGTAATGAAGCAGTGTGGAAGAGACAGACCTATGTGCAAATCCTAGTTTGACCACTTACTAGTTATGTGACTGAGGCAAGTTGCTTAATCTCTCTGAATATGCCAAGGCTTAAAACAGGATTTTAAAACCTCCCCATTCTCCATCTATCACTCTTAGATTCTCAACCAAAAGAAACATACCCACAAAAATCAATAGCCAAATGAGAAACAAGTACCAATTTTATTAATAGTTGGGCAAGTGTCCAAAACCCCAACTCTTCTAAGAGGCGGACTGGAGAACGAGGCCAGGAGTTCTAGCAAGGCTTCCTTCTCTCTGCTATCTGAAATCTAGAGTGATCAGCTTTCTGACCAGACTCATAGTCTATTTACAAGTTACCTAGACAGCATGTCCAGCCAGTCTTACCCATACAAGCACAGAGGATGCACATGGTTGCATATTGCAGGAAGAAAAGGCACAAAGATCAGCAGAAAGAATTTCAGAATTCTGTCCCCTGAGGAAGTGTGACCCAAGGAACATTTCAGACACTAACCAGTGAGATTAGCTATTTTCCAACTGGGAGTAGTGAGTAACTAAATAGAAGCAAATATATCAACATAGCCATGGAAGGATGTTCCATTCTCATTGAAGACTATAATACCTACAGGACCTGACACACATCAGTCACTCAAGCAGTGATCATTAATAGTAGTATATGCTGAAAAACAGGAGACCCAAAAGTTTTATAGTGTCTGTTTTCCATCCATATTTATTGTAGTATAGGAAGCATCAGAAGATAAGAAGTCTACCTTCTCCCAAAGCAAGTATCCCTTCTGTAGCATTCCTCCAGCCTCTGGGCACTTGAAGTCGAGGGGTGCTCAACATTCTTTGAGGCTTCCAATTCAACAGAATGACAGCTCCTTTTTACTTGAAACTTCTACCACAAGACCCAACACAGAAGTCACTTTCATGATATACAAAGAAAATCATGATTTTTGAATTATTTGCCAAAAAATATATGACTACTATCTCCTTTTATTAGCATAGTTTTAGGATAATAACTGAAGAGCCAGGAAAAACTGTGAGACATTTGAATCCATTCAAATACCTATGAGTCCTAGCCCTGCCAGTTACGGAAGTGGAAGAAAAGAACTAAGGACAGACTCAAACTTTAGTCAGTTGACTCCTAATGTAATAAAGCAACCTGGGAGTTACAGAATTTTATTTAGCAAGATCAAACAATAAAGTTGAAATGTGTCACACAAAAGTTAAGAACACCTTAACCTGAAGTAGGTTAAAAAACAAATGGAATTTATAGATCAGGCTCTTGGGTAGGTCTCAAGGCAGCCGTTAGGAAAACCTCCCTGAATGTCTGCAGACTCAGCTCCTGTCCCGGCCCCAAATCTCTGGTCAATTAGCCTTCTCAGCCAGCTGAAAAGTAACCTTAATTCACTCAAGGTGGTGACTGTATCCTTCCTTTTAATGCCAGGAATATTGAGAGATAAATACAGATGGTAAAATAAGCAAATCCATGGTATCAGTATTTTTAAGTTGCTTAGAGAATCTGGTACATCAAAGCATCTGACACATGAGTCTGACAATTTCAATTTAATATATGTAATTGAAAAATTGATTTTTAGACTTGTGATTTTAAGTTAAAAGGTACAAATGATTTGTTTGTGTCTATATATACTAATAGAATATATAAAAGAACTCAAGATTTATAATATTTATAAATTTAATTTATTAAATTAACTAGAGCTTTTAAGTACTTAGATATGAATTACTTGTTAAAAGCATTTAGCTCTTAAGAAAAGGAAACCCATTAAAATTTAAAATATTTACGGGACTGTAATTAATCAAGTTAATAAACTCTTTTAAAGGGATTGGTAATATTTATTAGATTTATAAATAGAATAGTAATTATGAGTTGAACATAATAGTACCATTAAAAAATATTTTTAATTGGTAATTTTAATACATCAAATTCTAATTTTAAAAACAAAGGTTAACTACAAATACTCTTCTCTGTGAACATCGGCCCCCAATATCACTAAAACTTTTTGCCCCTGTGTTTCCTTTGGATCTGGGCTCTCAGCATTTGATCCAGAAAGACTTAGATTTTCAGAAAGAGGAAAAATCATTTACACACATCAAAAAGTGAATCTATTTCTTTATGATATATATCTCCAGGAATGGATTCATAAAATAATAAAAGCCCCAGTTCAAATTAGTATCTGGTACTTCATTCTAGTATCAAAAACTATGACCACATAATATACTGGCTGACAGAAAGAAAACTCCTTTTCTGTTTGGCCTTCCGCTCCGGGCAGATCAAGTTCTGGTTGTCTATATCATTATCTACAGTTATCAAAATTAGAGGCTCTCTCACTCCCTGTCTATATAATTTTTTAGAACTAAAACTCATAGTTGCAGAATCAATTGTAAATATTTACAGCTTGGGCTCTCTATAAGCAAGCACAGCTGACAAAAGATGGAACACAGAGAGAGGAAGGAAATGTACGAAATGGGAACATCCTAAAGTGAAAAGTCAAGAGATATAATTGAGATATTACTGAAGCTGAAGAATCAGAAGTAAAGCTTCAAATACAGTATTTAAAGTTATAGAAGTTACCAACAAAATAACTAAAATTATAAATATAAATTATAGACATATATTCAGAAACACACACATGCATATATGTAAACATTAGGGAGACGATAAGAGGAGAGAGTAGTGTGTAAGCAACCTTATCTTCCATGTCAAAGAGAAAATATATATGTTATTATGTATTATATATAATAAATATACAGTAGGTATTATAAATCAAGAAATATTACCTGGCATACCTTACCTGGAGTGCCACTATCCAAAATAGTAGCCACCAGCCACATGGCTGTTGAACACCTAAATTGATATGTGCCGCAAGCTTAAGATACACAGCAGATTTTGAAAATGATATAAAATATAAACTAGCTTATTAATAATCTCCATATGGATTATGTGTTGAAATGATAATACATTGGATATCAAGGTTAAATAAAATATATTATTAAAATCAATTGTATACGTGTATGTATACTTTTCTAATGTGGCTACTAGATCATTTAAAATTATATATGTGGCTCACATTATATGTCTATTAGACAGGACTAATCTAGAGTTTTGGCATTAAACATCAGAACTAAAAATACAAATAGCTAAAAGAGTAGGCCTTGTGGAACTAGAACTGAGGGCATGAGATACATGGGGCTAGAGCCAGTTGCCTTTTATCAGAAACTCTTCTGTATTATTTGAACTGTTATCTTAGGCATATATTTCTTTGCAGAGAATTTGAAATGTTCAAATAAATTTAAAAAGAAAGAATAATATATCATAAATGTAAAAAGCAAATAAGGCCAAATTAAGGTAAAAAAATAGAGATGGGAGGGCAGGTGAGGGGGTCAGGGGATGTGGCTGGACATCGTCCATATGAAGGACAGAATCACAGAGGCCACTCCGTGGGTCAGCATGGCAGCATTTGGCATCCTCGTGGGCTGGTCTGTGTCTGTAGCTTTTATTATACAAACAAAACACACTCACTCAGTCTCCCAGCCTTGGTCTCCAGTCCCCACTGTTACAATGACTGGTCATACTACCTTTCTGTCTGCCCCACAGCCCAATAGTCACAACATCTTTAGCACTGTCATAGAAATCATATCTTTTCCAATTCCTGGATGGCCTTTGGCACCTTAAGTGATTGTGAGGTCCCAAGTCAATGTCTTCCTCCCATAATCTCACTCTTTTTCCTGTTTTTCCAACAGGAAACTCAGTCTGTGCTTATAAAAGTATTTTCTTAAGCAAGCTCTCAACGGTAGATAACTAAGAGTGTCCACCTCTGAGTCCACAACATTTGGACCCTTTAACGTTTTCTCACATGTTAAACACTGTATCCCAGTGCCTAAGAGAATAAGAAGGTCAATCCTCACAGTGAAAGCATCTGTGCAACAGATACTTTTGAGTGCCTCCTGGTGTTGCGCACTGACCCAGGCGCAAGGGGTAGCAGTGAACAAGGCAACGACCTCTGCTCTCGTGGAACTTACATTTAGTGGAAGAGACAGATAACAAACAAGGAAACAAATATATACAAAACATAATTTTAAGTATTAAGTGCTTTTTATATTTTTGTAATTTATAAGAAAAATGCGCAGATGAATGAGACAGAGGGTGAAGGGTCGGGGGGAAAGAGGTGAATATTTTAGAGATTTCTTACTGAGGAAATGAAATTAAAGGGGACCCTTGGAGGATGGAAAGGGCCCAGCTGTGCAAAAATCTAGGAGAAAGGGAAAAAATGCACCATGTAAAGGACGGCAGTGTCAAAGGGCTTCAGATGGGAATGGACTCAGAGTGTCCAAAATCAGCAAGAAGGCCGAGGCAGCCGCCTCCATCTTGCAGGGCCCTGGGGGCTGGTAAGGACTAGTTTTACTCCAAACCCAATGGACTCTATCAGAAGGTGTGGAGCAAGGTATGAATTAGCAGGACTTTTAACTTAATGACTGATTTTCTTGTAGAATTATACAATATTAATTTTTTTAAAAGTCCCTCTTTTCCTACTTCCCTTTCAAGTTTAGTTAAATAAGAAGAATTAAATCAGAATTCATTATTCAGAATAAATTTGCAATCACCATGGATCAACAAACAGATAACTACTTATAGGACTGTGTCATCCTGCACTGCTCCCTGCCATTGGCAGGATAATTTAGGTTTTATAGCGAATGTCTTCCCAGTTAACAAGTATTTACTGAGCCCTTTCTACAGAGCAGCACTGTGCTGGGAGGTTGTCTACATGACCTCACCTCATCCCCAAAACACCCCTGTGATAGTGGTGAGGTTGCCCCATTCCATATTTGGAAAAAAAACAGGCCCAAAGATTAAATGACTTGTCTAAGATTTTAAGCCAATAATTGACAGTGCCTGGATTTGCACATGGCTTTTCTGATGCACAAAGCTCCACACCACACTATCTGTTTTTTAAAGCCCGCTTTAATCAGCCATAATAGGCTTTTTCAGCATTTTAAAAGACAAATATCAAAATGAATAATCTCTTGGAGGTAAATAGTGGTAAATGCCGTCAGTTCCTGACAGTAAATTAGAGATTCAGCAATGTGGAATAATTTGCTTGCAATTATGCAACTTCATAGTGGCCAAGTTGGGATAATTATTAGATTTTCCCAAATGCTCCTATTCTACTCCAACCCCATGTCTGAAAACCCAAAAGCAGAAAGACATAAATTAAACCTAAGAATGAATATGAGTTTCAAAGTAATAAAGGTTAATTAAGCCACAGCTATGCTCACAAAAAAAAGTGCAGTAGCATCTGCAAAAATAAGAATATCCAAGGAGTGATTCTGAAGTACAGATGTGAGGGAGCCCACTTGGATATGGAGGAAACAACTGGGTGAGTGGACGGTCGTGGATAAGCAGGAAACCTGGTGCCATCCCCGGCTAGTACATCGATCCTATTGAGCAATTAACATTCCTATGGATTAGTCATTACAAACTGTTTACCAGGACACACTGTGCTTTAAATTAAATATGTGTTTATCTTGTGTTTAGCCTGTAATTTCTCAACAAGATTTGTGTCATATGGATCAGAATATATCAATCTTGAAAAAGCTAGTGAAAAAAGTATATTTTTATTAAGATTTATAAAAATAATACATTGTATATGGCTGCTCATACAACTCTGTGGAAGCATTGTCACTGAAGTAAGTGGAGAGAAAAATTCTATTATAATAGTGCATGCTCTACTGCACTAATATTTTCCTTTTGATTTTAAGCTGTAGTGGGAAACAAACCAGACCTTTCAGGAGTCATTTGTTTTAGCATTTGAAAAATGCATTGATTTTAACACTGGGCATATTATCAAGTTTTAGAAACAGTCACAATTGAAAGGAGCTTTGAAAGGTTGTCAGTGTTTCATTTGTCCAACCTCTGAATGTTAAATTGTTAAAGTCTTTCTTATCCTCTGTCTCATGGATAAAGTGATTTCCTTTAGAATTATGTCATTATTTTTAAACTGCCAACTTATTATGATTTTTTAGTTCATATTTTGCTTACAGAATTAAAGTAACAAATAAGGTAAAGAAACATGGAGGACTTTTTTCTTTTAATCATTTAATTAAAATTATAATGGCTTTGATGTCAAAATAATTATGGAATAATTAAGAATTTTAAATGACCCAAGGATTAAGGATTAAGTCTCCTTGTATCTTTTGACATTGTCATCTCCAACGCATAGCCTTTCCCAGAAAAGGAAAGAGAGTGTGGAAGCCTGCACAGTGGGCTTTATGGCCAGACTCACAAGTGCACACATCACTTCCAACCATATGTCACTGAACAAAACCCAGGCAGATGGCCCCAAACCCACTGCAAGGGACAGCTGGAAATGCAGTATTCCTGTATGCACAGGAAAAGAAAATGGAATTTATTAATATCTAGCAAGTCTATAACACACACAAAAAAAGTTAAACTATACCTTGATAAAGTGCTCAGATTTCCTTCTATAACTTATAAAAAGTAGTTCAATATTTTATCCCAGAATCCGTTTATATGTATACAGTTTTTTTTAACCTTATGCAGAAAACTCATAAACAGTTGGCACAAAAGAAAAGCCTTTACTAATGACACTCTGAGAGATAAGTAAACCTCTAAATCTATGGTTAAACTCATCTTAGGAAGCATTTTTTTAAAAACTGATAAAGTCCTGGACACACCAAACTTGTCTAGTACCAAGTCAAGTCTAGCCACTGACAGCCAATCCCCACCTCACATACAACCCCCAATCTATGGTTAAATTTAGAAAACAGCATTCTAAATGTTCACCTAGTATGCTATATCCAAGTTCAATTGGAACGTTCTGGAAAAAAAACTAAAATGTACACTGACCCATTACTCAAATCTACGATGTCCCTAGATTAGCAGAAAGGAAGGAAATTGCCAGGCAGAGGCAGTACAACCTGGAACCACCAACAGGACTGCGCATGAATTGCACAAAAGAGCTTTTAATTTCTACCCTGGGGCCTACTTTCAGATCATTTCAGTGCCTGTGCCCACACCAGTAACAGTGCTTTGTGGAGGATGGAATTGAGGAGCTAATTACAACTTCTATACTAAAATGTATAATGCTATAATGGATATGCTGCCTCTTCAGGTAGTAAGTGCCCCTCCCTGGAGGGGACCAGACAGAGAGAGCATGACCGTCTGACGGAATGCGGTACAGCTGTGGTCCCCAACCTCGGCACTGCGACGGTACCAGTGCCTGGCCTATTAGGAACCAGCGGCACAGCAGGAGGTGAGCAGTGGGTGAACCAGCGAAGCTTCACCTGTACTTACAGCTGCTCCCCGTGGCCGGCATCACCGCCCGAGCTCCACCTCCTGTCAGATCAGCCGGGGCATTGGATTCTCACGGGAGCGCGAACCCTGCTGCAAACTGCGCATGCGAGAAACCTGGGTTGCGCGCGCCGTAAGAGAACCTAAGGCGTGATGAGCTGAGGTGGAGCTGAGGCGGGCATGCTAGCGCTGCGGAGCACCTGCAAATACAGGTTATCATTAGCAGGGAGGTTTGACTGCACAGAAAATGAAATGCTCTTGAATCATCTCGAAACCATCACCTTCCCTCATGGTCCACGGAAAAATTGTCTTCCGTGAAACAAGTCCCTGGTGCCAAAAAGGCTGCGGACCACTGCTGTAAAGGGCTTCATTAAGGAGTGTGAGGCCACAGTACCATGCAAAGCTCAGATTTCAACATTCCGTGCATTTAAATATCTCGGCTGTAAAACAAACACACACACACACACACACACACACTTCTGATTATTTACCAAGCCATACCTCCAGCTCTGCTCCATCAATATCCTTGCTTCAACAATTATGTAGGAAAGACAAAAAAAACAGACAAAAAACTGATCAGATCGTCAACTACAAACTAAATTGAGTGTTTTATTTATCTTTCTTCAAACAGATTGCTTTACTAGCTACCACTTTCTTATAATAAACAAATCTATAATATTCCATTTACATCATTTTCAACTCAAAGTAACATTCAGTTTTGCCACCTAAGGGGATATCAAAGGTTATTTATAGAGAGAAATGGAAATAAAAAATGAAAGTACAAGTATGGCAAGCCATCGTTCTGGAAGCATGGTTTTCAAAAATTACGCTTAAAGGTACACAACTACTGATTCTTTAAAATCTGAGTATGTGATTATACTCAGAGTACTACAGGTTGAATCATCAGGCTTTTAATGGTTACATCGAGTTAAAACTAGAAATGATAGAAAAGCTTGATCCAAAATAAAAGGGCTACTATCTCAGAAGGCCAGGACGAGGCCTTGTTAGCATTATTGGAGCTAACTAATTCCAGGATGGCAAAACATAACCATGACTGTAAATTAAACTTGGGGTTTCTTGCTGACTAAACTCTCCATGCTGCACTTTAAAATGCTTGTTTCTTATCTAGCAAAACATCTGCTTTTTGATGCTAAAAGTGGGATCCTGAGGGAAGTAGTGATCTTTCCCAAGGCAACTTGATTAATAGTAGGCTTCCAAATTTTAGCTAAAAGACATTTTGATGAAACCAGCAGTACTGAGTAATTGTTTCCACAAATAATCTTGATACATGTTTCCTTTCTCTCCAGAATTTTAGACATCGGGGCTCGGAAATGTAATGTTTTTCTTCTCCATAGCTCCTGCTCATGTAGTTACCTAAAGAGTTAGTGGTGTTTGCTGAACACACACACACCTGAGCACTGCGCTGCAAAACATCCCTGCTTGCTGGTCCCTGGGAGTTTGTGAAGAAAAACCATCTGAACGTGGAGACATAATAAACAAGTTGACATAACGTGTAAAATAAGAACTAAAATATTTACTTCTAAGAGTTCGTTTTATTGCAATAAAGCAGAAATGCAAAAATGAGCCTGTATTCTCAAATATTAATACACAGAAGAGTGCAACTGAGAGTGGGACAAGTTATAAAAATTATCATTGAGGGTGAATAATCTTTGTGCAAGGTGAGTAGGAGATAATTCAAGGACAAAGCAAGGCTGTTTGTTTTGTCAATGTTAAAAGTTTATTAAAATATTTATCAAGGAAGTAAAAGTAAACCATCCTCTGGCCCTTACTTAAACTATTCACGGGGTCATAGTGCTTATGATACACTTCTTACTTCTCTTCTGTATTTGGTGTTTCCTTATCTTTGATCTCAGCTGCTCAAATTCCTATGTTGAGTGAATTTTCTCTAATGCTCATCCTTAAGGGATTTATGTCCTGAATGGTCTTAGTTTTGTAGGGTGACTGTATTATAGCAGACATTATTGGTTGCTTATATGGTAGGCAGTCCTCTCTTGCTTGCTGACAAACCTGGAGTCAGAAAAGTTGCTGTCACCAGTGGAAGATCTTCAGTCTACTCTAGTTCAAACCAAGGTTTTTAAAATTAGGTAGAGCTGATGGTGGCTTGAAAACATAAAATAAGTCCTTAAAACACATGAGTAAAGGTGAGCACAGAGCACATGGAAATGGAAAGGAGAGGGAAAAGGAAGTAGAGGGGGGAAAAGGGAAAAAGAGAAAAGATAGGAAGTTTGCTGAATTAGAAATTAAAAGACCTGAATTCACATCACTGACTCCTCCTGGCCATGTAATCCTGGGCAATTCTCATCACCATCACCATCATTATAAGAGCTAAAATTTATAGAATGTTTACCATGAACTCAGCCCTGTACACAGCTTGACACACAACACCCACCAACTTTAAAAGCAAGATCCTATCACCTCACATTATGGGTTGGAGAAACAGATTCAGAAAACTTAAATAATCAGCCCAAGATTTTACAACTAGTAGATATAATAATGAGGGGTTTTCCCTGGTTTGAAAGCATGTGCGTGATTTGAAAGCACCCCTCCCCTTTCTACAATGATGAGATACTTCCTAATGTAACTACTCAGAACCTCTGCCTTTTCATATAGAAAGGAATTATTATAATTCTTTCTGTAGTCACACAAGGATATGTATTGTCTTCTGCTACAATAACTTAATGACATAAAGCAATTCTTTTTTGTTATTTCTTCTGGGCCCAAAAGAAGGCTAGGCAGTCTGCTGATCTTGGCTGGACTTGATGGGGCAGTTCTAATGGTCTGAGCATGAGTCTGGCGGTCACCTGGATGTTGGCGGATCTGGAATGGCCTCTCTGGAGTGACTGGCTGAGCTCCACGTGGCCTCTCATCTCCAGCCCACAAGCCTAGGCTTGTTCCCACCACACAGGCAGTGCTCCTAAGAGAGGGAAGCATGCAAGTCCTCCAGAGTCCTAGGGTTAGCACTGGCACATCACTTACACTACATTCTGTTTGTTAAAATAAGTCTTAAGTCCTGCCTAGATTCAAGGGCTGGAGAAATGGACCCAAATCACATTACAATGACATGTATACAGGGAAGAATGAAGACTTGGGCCATTTTGCAATCACCCTACCATAGGACATATGTAAATATGCTTTATAAACTATAAACTGCCACACCACTGATTCCCTGACTAAAATCCATTCTTACCAAAAACACCAGCACTGCTACCAATCCAAGGACAGCTCGTTTTCATTGCTGTCATCTCTTCTAGCTGAGCTTGTAGAAAAGAGTTAAACAGAGCCACGTAATGAGGATCAGTATATCAGGATTTTCTCATGTGGTCTGAATTCAGATGAGATTTTCCCCTATGCCCTTACACGGATACTTCACACTTACATTCTATTAAATTAGAAATTCTTCAAGAATTAAAAATCAAGGAGAAAAATTTCCAGGCTTCATGTTATTTATTCTCGGCCTTTCTGTAATCGTATATTCCATCTTTTTTGTTATTGGGGTATCGTGATTTCTTCCTAAAGCAAAATCCCAAAGTCATAGTTTAAAATGCTTTAAAATCACACTCTATAGGTCCCTAAGAGACATAGTCTGGGAGGGCATCAAAGGAACATCAGCATTTACATTAATCTTTTTGGCACTAGGGACCAGTTTCATGCAAAACAATTTTTCCACTGACAGCAGGGGCAGGAGGTGGGAGTGTCAGGGGCGGCGGAGCTCTGTGGCCGGTTCCCTAGCAGGCCCTGGACAGGTATTGGTCAGCAGCTGGGGGGTTAGGGACCACAGCATTTAGGCATGAAATTTAATATGATTTAGAAAAAAAGCTGCTGTAACTCAAAACTCCAGAGATTATCTCTTTTCTGTCTCGGAAATATTAATTTGTATTTTTTAAGTCCCCCATGACCTAGATCCAGATGAGCCTGCAAGAGGATGTCAACCATTTATCACGACATCATATAACCTCTGTAGGCCAGTTGTTCTCAACTCTGGCTGGCTTCATACAAAAATCACCTGGGCAGCTTTTAAAACTCCCCATGCCCAAGTCATACCCCAGGATGATTCAATCAGAATCACTGGAAATGAGACACAGCATCGGCATCATTTCAAGCTCCCCAGATGATTCCAATGTGCCCACAAGATTGAGAACCACTGCATGGGGCCCTTACCTACCTGTCTATAAATGGAGGCTTTGTACTAGATTCCATTTTGTACTAGGTTACAACTCTATTTCTCTCTTTGAATTGCTAGCAAAATAGTTTGGTTCTTTTTCCTTAAACTCTTTTGAAGCCGTGCATAGTAGAAAGAACTTCTGGAGTCAGAGTTGCAGTAAAATCCCTCGTCAGTTACTTATTAGCCACATGACTTGGATGGAACAAATTACTTAACCTACTTAGCCTCTCTGATACTTAATTTTCTCCCAAGTCAAATGATATAATAATTCCTACTACATAGGGCGCTATAAAGTATATAAAATGCCCTGGAGTAGACAGTAAGTACCCATTTCTTTTCCCCTAAGGATTCCCGATCAAGTAGTTTGGCATCCTCAGGTGGCCTGCTGTTGACTGAGGAAAGGGAAGGAAGGACACTTGATGTGTACTACATGGGTCTGTACATAGTGATGGAGCGTAGTTGTCTGTTTTTATGTACATCATATACTAATCCAGCTACTATTAATAATTCCCTTGGGGAAAAATATCACTACATATCTGCTTACTGGGGCCCACCCCACTAGGGGTCTAAATGTCACTTGCTCTTTGTCCAAACACATCAATGATGGGGTCTTTATTTCTTTTTCCCCATCAGCCCAACAGGCCTGATACAGGTCGGGTATGGGGAAGAGGCCATACAGGGAAGCCTGGCCAAGGACCCAGCCAGCCTCCCTCTGCACCCAATGTGCTTGCCACAATGACAAGGAACCAAAAACGACCGCAGAGAAAGGCAATGTCACTACTACAGTTACAGGGCAGCAAATCATCTCTGGATAGTGGAATTATTTTCTTTGCTAATCATAAGTCTCCTGGACAGGTGTGCACATATACTTCTGTGCAAAGGAATATCATTAAATTGCTATGGCTTTTTAAGCAGCCTGTCACTGCAAAGCAAATGAGCCTTTTTTTTCAGTCCCTACATTGGTAACAAATAAGAGATAAATTTAGATTTTCCCAAAATGTTTTTAAATGATTAAACCTGTGTTCTTTGTTCTGACTCATTTTCCAATTACTAAAAAAACTCTGTAAATTAAGGTTGATTGAACAGAAGCAAAACAAAAATTCTAAAAAAAAAATTGTGTTGATAAATATATTTAATCAAATGCCATACAGGCCAAACATTTAAATAGTAATTTCAAAATGACCAGTCTCTGTGGAAATCTGTCTGTCCTAAGCAGTCCCTAACCCCACAAGTTTGGACAGGTCATGGCTGCCCAATCCTTGACCTGACTCATAAAAGTTATCTTCAATTCTATAACAGCATGGCAAAGCCTACACCCCTCGTGGTGATTACTTATGTGTTGGCACTTTCAGCTTTACTAGTCTTCATTTTATTTCTTATTAAAGTCAAAGATTTATTTCAACTAGTACATTTAGGTTCTGTGGCAAGGGAATATCTAGCCAATATGTAAGCCTGTACAAAATAGGATGATTTTGATCAAAAGTAGTTAGTTGTTAGTGAATGCTGTGTTTCACATTGATCTTATATCTCAGTGAAATTGGCACATATCACCACTTAGATATTGTATATCTATTTGTTTATATGTTTATTGAGCATCTCCTCCTTCTTAGAGATCTACAAACTATGGCACATGGGCCAAATCAGGCCCACCATCTGTTTTGTAAATTAAATATTCATTGATGTACATAGTCACACCCATTCATCACTGTATTGTCTCTGACTCCTTTCCCACCACAATAGCAGAGTTTAATAGTATTTATGACAGACTGGTCTGAAAAGCCAAAATGATTTACTATCTGACCCATTACAGAAAAAAGTTTGCCAACCCCTGTTCTAGACTCTAGGCTTCATAAGAACAGGGCCTTTGCTATAAACTCACTGACCTGCACATAGTAAGGATTCATTCAATAAACCTTCATAATAAATAAGTTATGTTAAATAAGTTAATCATCTCAGCCACAAAGCTACTTTTCTGGTGCAGGTCTTTAGGAAAAGGAAAAGCAGACACTTGTGCCTTATTTATAAATAAGCTGAGAAGATCGTAAAGGTGGACAAAACCCTAATTTTTCAGCTGAGGGAACTGAGGCCCAGAAAACTGAAGTGATTCTCCCAAGGTTAGCCCAAGGAGAGCAGAGGACTACTCCAGGAGCAGATTTGTTTTCCCTTTAATTAATGAGGCATTTTATAAAGTCAGCCTATTCCCGGGAGGGCCAAGGGTTTGAACATAACATGTATACAATAATAATTACACTTGTTTGGAACTTTCAATTAGGACTTATTCCCCGAAGTTCTTTAAATGCTCACCACTCCAATACATTTTCATAAATTTGCTTAGGGAATGATATGCATGCATTAAAGTACACAAAGTACAGTTTTAGAACAAACTTTGCTAATTAAACAAACACCCAGAGAAAGTTCCAGTGCACACTCAGTGATTACTCCAGCTACCACCTATCTGTTGGTCAAAAATTTCTCCAGATCTGATATCTCAAAGTGTTGGTTTGAATTTTAAGGCAACCACCTATCCCCCAAAGTACAAGAGAGAGGATAATTTGATTCTGCCAAGTCATACTAAAAAGAAGATAAGGATCGACCAACACAGCTTAGTTTTTCCATCTTTCACCAGTACTGGCGGAAAAAGAAACGCAGGCTGATTTGGCATCTCCAATGCACTAAGGCAATTTTTCTTATGTCATGATTTATTTTCCCTCAGAAAGTTCTTTGTAATTCAGTCCCATACAGAAAGGGTCAGAGATAGAAATAAATCAAGGAACAGATGCACGTTAGGACTGCAAGCCCTGAAACCCTCAGTGGCAGCTCATTTTACTCAACAAACATAGGTGAGGTCCCTCATCGGTGATGGGCACTGGAAGAAATGAAGAGGCCCTGGACACTGTCCCTGGGCCCTAGAAAGAGCCACACTTCACATGGGAGAGAGACAAGGAAGCAGTCAGCACCATGAGGTGCAGTTACAGCACCCATGAGTCAGGAGTGCAGGGGAGGATGCCCAAGGGACACTGGAGTTAAGAGTTAGCCATATGAAAAAAAGAGAAAAGCCTTCATGAACAATGAAGTTACATGCTCAAAGACAAAGAGGGAGAGAAAACAGGACATAGTTGAGAGAGTGAAAATATGTCCATATGTCTGGAGCCTTAAGTGGGAGGTGAGCCTGGAACAGAAGGCTGAGGCCTTTAAACTTTGGCAACATATGCCCTGCAGCAAGCATGTGCTCTAAGCCCAGTCTGTCCTGAGTGCTGGGCTAGGAACCAAGAAATGCCTTTTAGGTTAAAAAAAAAATTTCTCTAGAGTTTAATTTTCTGTAGAACAGGGACCTCAGTGGTCTTCTGGCTCTAATCTTCCATCTAATGCAGAAACCTGATTCCAACACCCTAAATTGAAGATGTTCTGGTCTTATTAGAAAGTTCTTTATGTTGAATTGGAAACTGCCTCCCTCTAACTTCTTTTTGACTTCGATAAGACATTAGCCAGCAACTTTCCCCAAAGAAAGGTTCAAATCATAGTAAACAGAGCCCAAAGATCATATTTCGAAATTTACATGGTCTAAACTTGATCAACCCAGTGTTCAGTATACCAGGAACAACATTTCAAAATGCAGTTTATTTCTATCTCCCCAGCAGACCTACGCTACGCCATGCAAAAGTCTTCCGAATCAGGACACATCTCCTAGGGAGCCTAGGCAGCTGGACCCTGAATTTCTGAACCCAAAAAACAAAGGCCAGAGAAGCAAGAAAAAAACAGATCCTGAAAAAAGCAAAATATAGAATCCAAACCTTACAGCTCCATGGGTAGGAGCTAAAGAGAGAAAGACCGGGAGGAAGCACAGTCATGATGCAGTGGTTCAGCTTTATGACTCAGATCCACAAGCCATCAGGGAAGCTTTGTACAACATGACAGAGACAACCATAAGAACATTTTAAGTTATGTACAAGAAGGAGATACACGCAATCCCTGAGTCAGAAAATACAATGTTAGTCAGTTGCACAGAGAAGGCAGAATTACTCAGATCCTATTTTGCTTTCCTCTTCATCCCTACAAAAAATGATGCTGACTCTGCAGACAGTAGAACACACATTGTCAACAAAGAGTGGAAGCCAGGGATGGATGAGAAGACAGTAAGATCTTGTAACAGCTGCTTTATGGGAGTTCAAGGCCCTGACCCCAGATTAATTGATTCCAAGACACTGAAAGAATCTGCAGATGCTATCAGAGCCCCAGAGCTGCAAATCTGTGTGAAATTATAGACAACGAGGGCAGAGTCAAAGAGCGAGGCTAATACCGTCTCAGTTATCAAAAAGAGAAGTAGCTGCATTCTGTGAAAATGGGAAATTATAGACTGAGAGGCTGTAGTACTAACAGACAAACAGAAGCAGCTTAGAACCTACAGTGGGAGGGAGAGGAGCAGGGAGCTATGACTAACACACACAGGTAGTTGACAGTGGGGGCACACGAGGCAGGGATGGGAGCCAACTGTGTTCAGCATGCCAGGCACCGTTCTAAGCACTTAATCCTCAGACCAACCCTAAAAGGTACTTGCTATTATTACTCCCATTTTACAGATGAGACAACTGAGGCACAGACCTCAAGCCTTAAGATTGCACAGCTAGTAACTGAAGAGCCAGGATTTGAACCACTATTGGTGCTGCCTCCCCAAGAAGCCCAAAGGCTTATGTCAAGGTGACCTTTAAAGAGGAAGCAGAAATTGGACAGAGTTGAAGAATTAATAAAAATTGGAGGCTGAGACTGAGCTAGGAATTGGTGAGGCATGTGGAGGCCATGAAGGAGAAGCTCCTTGCTGGAGCTCAGGGGACATGCTGAGGACATACAGGAGTATGGGGGGAAACATGAGGCCAGACTCAGGGCACCTCGAATGGGAAAAAGAGGAGCTTGGCTTTCAGTTCCATTCTCAGGTGCTTTATTGTTTCATTTAAGCCGTTCAAATTTGCTCCTTGCTCCCAAGATCTCTCTTCTTATCTTACTTAAGGCACTTTTGGTCGCAAGTAACATAAATCTCTTCAAACATGCACATACAAAAAGTTGCTGAGAGAGGGGAAATTTATTGGGAAAGATCCAAGGTCAGGAAAAGCAGCTCAGCTTCACAGGGGCCTTGAACTCAGGGCTCTGTGTCAGGAGATGAAGCCCTGTGAACTTTTAGTTGGCTGTGTTAATGCAACCTATTATCTAGAAAACAGTAGGACCCAGAAAAGCTCAAGTTACATGTGTATATGTCTTGTCTGTCCATCTAGACAAGTATTTTCCAACTTATTCGACCATGACCTACAATAAGAAATACATTTTCCATCACAATCCAGTCTGCACACATATGTACAATCATAAGCAGCATTTTACCCTATAGCATACAGCCTAGGTCCTCACTCAAAAAATACTTGTTGTCTGGCTGCTTGATCTGTTGACTGGTGGCTATACTGACTTCCCAGCGTCTTAGAATAAAATAATCATAAAAATTCAGAGAAAATAAGCTGCAGAGATTCCCTTGTCCAGTGACTTCCAACATTTTTTTAAACAAATGACCCTTTTTTCCAAATGAAATCTTAGTGGAAGGCCAGTGTATAAAGCTCAGGGTCATAAATTTACTTATACTATACTCAGTGCAAAGAAGACATAATTTCTTTATTTTCCATAGTTGGTCTGAATTTTTATAGCCCAACAAACCCACCCACCCCCTACACACAACACACATACACAGACACTTCACACGGGGTAGATGGGGCAGGAAATGGGAAAAGATAAAAATCATGATATATTAATATTTCAATTCAATAAATAGTGTCATTTTGACTAGGTCAGAAAGGTTTTCTCCTGCTTCCTAGGCCTCTCCAAGACAGTCCCTGTGTGTACGGGGACACATGGTCTTATGGCATTGGGGTTGGGATGGTGAGCAGAGAAGCCCCTACTCTCCACCCATGCTAGTTCTCGGGTGTATACTAGCCTGGATCCACACAAGGTGTGGTTGGTTGGCCCTGCAACCCCACCCTGGGCGTTCTACTGGCTTCCACTGCTGATGTCTATGTCAGATGTAACTCACAGACTATTACCTCTTGGCCTGCTCAGGGCCAGGGTCCTCCCTTCTATCACAGCCCCACTTCAGCTCTCACCAGCCCTGCAGTTTGGCACTAACTCCTCTGTAGTCCTGACCCCACCCTACAGTGTCCCACCCTGCAGCCTCAGCCACCAGGACACCACACCCTCTCCTACCGTGGTGACCCCCTTTGGCATGTTTCCCAGACAGGCTCCCTAGAGAAAGGTCCTTTCCACTCCGTGAGACAGCCAAAGGCAGGCCTCACTCTGTCTAACCAATGGCCACTCCGGCTTGCTGTGGATACACCACAAGGTAGTCTCCCGGGGCCTGAGTAAGAAGCAGCACAAAAGCCCAGCTTCCCTCAATCACTAATTTGCTCCCGCTTTGTGGCTTCAGCCAGCAACGACAAACCAGGAGCCCTGTGCCTCACCATGGCCTTCCCAGTCCTGTCACCCCTCCTCTTCCCACACTGCCTCCAGCAGAAAGGGGTGAGGTTTCTTCTTTCGTCTTTCTCTTTGGCTAGAACATTGCCCTATTCTTCCCTCCCCTCTTCCTCTAGTGTTGTAAGGGTGCAGAGAGAGAGAGGAAGGGTGGTTAGGGAGTGGGGAGAGAGAGAGAGAGGTCAGTTTTAGGCTCATAGGGGACCTCAATTCAAAGGTGTCTCAAAAATACAGTACCCATTTCATTTAAAACAGATGAAAATGGAGCTCCTTCTGTTGAAGCCAGGGTAAGGGACTCAGAACCCCATCTGCTTGTTGGGGTCTCCCTTGCTCTTCTCGGAGCCCCTAAGGAACTTCTAAGGAATCCTGGTCATTTATTGAAACACATTTGGAAAACCATGATAAAGTCTACATGAACATTCTCCAGTGGCATTTTCTGTGATGGTGGAAATATTTTATATCTACACTGTTCATTTTGGCAGCCACGAGCCACATGTGGTTACCAAGCACTTGAAATGTGGCTACTGCAACTGAGGAACTGAGTTTTTTATTTTAATTAATTTAAGTGACTACCATATTGAATAGTGCAGCCTAGACCATTCATTTTACAAATAGGACCCTGAGGCCCAATATCATTCCACATGTTTATGACAGAGTTAGCAATGACAGGTTCCATGTTCCCTGACACTTTCTTCCTCAGTTGTCATACCTAGGTCACTGTCTAACCCAGTGCCTACCTGGCTGCTTCCAACTTTAATGAAGTATGCCAGGACTCGGTTACAACATGCACTATTGTACGTGAAACTCAGTTTGACTCCAATTTTTTTTTTTTAAAAAAAGGAGCTTGACCCCATTAGAACCTCAGCCCCAGGGGTAAAGACCTAAAGAATGCCACTGTAAAAATTCCACAATAGTATGGTCTCAGCTATAACAACATCTAGAGGAGTAGCCCCCAGAGATACAGTATTTTGAGTTTTCATAAGTACAAGTGAAGCTCTTCATCTAAAATGTGCCTTCCCGAGATGGCTTGAGGACCACAGCAAAACAGCACAACCTAATGAAAGGACATTAGGTTAGGGCAGATGGGAGCAGGAAAAGGCTTTTCATTAACCAGCTGTGCATTTTTGGGTGAGGCCTTTACCTGTACTGGGCCTCAGTTTCATTTTCTATTAAACATGCCCTGCAATTCCTCCTCCCCCCTTCTCTCAAGGATGTTATGAAGATAAATCAGCAAAATGCATAAAATGCCCCATGATCCTAGGAAGAAAGGCACTCTATAAATTTTCTAACGTCTCATTATTAAACACAAAAACCAAGCTTCCCTGAATGTAAAATAGTTAAAATCAAGCATCTTGTATCACTTTATACCAAAAATTATTACACCATTAACCATGGGGCTATGATGGTATCCCTTTTAACTAGAAATTCCATGCTGGAGTCATACTTTTACTGTTATTTAAAAGGAGAACAATGATTCAAAATGACAGAAGCCAAATTTCTTTGCTAACCCCCATTGTAGGAAGTAAGTGAAACCACTGGATTTTAAAGGATGCATTTATAATGTGTGCAGATACTGACATGCCAGCTAATAAGATGAAAAGCTTAAAGGAAGTTAAGTGTGGTATAAGATTTCAGGAAACCTCAAATGTAAACTCAAATAATTCTTGTTGCCGTTAGTTTTTGCCTCGTACAGCAACAACAATAATAATGACACTCTGTCCTGTTATATCCAAAGATGCAACTCCACAAACACAGCTTTGAGGCAGGCTAGTTCCACCCCAAATAACACCCCTTTGGGCAATGAACACACCTGTGTGAGCCGTCAGGCTGGGATGAGGGTGACAATTGGCATATGGAGTAGAATAATGGAATCAATCACTTCCTCTTTTGCCCTCCCATGTCATTCTGCTCATGGCTCCCATTTTAGCACTTGCCGTGTTGTATTTAGTAATTAGTTTTTATTCCATGCCCCTACAAGACAGTGTGCTCCTCGAAGGTGGGGCCCTGTTTTATTTGTATCTGAATCCTGAACGCAGAGCCCAGCACGTGATAGGCAATTGACAAGTTAACGATGCCTTTTGTGATCACCAGTCCACTGGGAACCAATACTACAAACTCCAGCTCTGTGCACACAATTGATCTTGGCTCAGCATTTATTCCAATTTATAAATAAAGCCTGATTCCAAAGTTATAACCAAGCTTCAATCTCACTAGTAGGGAAAATACTGCATGTTAGTTAAAACAGAAAATCCCAGCCAATTTCTTCCCTGGCCATGAAACAGAGGATACTTGTCTTGGGTGTTTGGTTTGTAACATCAACAATAGCAGCACCTGCTTACACTAGCACCCCAATATTCATCAGCATCATCTCCTTCCATATCTGAGATTTAATCCAGAAGTATCCAGATTAGTTTTATCCAGTTTGGAGCCTGAATTCACTTATATGAGCTTTCAGAGTGAATTAGATGCAGGTTTCTTGGAAGAAAAGAAAACCCTGAACTGAAGACATAAATTCCAATAATAATCTGCCTTTTAACCACAGAGTGTCAATCCTGACAGGGAATTTCGGGATTATCTGATCCACCCCCTCATTTTATCAGTGAAGTGACTTGGCCAATGCCACACTGCTATGTGGCAGCAGAACAAGGACTAGAACTTGGGTCTCTACACTCCCAGACCAGCAAGGTGACCACTGGCCTGATATGCCCAAGACGGAGGGGATTCCCAGGACATGGAACTTTTTGTTTTTAAAGCAGAACCAGCTCAGGAAAACTGTCTCTGTTTGCCTGGGACTGAGATGTTTTCCAGGATACAGGACTTTTGTGCTAAAACAGGGCAAGTCTCAAACTGGGACCGGCTGGTCACCCTAAGTCCAGTGTTCTCTTCAGTACATAAATCTGCCCCTTTTATCAATCTGATAAAATGTTACTGGTTCTGCCTCAAATATTGAATCCCAGCAAGAGCCCAGTGATAAGAAATAGAGTTTGACAGTAGCTGCATTGCTGCATCCCCTCTAAGAAGGATAAAATTCTATCCATTAATTATAACACATAAATGATCAAAACTAGAGCCTCAAGAATCAATCTGAATTTTAAAAAATAATTTTGGCTCTTTAAATAATTAAATGTTAAAAAAAATTCAAGAGAAAGAAAATGAAGATCAAGAAAATGAGCATTATGAAGCCAGTCCTGTTTAAGTTCCAAACTATTATTCTCTGTCCAAACTAATCAAGTTGTTGCTGCTAAGAAGAGAAGGCTGTGGAAGGCTCACAGAGTTATGCTGATTAATTATCCTGAGAGTCATTTCAGAAGGCAGCCATTACTCATGAGACTCTCCTCTGACTCAGTAATTAGCCCACAATTCCTGTGATTCCGGGGAAGATTTCAGAGTCTGTATTTAAAACTCCTTTAGCATTTCCCACAAAAGAGAGCTGGAATTGATATTTCAAGTTCTTTGAGGGGACTTGGGATTCTGGATCCACGATATCTCCAATCATAATAAAGTTAGTGTCTTCCCTTCAACTTCAATCAGCAACCTCACAACACCAGGTCATCAGGGCTATTTGGCAAGAAAGTGTTGCTGGATTGGACCAATCCCAATAACCATGAAGAGATAGACTAATGAACCAGACACTTTGTTGGGCACTTCATACATAGACACTCATATCCTTGCAACTGTTCTAGAAGGCAATTGTCATTATCCTGAGTTTGTAAGTGAGGAGGCTGAAGCTCGGCACACTCACTGGCTCCAAGCCCACAGGCTAGCGAGTGGCAGAGCCAGCTGGAGTCAGAATCTCTCCAGGCCATGAGTTGGCCTCCTCCCCTGACATACTCCTCCAGAGAAGCTGCTCAGTTCCCATGTTCTGAAAAGGTGGGGTTTGTACAGGATAACATGTATCACATTCTACATATGAAGACAAGTCTCACGGCAAAAGAAAAATGTCAAACTGCCCTACTAAAAGGAAAAAAAAATTCCACCTTACAATTAAAGAAAGAAAAGGCTAACATATTTGTCAAAACCCTACATGTTAGCTAAAAAAATGAATGAACCAATTAAGGTATTTTTCCTTGCTACAAACTAGGAAACACAATAATCTTGAGCTTGGTCTGCCAAATAAAAATCTCTTCCCCAATTATGGGTGACATATGTCCCCAAAAATATCCCTATAGCCCCAAGAGACAAAGAACAAGTTCCTACAGCCCAAGGGATGAAATCTCTTGCCCTACTGAAAGTGGCTCTCTGGAGATTTATACTTTCAAGGGAAATATAAGAGATAATGAATTATAACTCACCAAATAACAAGAATGGAAACCTGGAATATGTGCTTTCCTGAAAACAACTCCAGGAAACCTTTGGCTTTCCTCCTCTTTTATTTTCTCCCTTCAAAAACAAAATAAAATGAAACCAAAAAGAAACTTCCAGTAACTTCAGCTGGAAAACGAACACTCCAGATTGCTCTCCCTTCCCAAGGATGAGGATAATCTGATTTACTGCCTCTTTCTCCGGTTTAAATCAGTAAAGAACATCAAGTGCAAGTTCTAGATGTTTTAAAAGACAAATTTACTATTGAAAAGGGCAATGCTGCAAGCAGCCAAAGGTTTTAATGCCCCAGCTATTAATAAGTCCCCTTGAGTCTTTGACGCTTTTACAGCAACAGCATCCAAATGGAAAGTCTTCGGCCCCTTGGGAATGAGCACCGTGAGTTGCCAACCCAGGGTTCTTGTCCTGTTAAATTTTCTGTGTGTGCATTTGGCAGGTGTTTCTGCCTCCTTTGTCCCTGCAGGGCTCTAGGGAAGGCCCTCTCCGTCTTTCAGTATCTCACTCTCTGCAGTGGGTCCCCTGGTGGAGAAAAGTCCTTTAAGAAAGCCAGGAAGCACATCCAGAATTTCTGCAAATTCTACCATGTTGCAGAGAAATTACATGACTATTTTTAAAAACAAGGTTGGAGACTCACAAATTCGAAGTGATCAGATTTTCTTACAGGACAAAATTGAAAGCAGGGCAGTGGAGGGAGATTTCATGTACTCTAAATGATTAGATACGCAGAGTTTTACCAAAATATCATTTAAAAATGATTCTTCTGCTTCCGAAAGGGCTCACATAAAAGCTCTTAAAAAGCAGTTCTCCCCAGTCCATTCCAAACACAATTAACATCATGACACAGTTAAAACAAGACACTTCAGGAATCTGAGTCTTACAATGGAATATTGTGCTTCTATTAAACCTCAAAAGGTTTGCACCAAGCCTGAAAGTCCCTTGTGTATGGGAACTCCTCTGACCCCAATGACCAGGGAGAAGGGGCCTGTGTACCTCTGAGGACGGACGGGGGAGACAGGTGAGCAGCTCCCATTTCTCTGTGTGGCACCAGCTGCTTCTCCACCTCAAACCCCAGGGCACTGGCTGATAAGTTCCTCGTTCCTTCTTTGCCAGCTCATTTTTAAGCTTATCCCCTAGTTTATTTGCAGTTCCCCTCAAGATGGGCAGAGGAAATGGAACAAGATAAAATCAAAGCAATCATCGCTGCTGCTTTTGAACAGCTCTGATGAAAGACCTACTACATGAGAGAGGCTGTGGTTACCGCTATCTACAACAAGGATTTAGGATTATATGTGAATTTCAATTATCCATGCTAACCCTATCTCTCTCTAGCCTCACTGCTGCTAAGTCTTCAAAAAAGATAACCTGCTCCCTTCAGAGTCATGATCTCCAACACTCTCAGCCATTCTCTCTCTGCTTACTTGGGAAAACTGCTGAATCACTGGCTTGTTTTCCAGGCAAAAGGACAATGGGGTTGCAAATTTCCTAAGCCCTGTGAGCTCATCCCTTCTATCCCATCCTAACCAAATGGTGGTTCTCACCTCTTTCTTTGTCCACAGAGAAAGGACACTTTTTCTTTCAAGCATCTTATTAACTTTCCCATCACTCTTTGTCACTAAGGAGTCACTCCCCAGCCATGGGACTAGCACTTCTCCAATAAATAGTCTGAGCTGGGGACAGCTGGGGCTTTCTGGAACCATGCACAGTCAGGATTCTTCTATTAAGAGGCTGGACCAAATGACCATCAATTATTCTTTGTCCACCTCTCTGCATTGACGATCAGCCCCTTATTCAGATCCAGCAGTTTACAATTTCCTTTCCAAGGAGTTGTCTAGGTCCACAACTGACAACATGAAAAGCAAGAAATGGAGAGAGAGCCCAGATCCCTCTCCCAGATGCCAGGAGCACAGCCTGGGAGTCAGAAATCGACACTGATGTTTGTTAAGCAGTGAGACAAAAATCTGAACTCAAGTCTGTTTGGCTCTAAACTCCATGATTTTAACCACAATTATCCTGCTGCTTCTATTAATAACATGCTAATGTTATTACACACAAACTGCATGCTGGGTGCTTGATTGGTCATTGCTATGCCCAATTTTTATTGTTAGGGCAACTGACTTAGGTAAGTACCAATAAGTGGTAGTACCATCATTTGAGCTCAGTTCTGTCAGACTCCAAAGCCATCTGTGGCACCATTCAAAAGTCCAAGGAACAGAGGTAGGTTGGAGTGGGTGAAAGGGAACTAGATTGCAAACAGCACCCAGGGCTAGGAAGGCTTTGTGTTGGCTGAGCCGGGAGAGAGTGGGAACAATGGCAGCCTCATGGTGGTGGCAGCTGCAGGTGGAGCATGGATTAGCAGTGCTCTGTGCCCTGCGATGGGCCTTCAGGGCACCATGAAGCAAAGGGGCACTCCACATCCTGAAGGGGCCGCAGTGGGAAGGCGCTAGGACAGACCCAGTTGGAACCAACAGCCATGACTCTGACTAGGCCACAGCCTGAGGCCAGGAGGAGGGCGCAAGCAAAGCCAGAGAGGCAGCTCTCTTGGAGCACACAGGGCATGTGGTATGCAGAGAAGGTTGGTGAGGCACCCGGCAGCACCACCAGCAGCCACAAGGCGGGGGCCCTAAACTTCATGGTATTCAAAGTCTGCCTCCAACACAACATAAACCAGTGAGTCCAGTTAAAAGCAGAAGCTGGAAGAAAAGGAAAGTGTCAAGACCCAGGAAATCTGCGTAGGAGCTCAAACTAAGGAGGTTCTTGACAAGAACTCAACCACCAACTCCCCAACAGCAGCCATGGCCCAAGAGAAAGAGGCTCCCCGGCCCCAGGGTCAGCCCCAGGTGGTCTCCAGGCAGGCAAGCATGCCAGTGAGCTGGGTCTAACTTAGAACTTAGAACCTGATGAGTTACAAGAAGCTCCAAAATAAGGGGATTCCTTTACTCAGCCATTAATTCTTTTAAAGGTCATTACCTTGCCTATAATTGGAGAAATTTCTTTAATTTTTTTATTTCAGCATATTAGGGGGGTACAAATGTTTAGGTTACATATATTGCCTTTGCCCTGCCTGAGTCAGAGCTCCAAGTGTGACCATCCCCCAGACGGTGTGCACAGCACCCATTAGGTCTGTATATACCTATTCCCTCCTCCCCCCTCCCACCTGCCCAATACCCGACGAATGTTACTACTATATATGCATATAAGTGTTGATCAATTAATACCAATCTGATGGTAAGTATATATGGTGCTTGTTTTTCCATTCCTGTGATACTTCACTTAGTAGAATGGGCTCCAGCCTCATCCAGGATAATACAAGAGGTGCTAGATCACCATTGTTTTTTGTGGCTGAATAGAACTCCATGGTATACCTATACCACATTTTATTAACCCACTCATGTATTGCTGGGTACTTGGGTTGTTTCCACATCTTTGCAATTGTGAATTGTGCTGCTATAAACATTCGAGTGCAGATGTCTTTTTTATAGAATGTCTTTTTTTCCTTTGGGTAGATGCCCAGTAATGGGATTGCTAGATCAAATGGCTGTTCTACTTTTAGCTCTTTGAGGTATCTCCATATTACTTTCCACAGAGGTTGTACTAGTTTGCAGTCCCACCAGCAGTGTATGAGTGTTCCTATCTCTCCATATCCACGCCAACATTTATTGTTTTGGGACTTTTTGATAAAGGCCATTCTCACTGGAGTTAAGTGACATCTCATTATGGTATTGATTTGCATTTCCCTGATGATTAGAGGTGTTGAGCATTTTTTCATATGTTTATTGGCCATTAGTCTGTCTTTTTTTGAAAAGTTTCTGTGCATGTCCTTTGCCCAATTTTGAATGGGGTTGTTTGACTTTTTTCTTGCTGATTTTCCTGAGTTCTATATATATTCTAGTTATCAGCCCTTTATCAGATGTGTAGCATAAGAATATTTTCTACCGTTCTGTAGGTTGTCTGTTTGCTCTCGTGATAGTTTCTTTGGCTGTGCAGAAGCTTTTTAATTTGATCAGTTCCATTTATTTATTTTGTTGTTTCTGTGATTGCCTTTGGGATCATCTTCATAAATTCTTTCCCTAGGCCAATGTCTATAAGAGTTTTTCTAACATTTTCTTCTAGAATTCTTATAGTTTCATGCCTTAGGTTTAAGTCTGTTATGCACCGTGAGTTGATTTTTGTGAGAAGTGAAAGGTGTGGGTCCTGTTTCAGTCTTCTACATGTGGCTATCCAGTTTTCCCAGCACCATTTACCAAATAAGGATTCTTTTCCCGAGTATATGTTTTTGTCTGCTTTGTCAAAGATTAGATGGCTATATGAGGATGGTTTTATATCTGGGTTCTCAGTTCTGTTCCATTGGTCTATGTCTCTCTGTTCTTGTGCCAATACGAATGTAAATACCAAATTATACATAAAACTCTATCTGGGCTGCAAAGGAGAATAGTGTGGAAGGTTCAACTCAGTCTTTTTGCCAAAAATCACATTATTAATGGTGATGTGTACAAAGTACTATGATACATGATCTAGAGCCCAGGACACCAGCACTGTCTGGGAATAAGCCAAAGGGAAACCTGTGCTTCCCTTTTCCCACTGCAGCCCCAAAATGGCTTAGGTCTGAGGTTCATCCCAGCCTCTATCCCATTCCCTGCTCTCTCCAGCCCCCACCCCTCAGTCTCTCCTACTGCTTCTGATCAGACGTCATGATTTGAGTGCACAGGTTTCTAGGAACCTATAGATGAGGGAAAAAAGAGAAAAGAGAGAGAATGTAGTATCTCACATCCCAAGGCAATGACCTGAAAGGCGATGAGAGGGATGCAGGTAAAGATGCCATCAACCCCAAAAGCAAGAGAACATGGATACTGGCCCAGTCAGGGGCTAATGTTCACACTTCTTCAGCAACAGGTGTGGGATTTTTGAACCATAAAGCAGCGTTTATCCTGCCCTCCACTACCCTGGATGTCCAGGAGATTGATTAGACAGAGAAAAGAGATGCTGTCACTGGCTTTGAGAAAACTGCAGTCTTGTGAGTCTTTATGGGTATATATAGCCTGAAAAATTTGTCTCAGAATTGGGGTCTAGTGTTAGAGCAAGGTAGAAGAGGACTGGGGTGAAAGTCTCAAAAGCTCTCTCTTCCCACTGGCCCCACACCTGTGCCCTTTCTCAAATGGCATAAGAAAGTCCAAGGATGCTGAGAGGACAGCCTTAGCCTAGAGCGCACACTGTGACCAGGACACCATCTGGTGCTGCTGCAGTTACAGACTTCACCCCAGCCGTGGTCCCTTAGGGTCACTGGAGGCCATGCCTCTGGAAAGAATAGCAATAACACCATATTATCCTAAAATCTAAAATACTTCCAATTGTGAAATGCATTCTGGTTTCAGAGATAAAATATGAAAGAATGGCCTGCAGTGATTATAAAATGATATTCATTGTAAAATGCATACTAATTTCAGAGATACTAAAATGGAAAAAAAATACATCTTAGAATCAATGAAATTCAGCAATACCACCACCTATGGTATTACTAAAGTTCAAGATGCTCTTGTGGAATGATACCTCCACATCATCTAAACTTAGGTAAGACCATGTGACTGGTTTGGGCCAATGAAATGTGAGCAGAAGTGAACGTCACTTCTAGGTCAACATGCATAATTATCAATGTCCGACTTTCCAGAACTCTACTCTCCTGCTGCAGCAATCATGGAAGCACATGGTGGTTGCATATGGACAGCACGAGAAGATGGAATCTTCATCGATCTCCAAGAAACTCCAATGGGAAGAGAACCCCCAACCAATCCAACTCATTTTGAACATGTACTGGGTGCTGTTTTAAGCAACTGAAAGTCTGAGGTTGTTTGTCACCACAGTATAACCTAGCCTCTCCTGACTGAAATGGCATCTTATCTTTGAATAAGGCATTATCTCATTTGTCTTCATAATTACACAATCAGCCAGGCAAGGCACGCACTATTCCCATTTTAAAGATGAAGAAATTGAGGCTCAGAAAGATTAACTGAATTGCCCAAAGTCACATAGCTAGCATGGAGTATATTTGGGACTAGAATTAATGCCCTCTAACTAAAAGAATAAGCCTCATAGATAGTGTCTGTCTCTCTATCTACTTTCTCTAGCGGCTCCAACTCCTGCTCTATTGCTCATATGAACACAGACATGTACATACTTACCTTCTCTAGGAAAATGATTTTGAATTCTAATCTCTTTTCTTTAAGCAGCAAAACATTCAAGAACCTGACCAACAACTGAATTTAAGGCTTAAAATGAGGGTGACAGCTCAGACATGACTGCAATGCCAAAGTAATGTACCTGTAACTGACCCATGAATTGATAAGTTCTAGAAAGCCAGAGAGATGAATGCCAGCAATAGGAGTATTTTCACAATCAGTGGGTAGAGTAAGGGGGAAGAGGGAGAAAGAGAATATAAAGAAGATACATTCTTTGTGTTCTGCATTTCACTTCAGTTTCTTGAATACACGTTACATTCTAAGAGGAAAATTAGACCCAGTCACTGTTTGCTATAAAGTTGTCAGCAATCAAGTACTTACATCTAGGAAACCCTACTCTCTTACAAAGACACATAAGGCAAGAGACTCCTTCAACATGAATAGGCAGCCTCCCCCCACCACTGTCACTCAGACTATACTCTGTGCTGAGAACCCCAAATGGCACAGACCAATATGATTTCCCTGAATTAACACTGTTACGTCATTTCTCAGGTAGGGAAGGCAGCTTACCTAGAGTCAATTCCTAAGGCCAAAACACAAAACAACCAGCGGGCCATGTCAGCAGCTGGCTTCGGCAGTTTGCCCTTGGTGCCTGCCCCAAGCAGCTTAAGATTTAAATTCAAGAAAAGAAAATAAACTTTCTCAGTTGCCCCATTTTAGGACAACGCTGAGGACTATCCCTCTTTCCCATCACACTCTGTCCCTCAGTAGGATCCAAGCCCTGGGGACAGTGCCCTCCTGGGCAGTGGTTTCACTGCCAGCCCATGCTTGGTCAAGCACCAAATATGCTTATGCAACTGTCAGTGGGAAACTGTCTCTAGGACAGGCACAATAGGAACCAGGGTTGTTAGCCCTTCTGAAAGTCTAAGCAAGGAAATGATTATAAAATTATGAAGCTACCATTCACCTTATCTGATGCCCCAACAACTGCAGCTGCCTTCAGTAACTCAGTAAGCTAACCTCCCCACTATGCAGGCAGCGGTGCAAAGACAGAAGCTTTCTGAGTTTCATACACCTTTCCTGGGATGAGTTCACAGGATTTTGTTAATGCTAAGCATTTTCTTCTTAGAACAGTAATCTTTCCTTTATTTTTTTGGCAAGATAGTAAATCTGATCACCATGGAGCCAGAGGGATTCTCTGGGATTATAAGAATGGATATTTATGTTGTTTTGTGTAGTAAATATCACAAGGCAGAAATCCTACCTAAGGAGATTCTGTGCCCCTTTCCTCTTACACAAAGCACTATTTTCCACAGCAAATCTTTGGATATTAACTCCATAGGTACAGTCCAGAACAATCTGCAGCTACAGAATCCTTGAACAACGGTTCTTAACCACTTGGAGATTTCCAGCCCCTTCAAAAATTAAAACTTTTATCCAGTAAAATGTACACAGGCACACAAAAATCTGCTTGTAATTTCAGGATGTTCACATCCCCTTAAAGCCCAACCATTTCTTCCCTGCTTTGACCCTTGTCCTCCCCCTCATTCCCCAGCTCACTCCATCTGACGATTTTGCCCCCTTTCTCCCAGAGGAGCTTGTTACCTACCCAACCAACGGTCTCCTTAATTCCTCCGAAACTCAGTTCCCTCAAAAAATGAGAACTATAATATGTGCTTATCCACCTCATGAGATATTGTGCAAATCAAAGAAGAGACATAAGTATGCTCTGAATTGTGGATTAAGCATTGCACATCTGTGCAGTATTGGCAAAGAGTGCATGTGTCAGCTATAAATGGCCTCTGTCCATTCTGTTTTCAGCCTCTTCCATCCATGTTTGCTAAACACACCAGATTGCTGATTTGGTTTTCCCCCGAGGTCTTCTGGGGTTCACAGTGCTCACACGTGCCTTTGTAAATGAGGGTGTGCGTGAGAGGCACTGCAAGGCTGTCAATTCTTTAATGACAGCGTATTAGCACCCAGGGAACAGCCAAACATTGCTGTAATCCCAATAATTCAGAGGCCCCCGCAAATCACCCTGATGAGAAAGAAAAGCTAAAGCAAGGATATTGCTTTCTGCCACCTGGAAGAGATAATGAATGGTTTAAAGGTATTCTTTAAGGGTGGCCTAGTTTCACAATAACCCATATCCCTCAATACCACCATCTCAAGCTGTCATGTTTAACCAGAGATCCCAAAGTTAGGACACAGGGAAAACTAAAGGTGATCGTGAAAATCTGGCTTAGCTTCTTTTGCATGTTAACTGCTTTAACAGATTAAAAATATTTATTTGTACAAATTTATTTGTTCGGGTAGGCTAACTACTGGAACAGATACACCCAAAGATGTATGACAAACTCATGTGCAACAGGAGTCTATTTCTCCCTCAGATAAACGGCTCAGGGCATTTCCTGTTTGGTTCCACAAAATTGTACGGGGCTCCAGATTGATGGAGGCTCTGCCATCGTCAACACATGGCATTCAGTGTGGTCCTGGCATCTACATGTTGCAGGCAGGGAGATAAAAAGCAGATAGGATTAGGTTTAGGAGATCAGAGGGGGCAGACCTGGGAGTGATGCATGGCTCTTTCTCTCACATTCCATTAGCTATGCTGAACTTCAGGGGAAACTGAGAAATCTATAATATTAATAATCTAGCTATGTACCTGGGACAAAGAGGAAATGGATTTTTATACACATCTAGGTCTCTCGTCCCAGAAGTCATAAAAAATTAATTATTTTGAAATCAATTTCTGGCCAATATTTGGATGAATAAACTTAACTGGTTAAGTTATTCACATACCATTCACTTATCATGCATTTATTGAGCATTTACTCTGTGTTAAGCACCCTTTAGGCACTGCGGATATAGCAAGGTATTTTTTTAGATAGCAGAGTATTTCCCAGCATAGAGCTTATATTCTGGTGTGAACAGACAAACACCAAGTAAGAAAAATAAGTAAAATATATAGGATATCAGATAGTGATCAGTATTAAGAAAAATACTAAAGTAAGAAAGGAAATAAGGAATGTCAGTGGAAGGTGGTTTGCAGCTTTAGATAGAATAGCCAGAGAACATGCCAATGTTAATACCATCTGCTGTGAACTGAATTGTGTTCCCTCAAAAGTCATATGTTGAAGCTGTGATCCCAATGTGACTGTATTTGGAGATAAAACCATTAGGAGGTAATTAAAGTTAAATGAGGTCATATGAGTGGGGCCCTAATCCTACACACTGGTGCTGTATAAGAAGAGGAAGTGACACCAGAGCTCTCTCTCTCTCCCTGACAAGTGAGGACATATTGAGAAGGCAACTGTCTGAGGCCCAAGAAGAGAGCCCTTGCCCAGAACTGACCATTGCTGGCACCCTGATGTCGGACTTCCAGCCTCCAGAACTTGTTCCTTTTGGAAGGTCTAGGGGAAAATCTATTTCCTTGCCTTTCCCAGCTTCCAGAGATCTCCTGCATTCCTAGGCTAGTGACCCCTTCCTCATATCAATCTTCAACCTCTTGCTTCTGCTGCGACATCTCCTACCTCTATCTACAGTCAAATCTCTCTCTGTTTCTCTTGTATAAGACAGCTTTGATTACATTTAGGAACCACCAAGATACTCCAATGTAACTCCTCCTCTCAAGATCCTTAATCACATCTACAAAGTCCCTTTTGCCACGTAAATTAACATTCAAGAATTTCAGGGATTAGGATCTAGATTTCTTTGGGGGCTATTATTCAGCCTGCCACAGAGCACCTGAAGAAACTCCAGTCAAGAGCTACATTTCCCAAAATGTTGTCCTGCAAATCTTGAAGATGTTACTAGTTGCTACGTGAGTGGAAAAGTGTTCCTGAAAAAAATTAGCTTGGGAAAATTGGATTAAGCAAAATTAAGCAGTTTTCTGTACTTCTCAGAGCCTCAAATGAGACTTTCCAAGATGAAACATAATTTCAACTTATATGAGGCCTGAGCCATTTGTTTCCACAGAACATACTATAAAACTGATATTCCATGAGACAAGTTCTAGGAGGTACCGGCCTGAAATATTTGAGAAATTGTCTTGAGAAAAATGAAGTGGACAGTAAACAAAAATGTTTAAACAAAATAAGATTTTAACCCATATAGCTGAGAAGTCCATAGGTAGGTCTGATCAGGTATAGGTGTATTCAGGAGCCCAAATAGTAATTTTCCATTGCAGTTTCTTTGCCTTCTGGCTCCATTTTCAGCTTCCACGTGGTGGCCCTAAGCAACTATAACTCACATCTTCCCAAGTTCAAGTTCAATATCTGGAGAGCTTGCCTCTCAACTCACAGTTATAGAAAATATCCCATTACATTTTCCTGGTTCCAAATGGGACATGAGTCCATCTCAGAAGCAATTACTGTGCCAAGAATATGATGACCAGTTGAACCCATGTCTCCCCCGAAGCTGGAAGTCGGGGCAGAAGTGATGCTGGAGGATGGATGCAAAGTAGCAAACAACAAAGCAAATATGTTCAACCCAAGAAAATTAACAACTATGTAAGATGAACATGAAGAATCCTCCTAATACAACTCACTTTTGGAGCCATTTTCTTAGAGCATATTCTCCCAGATGCCACCCTGTCTGCAGCCTTCCGTGGTATATTTGATGGGTCTGCCACGTAAAAAGCCATTCCCCATTATCTTTGCCTCAACCCCAGGATGTACTTGCACCCTCCTCCTTGTCTATTTCAACCCACACTTCTGTCTCGTTCACGCTATGTGCATTGATGGGGAGTGAGAAGAAAGATCATCACTCACCATTAAGAATTTATATTAGGATATTTTTGTGAAGACTTATTCTGGGATTTTAGCATCAAAAAGACAGAAATTTCAAAAGACACATGCTGGAAAACATAGGTTCCAAACCCAGTTTTTGACATTTCCTAGTTGTGTGACATTTGGGGTCACTTGACCTCCTCTCTGAGTTCATTATTTGTCTGGAAGGGAGTTAGACTAGATTTATAAAGACCTGCAAACTAACCAGAAATAATGTCATGATTAACTGAGCTAGAAAGCAAGCCCACTCTCTAAAACCCTCTATTAACTTTCCCAGGGCAGTTCTTTTTCCATTGGCAGACAGGAAAGGGTATTAAACAGCATAAATGTCTAATGAAAGCTCCTCAAGGGCAGTGTTTGATTCATATTATAGTATCGCCCACATCCCAGCACCCAGCTCACTGCCATGCACATAACAGCATTCAAGAACTGTTTGTTGAAGGATGGAATAATGACAGGAAGTGGAGTAAAAGGAAACGGGGAAAAAAGAATAACAATCAAAAAATTGCTTCTTTGAGTCCTATACGCCAACTTCTGGCTGACAGGCGTGCCTGCCCCCTGATGCCGGTGGCTGGATCAGTGGCAGAGACTCTGGGGTAGGCATGACCGCAGACACCCAGAGAGGCACCCTCCCCTTGGTTACGGGAGCTGACTCCCTCACAGACTACTGAAAGTTGGGCAGAGAAGACTAACCTGCTGGGGTCAGACCTCAGTTCCTACCATGGACAGGAGACAGGAGAGTTGGAAGCACAAGCTCTGTCTGCCACAGTACCTGGACGGTGTAAGTGCTGCAACTCCTGTCCCCTGAGAGTAAGATGGAGGCCTTCAGTTGGCTCTGTGGTAGTTTTCTATTTCACACGGTTTTTCCCACCCTTTCCCACCACTGACCCAGAGGTGATACTAATTAGTCATTTAACAACTAGAGGACCGTCACCTGGCCATCTTTCCAGTCACCCAGGCTCCCAGGCAGTTTCAAGGCTAACCCAGCCTTGGCCTCAGTCTCAGCCTCAACCATCACATCTGACAAGGTACCAGATTCTGTACATTTACCCTCAGCAACATCTCCCACACGTATTTCCTTCTTTGCACCCAGCCTCTCTGATGAAGGCCCTCATCATTTCTCTCCTAGAGTATTTTAGTCTCCCTCCTCCTAAGCCCTCAGATATACCAGAGATAGAATTCCCTTCCTAAAGCACAGACCTGAGCATTGTCATTCACCTGCTCACAAAAAGGGCTCCCAATTTTTTATAGAATAAAACCCAAACAACTCATCCAGCATTGAGTCTCAACCTCATGGGACTCCAAGGCTTCCTTTCTAATCCCCTCCATACAGCTGTTCCTGGAAAGCCATCCTGATAAGGTGGCCCCACTGTGCCCTGTGCTCTCTAGTCTCCAGGCCTGAACTTACGCTGTTCCCTCCCCCTAGAAAGTCTTTCCGTCTCCCCACCACTAACTCTATCCACCCAGCCCACATTCTCCAAAGCATCCAGATTTCTCTTTAGTCAAAATTAATCTCATTCCCTTGTTTTTCTAATCACTTTGCTTTATAGAACATTAAACCATTTGCATTATATGTATATTATTTTTCTACCTACTTCCCTGCCACACCTGAGGGGAAAGGGACCATGCTATTGTGATCATGCTGTGGTCATTTCATCCCTTGGTGGTCATACAAGCATGCAGGCCCAAAGGCTCTAACCCCACTCCAACTGCTTTCACATACATTAACTCATTTAATTCTCACAATAACCCTATTATTATTACCATACCATTCATTTTATAAAAGAGGAAACTGAGGCACAGAGAAGTTCAACATCTAGCCCTAGGACCAGCAGCTGCCAGGGTGAAGCTAGCCTGCGGAGGCCGGGCTGCTCCCACCACTGAGCACAAGGCATTGCAGATGGCCTGGAACCCCAAAATAGGCACTAAGTTAAATTTCTGTCCAAACACCACATGCACAGTTATAATTGTTCAATTATTTAATGTCATATAGACCAAGTCTACTATAAAAGGGCTCTACCCGCCCTTTATTGCACCAGATTTTAGTTGTATTGTTCACATTCCCTGGTTTTCTACTCATATTTAAAATAGAAAACTAGTGAGAGACGTGGTCTGGGTCCTCCCTGTAGAGAACTGGCTTTGCCTTACTTCTTTCTAAGTTGACCTCTTCCCTCTTCCTCCTCCCACCTAAGTTGTCCAGCTCCACTGAGGCAGATAACCTTATGCAGACAAAGACGCAGAGGCAGGATTTAAAGGAGCAGAGGTCTCACATGGGAAGCCTTGCCAGGTACTCAAACAGAAGGGGTCAAGTCCCATCCACAAAGTTCTAGGCCAGATTCTTTTATCTCTCCAGTTGCATCTATCTGCTTAACTCAAACATTACGCCAAATTTTTTATAAGATGATTGAATAATAACCTATTTTTCTCTTTTGTCACAACTTGCATTGAAATGATTGTGCCCTGGACCTACAGGTGAATGGGTACTCTCTGGGCATCTAACAAGCTGACCTTGTTTCTTTTGTGTGGGAAGCATTTCAATGAAATGAGAGAAACAAGCCCCATCAGCTTCAAGCACCAAGAAGAATACACAATGAATGGTGTTCCTTTTCTGCTGGAACATTAATTAATCAGAGTTGACAAGGATACATGGTCTCACAAGGCAGAGGGAGCAAGGGTTTCTGCTGTTTTCTAAACTGTCAAATCAAGTACCTATCTCTGCAGCCTGTTCAGGGCAGTACTTACAGTTTCTTTGGTGCTAACTGCCTTTTTAATGTTGTCATAGCAACATATATGTTTTTTTTCTTTTTCTTCCAGGTTCCCAGGTAAAACATTTGAGGGAAAAACACCTTGTTGTCTTTACTGCAGAGACAAGAAGAAGGAGCCTTTTTAGTCCTTGGAAACACGATGACAGTATCTTCTATTTGTGCAACCCTTTCTGCAGGCAAAGACTTTGATATGCAGCATCCCGTGAGCAAAGGCATGGCTTAGCTCCACTTTACAAATTTTACAAGCAAGAAAACTGAGAAACGGAGAGGGAGAACCATAAGAAATACTGTATAAGAAAAGATAAGGGAAAAAATATAAATGACCTTGGATTCCAACCCAAGGATATTAAACTTAAAAATATTATTTTATTATTACTAATAATATTAATAAAATAACTGCCCTTTTTTTTTTTACTAATACATGTACTATCCCAGTGAATCCTTATAACAATACTGTGAGGTAAGAATTATACCATGCTCCACTGTTTTTTCAGAAATAACATTATGGTATTATTTTTTTACATGTCAAAGCACTATGATACCAATACAAATAAAGTGCAATGGGGCTTCAGATTCAGGATGGCAAACTGAACAAATTGATCTCTCCCTCCTGAAATGTCTTGAGAATTACAGTTAAGCAAATCATATCAACCCACTACAACAGAAAGAATGAGGGGGGACCAGCAGCAAAAGAGAGATTTAAATATATTTCTGGAAGATGAAGGAAAAACTAATGAAATATAATGAAGGAAGTAACTACTTAGGATATTTGGAGAAGAGGCCGTTCTAACTGGAGATGTTCTCATTGATGAGGGGAGGTGCGTGAGGTAAGGCTAAAAGAAGAGGATGTTTTGGTCTGTATGTGTAATATCTGACTTCTCTATCACCTTGTAAACAATTCACAGCTGCCAAATCTAGCAACGTGTATCTGTCAGGAGAGTGACTGACAAACAACTGGAATGGACTTTGACTGGTCTAATTAGGAAAGGAATTTATTAAAGATTATCAGGTAGCTCACAGAATTCAGTGAACCAGACAGAGAACCAGGCTAGAAAAGCACACAGCCAAGAACCCACCAAAATTCCATGTAGCCCTTCTCCATTTTCAAAGAGAAGACTATGACATAGAGGAGTTAAGTACCACAGCCAAGATCACAGAGGTGACAGAAGTCAGATCATGTAGGCCATTTGAAGGACTGTGATGTGAAATGGGGAATTTGTGGGATTTTTTGAGAAAGATGTGCCATGATCTTTTAAAGGAGTCAATCTGGCTGCTGTGTTGGAAACAAATTGTAGAGATGCAAGGGTAAAAGTAAGTCCTGGAGACTGTAGCAGGAGGCCATGCAAGGGATGATGGTGGCTTTGATGTGGATGATAGCAGAAGAGGTGGTGACAGTGGTCACTTCTGGATAGATCTTAACGATAAAGCCAATGATGTTTCCTGACTATTTAGACATGGAATGTGAAAGAAAGAAAAAAGTCAAGGATAACTCCAAGTTTTTTGGCTTAAAAAATGGAATAATGGATTGCTATCAACTGAGATCAGGGAAGGCTGCAGCTGTTGCAGGTTTGGCAGGAATTAGAGGTACAGGAATTCAGTTTTGGACAGTTTCAGTTTGAGAAGAAAAAGAATTAGTCACCCAAGTGGAGATGCCAAGTAAGCAGTTGGATATAGGAATCTGGAGTGTAAAAGCAAAGTCTGGACTGGACATAAAAATTTTGGAATTGTTGGCATATAGAAGGTAGTTATAGCTATAAAACTAGATGAGATCACCAAGACAGTGAGTATAAATGGAAAAGAGGAGAGGACCAAAGACTGAGCCCCAAGATACTCCAATGTTAAGAGATTAGGGAGCAAAGAAGGAACCAGCAAAGGAGTCCAAGGAGAAGTGGCCAGGAGAATATGACACCCCAGAAGCCAAGCAGGGAACATGTATCAAAGAGCAAGGAATAAATTTCTGTGTCAAATGCCACTAACAGTTCAAATAAGATGAAGAGTGATAACTAACCATGAGCTATAACATTGTGGAGGTCATTGGTAACCTTGAAAAGAGCCATTTCCATGGAGGGATTTGAGAACATACCTGATTAAGTAGGTTTAAGAGAATCAGAAGGAAATAAATTAGAGATAGTGAGCATTGATACTGCTTTCTAGGGATTTTGTTGCAACCAGTGCAAAGAAATGGGTGACAGCTGGTGGAGAAAGTGGGGAGAAGATTTTCTATTTTAAGATGGGAGATTAATGGTATGTTCAAAGGATAATCCAGTAAAAAAAAAAAAAGTCAGTAATAGAGAAGGAGAGAGTTGTTGCAGCAGTCACGCCCTGAAAGAGCAAGAGGAGGATGGGATCGGGTGCACAAGTGGAGGAAGGATTGGCCTTAGGTGGGAAAGGCAGACGGTGCAGGTGCAGACCCCAGCAGGGCAGCAGTCTGTGGAAACAGCTTCCAAATGCTTTGGTGCTGCCAATAAAGTGGAATGCCTGGTCACCAGCCTACAGCAATGCTAGGGGAGAAGGTGCTAGAGGTTTGAAGAGAGAGAGGGTCTGAGATTACTGTCACTTGGGGGTGTGGAGAAAGAGGAGTGCTTTACTGATCTTTTAGTTTAAACAATAAACACCTGAAGTTCAAACACAATACAAAAACTTGTATACCAAGTGTGGAAGAGGAGAAAAGCATATATGGTTTTGTTAAAAAGGGTAGCTATGCCATTATAAGATATTATCCCATGTATCACCTTTTTTAGGAGATAGGTTTCCATTTCCAAGAACATACTGGAATATTTCCAAGTAAGGAGCTTCCTAACCATTGCCTATAGATGGTACAATAAAAGGATAGGACATCAGCCTTGAGGGAGAAAAACATTAAAACCCTTCTCTAGATGCTTTTATTTAAGGCCAAATCCTGCCTTCTTCCTCCTGTGCCACTATGATAGTGGTAGCTGGAGTCAGGATACAGTTGGATTAAGAATGTTAAGGAAAATCATCAGCATAAAAAGCAATAAAAAAGTGGAGGTATCTTAATAGGCTGATGTCAAAAAACACTTGGTCAGGATCCAGGGTTCAGGGTTACCGAAAAGCAGTATGGTTAATGCTTCAGAAAACCAAGGCCAGTTTGCTACAGTAAGTCAGGAGCAGCAGAAGACATTATCTGGGAGTGGAAGGGATTCCCCACTGACTGGAACAGGGTGGCAGATCCCTATAGAAAGGAGGTACCCACTTGATCAGGGCTTGGCTCTACTTTATCCTGACCTACACCTTGACCTTTTCACCACTAGCTAACCTACCCATTTCCTCAATGGGTCCTAAATGTTACTGAACCACAAACCAGGGAACTTTCACAGCCTTTTACATGCAGGGGTCCAGGCAGTCTAGTAGGCACCAACTAAAGATGTTGAAACATTGACCTCTCTGGTTCTGTTTCCAGAGGTCATCTACTTTCTTGGCAAGGAGGCACTGGGGTGTTACAGATTCAGGAGCCGTAACGCCATATGGCTCAGCGTGATTATAAAGCAATCCTTTTGTTCCTTCCAGGAAGAGCCTATTTTACTCCAAAGGAGTATAGAATGGTCATGTGGTAAATAATAGAGTTGCATTAGATATCTACTGTTGTGCAATAAATTGCCCAAAAACTTATCTTAAACACACATTTTCTATGTCACGTTTTCTGTGGGTCAGGAATTGAGGTGCTACTGAGATGGGTCCTCTTAGAGTCGTGGGTTGCAATCGAGATCAGCCAGGGCTGTAGCTGTCCAAAGGCTCTGCTGGGGAGGGTTCCCTTCGAAGCTCCTGTGGTTGTTGGCAGCATTCAGACCTCTGAGGACTGTTGGACTCAATGCCTCCCTTCCCCGCAGGCTGCTGGCTGGAGGCCTCCCTCAGTGCCTTGCCACGCGGACTGTCCCGGGGCAGCTCACAGCATGGCAGCTGAGGCCATCGGGGAAAGCAGGCGGGAGGAGAAGAGCCGGCAAGCAAGACAGAGCCACAGTCGTGTTGTAACCTAATCTTGGACGTGATATCCATCCCCTTTGCTGCATTCTATTTGTTAGACTCGAGCCACGAGGTGTAGCCCACACTCAGGATGGGGTGAGGTGAAGCGTGGGTTGCACACTGACATGAACACCAGTAGGCGGGGGTCTCTGGGGGCCGTTTCAGAAGCTGCCTACCAAAATAGTGAACTTGGAAACTAACCAACAGCAGCTCCTGGAACACTTCCCTCAAGATCGTTTGCCTCCATTCCCAAAAGCTCAGAAATGAAAGGACGCCAGCTGTTCGTCTTCTAAAACATTGCCTTGCTGAGCATAGTTTAGCCTTACGGGGAGGGGAGCTGTCTTTATTTCTTAAGGCACACAAGGCTGTAGGTGTAGCCTTTGGGCCTGCTTTGGACCCAGGCCCTGCCTCCCACGTTGCTTAACCTCGCAGCTCTCCTCTGCTCACATGGTCCGTCAGGATGCATCTTTTGGGGGAGCTTTAGTTCACACATTGTCAGAGCCATCATAGTTCCCTCTCAGAGGGCCTTTGTCACTGCCAGGGACGTGACGCATTTTACCTCCTGTCAGGAGATTTACCCAGGAAGGTGAGTGAATGACTCATACTTCCTTCGCTCAAATTCTAGCCCATTCTGCTTCCACCAAGAGGAAAACGGACAGTGGAATTAAGTAGATGAGAGATACGTCAGGATGTTTCAAACTTCAGTGTGGATGCAAATTTCCAGGCTTATGTGAAGAGAACTGAAAAGCCAATTGATGAAGCATTCTTCCAAGAAACAAGTCATGAGGAATCACACAGCAGCAGAAATAACCCCTCCCTGGGTATTGTTCACACTTTACAGAAGGGCGGCCACACCCTTTGGAGAGCGGTGAGCCCAGGGAGGAAGACAGCCAGCCTTCCCAGCACCTTCTATGGCCCCAAGGAAGGTGCTGTTGTGGGGCAGTTCATGCATTTTGGTGCCTCACAAACCCGAGCTTGAATCCCAGCTCATTTTCTTATTCACTGGGCAACATGGGCACATGTCTAAGTCTTCCATGTTTATTCTACAGCCTTCAAGAAAGAATTAAATGATGCAATGCCTGACATAGATCACAGGCCAAGGAGCTACCCCATCATCTGGGAGATTTCTGTTCTCCTAGAGTCCCCATTGTCCCTGAATTCCAAGACTGTCCCTACCCTCTTTGCTGTATTCCCCATTTCTCCTCACTCCTTCCCATAAAAATTCACCTTTGAAAGGTACTATCCCAGGAAAACCTTTTCTGAGAAGCCCTCAGGTGAAAGAAAGCTAGTGAGGTCATTTGTGCTGGGTCATCCAAGACTTTGAGGCCTCAGTTACCCATCAAGGCTCTGCAGTCAAATACAGACACATAGAAACACCCAGAAGTCCCCCTCCGAGATCTAATCCCAACCTATAATCACTTTAATTTTGCCAATTCCAAGCTCTGGCTAAACCCAATCATCCACTTTATCCACTCCTATTCCCAAGCTGTTGAAAATTATCAAAGCCTACTGACCAGTTCCAATTATAAAACCTATGCTATTCAGTATCACTGCTCACTAATCCTTTCATTCATCCTTATTAACTGCCTATCCTGCTCCATATGGCACAATTTCGATCTATTCAACTCTTCTCTGATCCGCAAATACTCTGTCCACTTCTTTCCGAGCCTTCCACTTCACCAAAACACTTCATATTCTCTGCCTCACCTCCCCTTTCCTTCACCTCAAAGTAACTCCATGGCCTCATCTGACTCTCTCGACTTCCTCCAGTCTGCAAAGAGGAAGGACCCCTACTCCTTTCTTGTGCTAATAGGGAACTTCTGATGCCATTCTTCCTGCCTCCTCCTAGATTTTATGACGTTAACCATCCCCTCTCCCTCTCTTGCAGATTCAACACTTCCTTCATGTCTTAGGGTAAGATGCCTTTTCCCTTTGTTCTCAGCCTTGTCCCCACATCAACAACTCTCCTTCCATCACCAACATCCACAACATCCATCACCCACAGTTGTGCATCACTCATTCACCTCTCCACTCCCTAGAATCACGCTTCCATCTCCAATATTTTACTGAAAATGCTTTCATCAAATGTCTCTGATATCTTTCTAAATGACAAATACTACAGCCTTATCCCTGTCCTCCTCCAATTTGACCCTTCTGCAACGTTGAATGCAGCTATCCTCTCCTTAAACTGTGTTTTGCTTCTGTGCTCTCTGTTCCTACATTTCCTACTCTTCTATCTCAGTCTCCACTGCCCGTGCATCTTTCCCCGGTAGCCCTTAACTGTAATGGTTTCAGATGTGCTCTATGGGTCTCTTCTCTTTTCCATGCACACCTCTCTCTGTGCAATCACAACTACCTCCTTGGGTCTAACTATTAGCACATCAACACCAAAGACTCTTCAACCTGCCTCATTAGTGCCAGCCTCACTTCTGAATCTCACCCTCCTGAGATTTCTGACTTCCTACCAAACACGACTCCAAAAATTTCCTGCCTTCATTGCCAGCTCACCTATTTTAGAACTGTTTTAGAACAGAGTTCATCACCTTCCCTCCCAGATGCCAAACAATCTCCTTCACCTGTGTTTCCTCTTCCTACTATATCTCTGTAATTATTTTCTCTTCTCACCCTGTTTAAGCAGTCAGGATCCTCCTTAGTTTACCTGCATAGAACTCCAATTGCACACATGACCGAACGCCATGAGGTCACCAAGCCTGTTGATTCTTTTCCATTTCCACTGGCACCATCTTTATCATTTGTCACTGGGACTTCTGCAGGCAATTCATCTTAAGTCTCTCAACCTCGTCAAATGATGTGCATTATACACAGCAGTAAGAGTGATGGCCACAAGGAGTGAGATCAAATCACTGGAGAAGCACAGAGAGTACTGGGAACCACCGAGTGGAGGCCAGGCCAGGTTCATGGTGGGTGCCACAGAGCACAGAGAGATGACCCTCAGTGTCTGGTTACAAAGGGAGGGACCAGCGGTAGGGATCGCAAGTTACAAACACATTTACTCTTCAATTATTGGACCTCTGAGAATAAAGGTCATACTTTAAGGACACTAAATAATGCCTTGTCCAAAGGAAGGAGAGTTTCAGGAAAGAGAATGTCTCTGCAAAGCATTATGAGAGATTTCATCAATGAGCACAATTGTCTTTTTTAATTTTCCAGGGCTATGTCTGTGGAAGTAGACACAGCACATCAGAGGTCCCTTCTCAGTGGAAAATCAGAGCTGCTCTCTCTGTTCCTCACTTGGCCAAGAAGGAGGATCCCTATTTAGTCTTGTGACCAAGGAATAAGCTTCCCAGGGAACTCTGATGCAGGGCAGAATGCAAAAGAGATAGCTTCTCCGGTCACCTTCAGCTGATTGGAAGGTTCTTGCGATTTATCAAAACGTCAAGCAAGACAGGAGCATGGTTCTAAGCTAAGTGTGTTTCTCTACTGGCTACAAACTTGTGAAGCAGATGGGAAAGGGCAGAGACCATCAAACGGCCGTCAGCCAAGCGAGGCCAGCTTTGCTAACCAAATGATTCAGACACATTTGTCATTCCCCGCCTTCTGTGTGCAGGTGCTGCATCTTAAAAACTCAGGGCTCCCGTTTCAGCAACCCTGGGTAGAAATATGCAGCCTATTTCTACTTCCTTCCATGTGGCATATATCATTTCTCTTCCTAGTTTCATAGTGATTTATAGAGATTGCAGGCAGCAAAGAGTCAGCGATGATTAACTGGAAGAGATACCTCTAAGTCACAGATCAATTCACTTACTTCTGCAGCAATCTGAGAAGGAATCTCATTTCTTTGTGGTTATTTCAGTAACTTTGAATCTCAGTAATAAATGAGACCTCCAGAGCTCATCTCTGTCTGAGGTTGAACTCAAACCTCGGGGGTGCTGGGGAGCAGGGGACAAAAGAGAAATTATGCAAGGGCCATCTCCTACTGGGCCACACAACCCAGATAGCTTCACCCTGCACCATAAAGACTCATCTCATTCTATGGACCATCAAAGGCTCTGCAGTAACTTCTCAAGTGGTAGGCAAAGGTGTAGGTTCAAGATGACATATTTCATGGCTTATGGAATAAACACTTGGGAAACAGTACTCAACCCTGAAGTCAACACTCACCAAATTACCTTTTCCACCTAAGGAGGAGAATAATGTGAATTTTACAAATGCTATCTATACACTATTCTCCTGGGAAATCTTTCAGTCCCCTGCAGCAGTCTGTGGAGCAGCAATTCAGACTGAGTTAGCTTGATCTTCTTTTCCTGACACAACAGTGCAGTTAGCAATAAAATGGTCAAAAAAGCAAGTGCAAGAGAAAGAAGGTAAGAGGCAGGGTAAGCCCATTCTCATTAATTAGTCCACAAATATTGTAGAACTGACTACAGGGCCGCATCCCATACCACTGGGAGAGAAAGATACGAGAAACTTCTAATAACCAACAATTGGGAACACCATAAACAAGAAGGAAAAATGGGTCATGCCTTCTTTTTCCTAGGACTCCAGAGTTTCCCCGCTCCTTTGGTTTAACTCCATTAACAAAATTATCAAGAGAAATTTGGATGGCTTGCTAAGTATTTTAGTACTTATTAAGTACAAAATCAAAAATAAAAACTAAATTGCATTTTTGTGCTAGCTTCAAGACATAAACATAACAACCACACAGTACTTCCTAAGTAACATGCATGCATTATAACATTGCTAAATAGCCAAAGACAAGACAATAAAATATGTATCCAATTTTCTGGCTCTGGAGGACCTTGGGCCAGTCATTTAACTTCTCAGTTTCCCCATGGGCAAAATGGGTATAATGATAGTGCCTACTATTCTATATACAGGGTTTCTCAATCTCGGCATTATCAACATTGGAGGCCAGATAGCCCTTTGTTGTGGAGGGCTTCCCTGTGTACTCTAGGATGTTTGGCAGCATTCCTGGCCTCCACCCACCAGGTTCCAGGAGTACCTCCCCTCCCCCAGTTAGGACAATCAAAATGTCTTCAGATATTGCCAGATATCCCCTGGGGAGGGAAATCATCCTTAGCTGAGAACCACTGCTGTAGAAGAATAAATCAGTCAATATCTATAAAATCCTGAGATCTGTTAGGAAATGCTCCACGACTTGACCCAGAGGATAACAGAGTCTGGAGAACAAAGAGAGAAAGTTTGTCCTATAACAAAGACAACTTCACTATTCTTGTAGAGCCCCTAATAAAGTTAGGAATCACTCTCTGACAGACACATTTCCGAATCACTCTCCATTCTTCAAAGACCTTGGTGAAAAGATGCAAGTGCTATTGACCATCTGACAGACTTATAAGCACCTACATTATTCTCTCTCCCTCTTCTCCATTGAATGATACAAGCAATTTGTTGAAAGTCGTGTTTATTGTTCCCCTCAATACTTGAATGCCTGCCCAGCCAAAGACAGTGAACACTACAGAGAATATTTTTATTGGATTTTACAAACAATAAAAATAACCCATCTGGCCTCACTCTTTTTATCTTTGTTTAAGGACCATTTTGTTGTAATATAAAAAACTTGGTTTCCTTCCTGTACAAAGGGAACTACTGCCGCATCTTGCTGACTCTTTGATGCCCAGCACTATCCTGGTGCCAGATAAGTAATGAAAGCATTCCCTCCACAGACAACTCTCCCTGTTAGAAAGTTTGTCCTTATTCCGAGCCTGCCTCTCTTCTTATAATTTCTCTGCACATTGTTCAGTCATGTACTATTAATAATTGTGCAGCTGCTGTGTGCAAGCACCACGGCTCTTAAACCACACACAAGTTCTACTCTTTTTCATGACAAAAATCCAGATAAATGATGACCCCTCAATTTGGGCCTCTCTTCCCTGCCTAAAGGTACCCAGTTCAGTTCACTAGTCCTCACAGATGAAGGTGTCCTAGCCCCTAATCTTCTTGGTGCCTCTTTTTTAGATGAACTTTGTCAATGGACTCTCAAAATGAGGCATCTACGTTAGACACCACACTCCAGGTGTTATCTGACCAGCAAAGAACCCAGAAGGACTATTACATCTCTGATCTACACTCAGTTAACCTCCAGTGCAGCCCAAGATGAGCTATCTCTTCAGCAGGCAGGCCTCCCAGACTCTTCCGTTTTAAGGCAAAGTGAAATCCCAGGTCTCTTTCATGCAAATTCCCTCCCAGGAAGTTTATCCCCACCCTATATACTCAGAGGTTATATTTTGAACCAAAAATGTGTAATAGTCTGTCTAGTCCTAATTTAATCTTGGAGTCCTGAGCAGAGGCCAGAATATCAAGATAGCTTTGAATACTGGTTCTATAAATGATGGCATCAGCTACTCCTTCCTCCCTGCAACTTTTCCCACCAGGTTTGGACCCTCATAAATTTTGACTGAATAAATTGTTATCTTCATCTAAAACAAGGTAGGCAAACTATAGCCTACAGCCCAAATCCAGCCACTACCTGTTTTTATAAATAAAGTTTTATTGGAACACAGCCATGCTCATTTATTGACACATTGTCTATGGCTGCTTTTGCACTGCAACAGCAAAGTAGAGTAGTTGCAACAGACACAGTATGATCCACAATGCAAAAATATTTATCATCTGACCCTTCATGGAAAAAGTTTATGATCCCCAACCTAAAGCCTTGAAATATGTCGAATAAAATCAAGCCAAAGTCAGGGTGCTATGGGCTTCCAGTTTATTAAAAATGCTTAACCAGCACATTTAGGAACGGTGGTTCACACAGTTTTGAAATCATGCAAAAATGTGGTTATTCCTAGGGTCTGTACAAGATGTGCTCTCTGCTATTGACATTGCTTGATCCTAATAATGCCATCAAAGTAAGAACAGGATTAATTAATTGACCAATCAACTATTGGTTAGCACAAAATTTGTTTTCCTGTGTTATAAACAGATGAGGGAAAAGAATGGGAAACAAAACAGGTAAATTTTGAAGGAACAGCAGGAGGCTGAGGAGAAAATTGATTCTCAGAAGCAGCCCAAGGCCCAGAACCAAGAGGGGCTTCTGTAGAGATGTATGGATTTGTTCTGACGGCAGTTAATGCTTCCCACCCACGCTGCCCTGTGTTTGTTGTGGTTTGATGCTGCTCCTGAGGCAGGTAACTCAGAAAATTACCACGGTTGCTGCTTGAAACTGCTGCCAGATGGGCTCCTTCATTGTTGTACCCATAGGCAGGTGATTACTTACTAAACCCTACACTGTATTGTAATCCAATGTTCTCGTGCAGTAGTAACTTCTCACAGCCTTAAATCAGGCAACCCAAAGCCATTTGTCCCCTCTTAAGAAGCCCTTTTTTTATTTCCAACTAACAGTTCTCACAGCAGGCCCCGAGAGCCTGAGCACAACAATCTAGATTGTGCAATGTAGGGCTGACTGCTCCAAGGAAAAAATAATGTTTACATTTGAAAACACACACACACTCTGTAGAACCCTTTTGCTAATAAATATTAGGCCCAGTGCATTGAACATGAAAACATGGCTCACTTGCCAGTAGAAGAGAATATTACCAAGTAGTTCAGAACATGGGCTTTGGTATTTGGCAGACCTGGATTGGAATCTTGACCTGTTACTCAATCCCTTTAAAACTCAGTTTCTTTATCTGCAAAATGGAAATAAGAGTAACACTTCCTCATGGGGTTGTTGTAAGAACAATTGATATAAGGCATATAGAGTACATAGTATCTGGTACCTAGTAAGCATTGAGGAGATGTTTGAATTTCCAATAATTTCTAAGACAATGTCCATAGTAACATTCTTTGAACAACAATTAAATTGCATGCCCCACTTAACAAATGAGAATATAAGGGCATACAAGTTTTTAGATTTTCCCAAGGCAAGAAAACAAGCACTGATCCAAATGTGGAAAGAATGTTTTCAGTTCACTGCCTACCTTTGATACCCTCATAAAAGGAGTCAGTATGTTATTAAACAAGCAACTGCCTTTGTTTTATTATTTTTCTAAATAAAAATCACCCATGTTGAACCTAAAAGCTGGAGTTCCCATGTCCTCCAGCCTTATTGCACAATCCTTACCTGTAATATTTGCAATATGTAAGATACAGGTTCAGCTACTAAAACAGAGAGACACGAAAACACAAAATAGATCAAAAGAATCAATACTGTTAAAATAACTATACCGCCCAAAGCAATCTACACATTCAATGCAATTCCTATTAAAAAATCAACATCATTTTTCACAGAATTAGAAAAAAATAATTCTAAAATTCACATGGAACTGAAAAAGAGCCTGAAGAGCTAAAGCAATTCTAAGCAAAAAGAACAAAGCAAGAGGCATCACATTGCCTGACTTCAAATTATATTACAAGGCTATAGTAACAAAAACAGCATGGTACTATTATAAAAACAGATGAATATAGATCAATAGAACAGAATAGAGAACCCAGAAATAAAGACACATACGTATAGCCAACTGATCTTTGAGAAAGTTGACAAGAACATACACTGAGGATAGGATGCCCTATTCAATGAATGGTGCCGGAAAAAATGGATAGTAATAGGCAGAAGAATAAAACTGGGTCTCTGTCTCTCACCATACACAAAAATTAAATCAAGATGGATTAAGGATTTAAATGTAAGACCTGAAACAATAACAATCCTAGAAGAAAACCTAGGAAAAATTCTTCTGGACATTGGCTGAGGCAAAGAATTTATGACTAAGACCCCAAAATCAAATGTAATAAAAACAAAAATAGACAAATGAGACTTAATCAAACTAAAAAGCTTCTGCACAACAAAAGAAATCATCAAAAGAGTAAATAGAAAACCTACAGAATGGGAGAATATATTCACAAACTATGTGTCTGACACAGGATTATTATCCAGAATCTATAAGGAAATCAAACAATTCAGCAAGAAAAAAACAAATAACCCCCTCAAAATGTGGGCAAATGACATAAGCAGGCATTTTCTTAAAAAGAAGACATACAAATGGCCAACAAATATCTGAAAAAATGCTCAACATCACTAATTATCAGGGAAATGCAAATTAACACCACTATGAGATACCATCTTACTCCAATTAGAATGGCCATTATTAAAAAGTCAAAAAACAATAGATGTTGCTGCAGATGCAGTGAAAAGGGAACACTTGTACATTGTTGGTGCGAATTAGTACAACCTCTATGGAAAACAGTATGGAGATTTCTCAAAGAACTAAAAGTAGATCTACCCTTTGTTCCTGCAATCTCATTACTAGGTATGTACACAGAGGAAAAGAAATCATTACATCAACAAGATACCTGTATTTGTATGTTTATCACAGCATGATTCACAATTGCAAAGATATGGAATCAACCCAAGAGCTTATCAACTGATGAGTGGATTAAGAAAATGTGTTTTATGTATATAAATATATATAAATGTGTTTATATATACAAAATGTGTTTTATATATATAAATATATATAGAGAGAGAGACAGACAGACAGACGTACACACACACACCATGGAGTACTACTGAGCAATAAGAAAGAACGAAATAATGGCTTTTGCACCAACTTGGATGGAACTGGAGGCCATTAACCTAAGTGAGGTAACTCAGGAATAGAAAAATAAATGCCACAGGTTCTCACTTATAAATGAGAGCTAAACTATGGCTACACAAGGACACACAGAGTGATATAATGAACACTGGAGACTCATAAGAAGGGAAGTTGGGAGGGGTTGAGGAATGAAAAAATTACCTATGGGGTACAGTATACCCTGCTCAGGTGATGGGCCCACACTCCTCCACTATACAATATATACATGTAGCAGAATTCAATTTGTACCCCTTAAATCTATTAAAATTAAAAAAAAAACCTTTTAAAATATTAACATCTCAAAGGAGCAGAATGAGAATTTGCAATTAACAGTTTTCTAAAGTAAATGCTCTTTAAAAACTGGAGGTGGGCGTCCTAGAATCCTCAGGAAGAAGGCTGTCTACAGTTTAGTCAAGCTGAGTAGAACCTTAGGGCCATCTAGGTCAGCAGGCTCCTTCCCAGTGACTGGGGTCTTCTAGAGCAGCAGTCCCCGAACTTTTTGACACCAGGGACTGTTTTCATGGGAGATAATTTTTCCACGGACCAGAGGTGGGGCGTGGATTAGTTTTGGGATGATTCAAGTGCATTACATTTATTGTGCACTTTATTTCTATGATTATTACATTGTAATATATACTGAAATAATCATACAACTCACCATAGGTTTGGAACCCCTGCTCTAGAGGTTTTGCAGACAGGCCCTAGAGCCCAGATTTGCAGCAACACTCCGTGCCCACTGCAGCAGTTCAAAGCTGATTTTTCTCTTTCATTGGGAAAGTAGCCCCTGTTTTTGGAAAATGGGTTTTTTCCCCTTCAGTTTTGGCTTCCTCCCCTTTCTTTTGGCATCTAAACTGTTAGAATTTTGAAAATCATTTCATTTAAAGAGGTAGCATTGAACAGTGAAAACTTTGATAATCAGTTCTCAGCACTGCACCAACCTAGCTGACTTTGCATTTTTTTTAAAGTTGCTGGGCTTACTGCAGAGGAAGACAGCAACCATTTAAACACAGCTGTTGCTAGCAGGCTTTCTTCTGCTTAATTCTGGGCAGCTTTTACCTGAATGGCTTAGGCACATTCTACTCAGAGACAAGACCCTCCAATGTGAGGCTGTTGGCAAGGAAGATGCTGAAACACTGTCCACAGCAATTCATGCAGAAAGGAGAAGAAACTCTACCTAAACAGCATTATTAGGAGCACAGTTCATAGCCTGACTATACACAGTGCCTGTGTCCACCTCTGGTAAAGAAAAATAAGTCACTCATTTAAGCTTCTTCAAGGGAGATTTTGGCAAAGCTTATTTAATTCCTTTCTGCCAGGATGTGAAGTTCTTCCATAGCTTCACTATGTCACCAAATCATCTATTTCCTTTTCATTAGAAAGCTCAGCATTTACATCATGGCAGGAGACATGTTTAAAACCCAAAGGCTATAGCTGTTTCCCTACCTTGTCTGCCTGGGAGTGACAGAAAACCTGCCAAAGTGGCAACGGTCATTCTTGTTCATCCCACAGCAAGCTAATTATAGAATTAACACCAATGAAGCTGCCTTGGAGATTAATTGAAGATTCTACTCCAAGGTCTATTTATTCATCCTTTCTACTTAGTTGGAAATATACCCTTCTGTATCTCCAGAAGGACCACCCACGTGTCCTAAAAACATGGAAGTTCCTGAGATGGTCCCCTTGGGAAAGCTGCCAAACCCTAACCCCAGGAACTCCATTAAACTCTTCAGTCAATTTAGTCAGGATACTGACCAAGTAGAGAGACAATTCCCATTTCATGAACAACAGCAGAGCAAGATGCCAATAACTCCACAGGCTCCACAGGCTATGATCTCTGATGCAGATTATATAGCACCTTTCTCTTCCTGAGGAAAACGGTGGTGGTCACTGGTGAGATTCACATACACAGGAAAGAAGAAAAGAACTGTCACTCACTGGGCAGTGCACAATCAGACAGAGGCAGGGGAGCATCCATTCTCATCTGATGCAGCTTAGTCTACCAGGGGAGAGAACAAATCCATCACCCCGCAGAGCTGCTGAGCCGCCCCTTGGCCCCGTGCTTCCTGCCACCTAGCCTCTGCTAAAGCCAGCCCAGTATTTCAGGAAACTGTTTTTTTTTTGGTTTTTTGCCAATCAAAATGCATCTTTTATTCAGGTCCAAAGTAGGCTTGCTGCTTTCCACATAACTCCATCTTAATTTAATTACTATTGACCTTGATCAGTAGCTCAATGCTTTATTTCTTATTCTTATTTCAGCATATTGTGGGAGTACAAAAGTTTAGGTTACATATATTGCCCTTGCCCCCCCACGCTCCCAAGTCAGAGCTTCAAACCTGTCCATTCCCTAGACAGTGTGCATCGCACTCATTGTGTATGTATACACATCCCCTCCCCCACCCACTTCTGCCCAACACCTGATCAATGTTATTACTAAATGTGCTCTTAGGTGATGATCAGTGAAACCAATTTGATGGTGAGTACATGTGGTGCTTATTTTTCCATTCTTGGGATATTTCACTTAGTAGAAGCTGTTTTCTTGACTGAAACAGATAAGCTGTTACCCTGGGGTTTATTTGGGGTTTTTAAAAATGTTTTTAATGTTGTGCTGTTTTTATAAAATACCATTAAATAATGTCCAGAAGCACCTGCTGCTTTTCAAGTGAAACCTCAGAGACTGTTGTGAGGTTCAAAGAAGATAATAGATCTTATTTATTTTTTAAATAAGTATTAAGTAATTTGAAACATTTTAAAATATCTTCTAAAAGAGCCAAATGAAATGTCAGAAATTGTTATGCAGAACTGAAAGTGGGATGTTTAGCAAAGGGTGTGAATGACCTTCCCATTCATTCATCCCAAAGGGCAATATTTGAAACCCCACATGCCTGAATTAGCAAGAAGTCCAGCCTATTTCTTCACCACAACCTTTATGGATCCACAGTTCAGATCATTAAAATAATAACCAACATCAAACCATGAAATGAAAGATACCCCAGAAACCTGAGACATGGAGAGTTTCAATTCATGTTCAATTTGGCTCTGAGCTTTCTGGATAATACAGCAAAAAGGAAAAAGCATTATGAGCTTTGTAGTTTATTTATCTTCATGCCACTATTAGTTCCAGTGGGGTCCTGATTCATTTTTTCTCTTTTTCAGATAAAGAAACTCAGGCACAGGAAATTTAGGAGTTTATAGACCTGAGCTGAGACTGAACTTGAACCTGTCAATTGAGCCTTTCTGAGTTTCTGTGCCTTTTTATACTCTAGCATTTCCCTCCAGCCCTCAAAGCTCTTCCCAGAACTTGGACAGAACCAAGACACACAGTGGCCAGGGAAGGCTATGGCAACAGTGGGATTCACATATATGGGCTGTTGGGTCATTCAGCTGGAGTTTACATATGATCATGTGTGTACACATGTACTCACAGCTCTCATACATTTCTAGGAGGCACAGGGTGGAGAGCACTGTGCTCTTCTGCTAATGAGTTATGAGAACTTGGCAAAAAAAGAGTGAGAAGGCAGGAAACTAACACTCATGGCCAGGTCAGCCTTCTAAGTGCCTGGCACTGAGCTAGAAGAATTTGCATGTACTCGCTTGATTTAGTATACCTGAACAGCTTGCAAAATAAGGGAATTGAGATTCAGATGGAAACTAAACAGTCTGGCCAAAGTTGGAAACTATTTAGCCACAAAATTAAAATTTAAAACCCCAGTCTATATGACTCCGTAGCACAAGCTTTTCCCACAAAACAGCTCTGGCTCCAAATCCTATACTGTATCTTTCTTTATTTGCAAAATGAGGAGGTTGCATGGATAGTAAGGGAAGACATATGTATACATGTTCATATATATACATATTAGTGCATAGAAAAGACCATAAGGAAATGCCCCAAAGTGTTAAAGACTGGTTTCCTCTGAGGTAGGAAACAAATACAGCAGAGGGAGAAGTGAGAAGGAAGGGAAGGCAGACATAAAACTTGAATCCTTTACAATGAAAATGTATTATGTATCACTTGTGCAGTAAAATAAAAAAGACTGAACTAGATAATTCCAAAAGTTCCTTCCAGCTATGCTACTGTGTATTTCCCCTTACTGAGCAATGGATTCAGCTGCCTGCTGCAGATCCACTGTACCTGAAAGTGCAGGGTGGTTTTAACACTGTGGGGCAATTGCGCCATCTAGTGGTAGCACTAAAATTACAAAGCACCTTTTTAATGGGAACCTGGCACATGTGTTTCACATGCATTTGAGCCTTGCAGGGGAAAATAGCTCAATTTTTATTTAGTAATGATAAGCAATTAAGTTAATTCGATCAAAGTAATTTGACCTATGGAAAAAAATTCTTTACATTTCCCCCAAGACAACCAACGCTGTGTTCTATACTAATATTCCCATAGGTTCATAGATTTACCCAGTGTCAGAGCCAGAAAGAACATAGGCACCCATGGAATTGGCCTTCCTCATTTTACAGAGGAGGAAATCTGTCTCTGGGATAAGGACACCTTTCTTCATCAACAATACCATTCTACTTTCTAGAAATGTCCTACTAAGAGTCTCTGAAGCTAACATCCAGAGCTGGATTGAGAGGCAAGTGAAACCAGGCAATATTCGAGGTCATAATCTCTAAGAAGCATCCTTGGAAGTATCTGAAAGTTCAATGCCATTAAACTCTCCCATATAATTGAAAATGTGTAAATTGGGTCCATTCCTGCAATAAGAATCACTCTGCTTTGAGATTTCATATGTATCCATCCTGTATCCGTGGGTGTTTATACAAGCTGCATTACTGATTTACAGGCCATACCTTGACACCAGTCAGCCATTAGTCATCTGAAGTTGGGCGTCACACTCAGCTGAAATTCTGAATTTGAAAAATGCGTGGAATAGCTTTGGTCCAGAGAGGAGTAATTGTATTATCTAATGCTTTCCAGAGAATGTATGGAAGAAGGACTTTCAGACACTGCTGGTGGAAATGTAGATTGTTACAGTCTTTCATAAAAGCAACCTGGCAACATCTGTTATGATCTTAAATCCTTCCTAAGGATATATCTATAAGGATTTTTCTTGCAGCATTGCTCCTAGTGACCAGGAAAAAAAAAAGCAAAAACAAAAGCAAAGAAAATGCTTATTGGTAGGGAAATGGTTAAATATGTTATGATACTTTGATGCCATGAAGGTTTATGCCACTAACTAAAAGGGAATTTCACCTACAGAAATGGACTTGTACTGATTTTTATGAAGTACTATTGAGTGGGGAGTAGCAGCTAAATTGCAGAGAAAAAATGTTTCATACAAAGATCAAAAGTCCTTGTTTAAATAAAAATATGTATGTATGCTTATTTTGTATGTATGTTTGCATATTAAAGTATAAGCATCAAAAATCCAGAAAAATAAATCTAGGTTAACAAGAGTTAAAGAAAATGAATAAGGTAAATATACACGTTAACTTCTCAATAAGTTATCTGAACAGAAAAATTATAATTTTGAGAAAATTTCAAATAAGTTATAAAAGACACCGAATGATTGACCTGCCTAGGACATCATGACAGTGACTCATTGAATCCCCTGCGAACTGTGTTGGACCCTACTTGTGGGGAGGCGTGCCAGGTACTGCATTTTTTTCCATTCAATTTACAAATATTTAGTGAGCCCCACCTCTTTTCCAGGTACTGCTGTAGGTGCTTGGATCTAGCAGAAAACAAAACAGAACAACATCCCTCCCTACAGAACTCACATTCTAATGGAGAGAGACAGATAATAATAATACATAATTTAAAAATAAAAGAGTAGAATTGCTGAGTCATATGGTGATTCTTGATTTAAGAACCTCCAAACTGTTTTCCATGGTGACTGTCCCATTTTACATCCCCATCAGCAATGCATGAGGGTCCCAATTGCACCACACCCTTGTGAACACCTGTAATTTTCTTGAACTACTGGCCTCCCAAAATGCTGGGATTACAGGCATGAGCCACTGTGCCCAGTCAACACTTGTAATTTTCTGTTATTTTCTTTTCTTTTTTAGAAAATTTTATTTTTAATTGACGAATAATAATTATGTATATTTATGGGGTAAAATGTGATGTTTCAATACATGTATACATCATGGAATGATCTATTCAGGCTAACTAACATATCCATCACCTCACATACTTATCATTTCTTTGTGGTGAGAACATTTAAAATTCACTGTTTTAGCAATTTTGAAATTGCATATTTATTTTACACAAAACACACATTCATACAAACACAAACATACCAACAAATACCTGTGACAGTAGCTATGAGGGAAAATTACAAAGCCTCACTTCATCCATCCATGAGATTGAGGTAATAATATTACCAATCCCACAGAGTCGTTTTGAGGACTAAATGAGAGCATGTGTTTAAACGTTGTGTTACAGGAATAGTGTAAGTGTCTAGCACGGTCCTCGGCACACAGTGTGCATTCAACACTTGGTGGTGTTGGTGTTGAAGCTGACCAACGAAAGGCAGCATTGAGCCCTGTGGGGTCTTGAGCGCTCCATCTCTTAAGAGATGCTGTCGCATAAGAGAGCCCTTCATTAGGTGGAAGGTTGAATCACATAGAGTCTGATGTCTCTTCAAATTAACACCATGGCTCTGCAAGTCTGTCTTTCTATGATTTATAATAACACACACATAGCGCCAGAAAAGCCTTGAGTTCTCACAATCCCACTCTACTTCAACAGCAACCCAAGACCTGGGCAGAGAAAAGGAGGGACAGCAACATAGCTACAGCCCTTCCCTTTATTTTTTTAACACTTGTCACAATGCCTGACATTTGTTTAATAACTGCTTCTTGAATTAAATACCTATTGGCATTCTTGCTTTCTTTGTTCTCTGTTTAATGAAGGGCATTGCCTTTTCCTTGCCCAATGACAACAAAAGGATAAAAGACCCAACTGAAAATGTGCAGCGTATAAGCAGACACTTCTAACTACACACATACACACACACGCACACACACCATGGCCACCAGGCACATGAAAAGGTAAGCAACATCATTAGACATCAGGGAAATGAAAATTAAAACCACAATGAAGTATTACTTCATTCCCACTAGAATGACAAAAATTAAAAACACTGACAATACCAAATTTTGGGAAGAATGTGGAGCCACTGGAACTCTCACACATTGTTGGTCAGTGTGTAAAATGGTCCTACTAAGTTGAATGCACCATGAGCTAATTTTTTAATTTGAGCGATGACTGTACACAGATTCATTTCTCTACTCTCCCTACTTTTGTATATGTATAAGATGTTCCATAATAAAAATTTCAAAAAAAAAAAAAAGTGGGCTTTTGTAACCAAGGAAATGACATTGATTCTAAGGAAAATGACTTTATTTTTCCCAATCTCAACAATCAATACCAATCAGTGATATTGGCTGTTTTAAACTCAGGCTGCACATTAAAAACTTTTTAAAAATATCAATCCCAGTGGCTCATGACTATAATCCTAGCACTCTGGGAGGCCAAGGCGGGAGGATCAGTTGAGCTCAGGAGTTTGAGACCAGCCTGAAGAAGAGTGATACCCTGTCTCTACTAAAAATAGAAAAAATTAGCCTGGCATGGTGGTATCCCAGCTACTCATGAGGCTGAGGCAGTAGGATTGCCTCAGCCCAGGAGTTTGAGGTTGCTGTGAGCTAGGCTGACGCCATGGCACTCACTCTAGCCCAGGCAACAGAGCAAGACTCTGTCTCAAAAAAAAAAACAAAAAAATGTGTGTGTGTGTGTGTGTGTGTGTGTATGTATGTATGTATCCCAATCCTAGCCCCTACTCTGGACTAATTAAATCTTTATCTCTGGGAATTGGGCCCAAGCACAATATTTTTTTAAAGTACTCAGGAGATTCTAATGTTCAGCCATGCTTGAGAACACAGATAAAATAATCTTAACTCCTTGTTGTTTTCCATGCCCTGCTTGGATGTTGTAACAGTTATGAACCTACAAGAGAGAGAATTCACCCCGTACCTGTAGAAATGTGGGCAGGATGAAAGAATGAACAGATACCCAGCAGGAACCCATTAATACTCCCGGAGATGAAGGGATACGCTGTAGAAATCATGTGATCAGAACCCAGTGAGAGCGGAAGCTGTGGAAAAGCCCTAGTCGTGGATGTGACAAGGTGCCAAAGCAGAGAGGGAGAGTGACAAGCACCCTGAACTCCCTCCCCTCCTGTCGTCCAGGATGGCAGGGGAGCCTGGAGGGACGCACTCTGCAGGAATAAACCTTCCAGGATGGACCAGGATGGACGGAGCAGAGCAGACACTGGCAGAGGATGTGGAAGGGGCGGTATTGGGCAGGCTGACAAAGAAGCGTCAGCCATTCCTGCTGCCTGTCTGGCCTGTCCACCGAGCACCTAACCTGCCACCTCCTCCTTGCCCATTGGTGACTGGAGGAACAACTGAGTCACTTGCTTGGACCCACCGATGAGGGAGAGCCCAGAGGCTGGTCTCAGGAGTGGCCTTTCAGTTCTGCAAAAACTATACCTCGGTCACAAAAAAATTAAATCACCCCTCTACAGGAACTGCAGAATCATAGGCTATCTCACCAGCAGAGAATTAGCCTCTGATTTCCCTTTCCCGGCCACTCTTTTTTTTTTTAGCACAAAGAACAGAGATTGTACAGTATTGCTTTCAACGAGTATATCTAGAAATGTAGTCTAAAAATCTCACTATTCAATCTGGAAAGGTCTAGGGACATCATCTAGCCTACCCCCTCATTTTTCAACAAGCAAACTAAGACCAGAGAAGTGAAGGGACTTGCTTGATGTCACTTGTCTTGTTAAGAGCATGGTCTGGACATTCTGACTGCGAGCCCGGAGCTTTCCTCCCTGAACCGCACAGCCTCTCAAGGCGTCACCTTCCCAGCCAGCCAAAATTGCACCGTTAGACCCTCGGGGCAGCAAGAAAACGTGGGCACCTGCCGCTTACATTTGACAGTTCATCTCTAAATGTGACTTCCCAGATCTTTTTCATGGCAATTACTTGGTCTGTCTCAGAGGATGGAGTTTTTAAAGCTGAAAAAAGAAATAACTGCCAAAAAGCTTCCGGCTGGCTCCCCTGAGAGGCGCCTGATGCAGAAGGCAGGTGCTGAGTGGGCCGCCAAAGGCAGCGCCAAGTTGTCTCAGGCAGGCATGCGTGAGAAGGCAGCAGGCTCCAGTAGCCTCCTGATGAAAACCTACTCAGCCCCCGGCCCAGACCACTGCATCCCCCATGCACTCAGCCTGTGGGACAGGGAGCTGCGGGATCAGCAAAGCCCACTGCAGTCTTCTACCCTGCCTCCACCCCTACTCACCCCTACACACCCCTTGCTAAGACCCCTGTGGCAGGGCAAAGGCTTATGCAAGGGCTTCTTCCCTCTTGAGCAGGGCGTCTCTGTCCTTGTTGGGCACAAGTGGTGAAAGACACAGAAGCAGCAAGTTCCATGAACCAGGAAGCTTGGGCAGAAGTCAAGGAGGGGCGGGCCAGTGGCTGAGGACAATTCTTCTAAAATAAGTTGAGCTCTCATGCATCTGGAATACCTGAGTGGAGGGCAGGTATCCCTGCAGCCCACATCCTGGAAGCTTCTACCACCATCTTGTCGCATCTTTTTAAAGCACATCACAATTTGGAATTATAAATTCATTTGTTTGTTTATTCATTTACTACCTGTCTCCCCCACCTGACGAAGTTCCAAGAGGTCAAGGATTGTTTTGCCCAATGCCAAGGACAGCACTTTATACTTAGTAGGCACTCAAATATCTGTTGGAATTGTTAAATAAATGATGACACTATGCAACATGCTTATGACTAGAGAGAGGCAAACCACTTGCAGAGGCGAACAAACTCTTGCATTTGTAAGAAGGATCCATTAGAGTGTATTCACTTGCCTGCAAAACTGGGACTCCACTCTGCCCTGTAAGATGACAACAGCTAACATCTGTACAGAGCTTTACTGATCTTGAAGCCCTTTCATATCCACCATTTGATCCTCCCCAGAACCCTCTTAGTTTTTTTATTACTTATTTTAAAAATGAAGTCATAGCTCAAAGAAGGTAAATGGTTTACCCAAAATAACTGCATTAATAAGTAGGAAACACTTATTCTACCTCCAAATCCAATGCTCTTCCCTCTCCCCTTATCATGATCCTGGCTCTGAACATACACCGGGTACTACTGTTCCATTTTTCCAGGAGCTAAACAGGGGCTCTGAGAAAATACTGGCTTTGTTAGCAGTAGTGAGGCCTACAGCAAGAGCCAAAACTCCTCCTTAGATCAAAGGATTTGAAAGGAGAAAAGGGGGAATTGAGGAATAAAGGAGCATGTAATCTTCCCCCGGTAGAGAAGGAAAAGAGAAGCAAGGAAGAGAAGTGAAATAGAGAGAAAAAAGGGGGGTGATTCTGGCCCTATGATTAAATAGCAACTACAGTGGCAGCTAATCCTCCATTTGGCCCCAGATAAGGAAGAAGGTGTGTGCCGGTCACCAGCAAAGGGCAGTCCAGTCCTTGGGGACCTCGTGTTTGCAACCACTGCTCTTCCTTTGTTCATCGAACCCCTTCCTTTTGAAGGGCAAAGTGCTTGACATAGAATAAAACTATTGTTGTTATTAATATTGCCTACACTTTAGATTTACATAGTTCCATTCCTCCTAAGACTTTAAAGCCTTCCACACATATTGTCTAATACTCCCTTAGAATTTTTATAAGAAAAATACTCCCAAGATGCTGTGTAAATACATTTAAAAGTTCTTTAAAACATTTAAACACATTTTAGCCTTATCTATGCTCTCTTTCCCCTGTCCCAGCTTAGCACATGTCCATTTTGATTATCTGTCTTTGAAACACCAATTTCCAAAATAGAAACCTACAAGAGCAACTGTAAACTTCCAATCTCTAGCCAAATTCCTCCTTCCTTTTCAGACCTCTATTACAAGTCACCTTCTCTCGCTGGGGCTTCAAAAACAGCACAGGACTCACCTGCCGCCTCCCATCCTCTCTCCTATTCTCTGTGTTCCTGGTGTAGCTAAGGGGCAGAAACAATAGTTAACATGCATTGAGTACCTCCTCTGTCCCTGGCACTGTGCTCATTGTTTTACATACATTGTCTTATTTAACTCTTATAGTAGAGACTTCTTGTTGCCCCCCAGTGTTCACAGTAATAGAAACTTTCGCTGGGCACACAGCTACCCAGAGCAAAGACTATTTTTCCCAGCCTTCCTTGCAGCTAGGTAGAGATATATGTCTATTTTCTGGCCGGTAAGTAAAACCATCCTGCAGAAGTTTCCAGAAACACAATGCCATCCTCAAGCATGTTTTTCTTCTCGCCTTCCTTCACAGAGATCCCCATGAATTTTTATAGTCTAAGAACCTAAAGCATAATACATTGACAATCTCCTCTTCATTCTTTCCTGATGATACTTCAGGGATTGCTCATTATTCCTTGATTTCTCCACCTTCCCCTTTATATATTAATATTAACGGTCTTTGTTCTCTCCTTCTTAGACCAACCTCAACTTAAAGGACAGAAGCCCACCTATTTCAAACAGGCTAGAATAATTTTCCTCTTATCCTTTTCTTCCTGGGGCATTACAGATCCTCCCCCTCCCTTCTCCTCTTTGCATTCATGTATAACACCACTATTCACCGGGCCCCATCCTGCCTCCCGGAAGAGACAGCCAGGTAAAATCCTCGTGACTCTGCCTATGTTTGCATCTGCTGACACTCATACTCCCCCATCTCCCCTGTTCTGTTTCTTCTCAGTGCTTACCTGCTGGCCCACATTATCTCACCCACTTCACATTTTCTCTTCTCTCCTGACTGCTATAGTCATACTGGGTTCTTCCCACAATCCTCATTAAATTAAGAGGACACATGTATTATTGTCCCCATTTTACCAATGGGAAAATGGAGGCAGAAAGAGATGTGGGGATTTGCCCAAGTTTGCACAAAAGAGGGCAGGTGTCACCATATCTTTGGAATCCCAATCAAAGACCACCCTACTTCTTTCCGTGCATTTTTTTCTTTCTCTCAAACATCCTCCCAGATTCCCCGAAGCCCATCCAGAAGGCAGAAACTCTTACCACAATTTATAGGCATGCAGACAGTGACTTCTCCAAGGTCCCTCATTAAGTCTGTGCTGAAATTGAAGCCAAGTGGTCTTCACTGCATTTGTCCTATGTTCTATCCACTACAACCTGATACCAGACAGCTCAGGAGGTGATTTTTTGATTTATATAGACTGTGGTTTATGTAATTTCCAGGCATGAAGAGGAGATGTGTATCATTTTAAATAGCAGGTCCCTCGATACTAGAGAAGACATACCCATAAAAATTCATGAGAATCCATGAGTTGAAGAAAAAAAGAGCCTTGACTGGAGCCCTACCATTCACCAGCTCAGCAGAGTACAAGAGCTCAGGACAAGATACCAAGTAGTCTGTGTGACTGAATAAGACTTTTCCCTTCTGTGGTGAGTGCTTTCATCCTCTCCATTAGGATCCACTGACACCAGGCACTCAGGCACCCCCGGGATGCCAAGGGTCACGCAGAAGCTGCAACAGCATTGAGAAGGCTTCCTCCAGGGATGGAGGTGGAAAAGCATGACTTGGTTTATTTTCCTCAGTCAACCAAGATTTGTGGAGTAAGGGAAAGAAGATGGAGACAGAGAAGTCACTACTTCAGGAGGCCCAGTGTCTTAGTTGTCTTTGTACCCCTAGTTTTATCACCTACAGAAGGTCCTAAATATTTGATAAATAAGAAAAGAAGAGGAGTAAAATAAGAGTGGGACTAGGAAGGATTTGACCACACATCCCATATGGATGTGAGATGGCTCCAGATTCAACATTTCGGTATTTGTGTCTACATATCAGTGGTCCTAGATACCCGAAAAGCTAAGACTTGAGAATAGCAGATTTTCCTTCTTATTTCACATGGTTTCACATGTTACATTTTTAAGTGCATTTTCATACATTATATTTTATATATATATAAAATAATGTATTTCATACATTGTTATACAGAAAAATAACCAATAAAGTTCACAAAAATCACAATTTTACTGTGAAAGATCTGACATGCAGAGATATTCAAATAGCAGATTCCACATTTTCTGACCCCAAACATGTGCTCATTCCAGGATCTGGTACACAAGAAACTAGACACTGTAAGGTAGTCAGCCACAAAGAGAGGGATTGAACCGCCCAACATCATATAGTGAAGAGATGCATATCACACCATCAACTTCCACCTTTTGGAGAGGCATGCTAACATATAACCCTAACCGTTGGCCCCTAAATAGCCCAAGGCAGCCCAGCAGTGCAGTTGAAAAAATGAAGTGCAAATGAGTGTCTCCAAGAGCTGGCCAAGAGGGGTGAAGATGGGGAGCCAATAGATAGTTATGTTCCCAAATTGGCAAGGTGGGAGAAGAAAAAGCAGAAAACTAACATTTCTTGAGTACCTACTGTGTGCCCAGCTCTGAATAGATACTTCACATACATTATGTCTTAAATACTCACAACAGTGCTCCACAGTCAGTATCAGTAAGCTATTTAACAGATAAGAAAACAAAAGCTCAGGGAGGTTATCTCAACTGTCTGAAGTAAGACAATTAGAAGACAGCTGTGATTCAAACTCAGGTCCATAGGACTCCAAAACCCACCCTCTTTGCACTCTTTATTCTGCCAGATCATAAGGATATTACCTAAATATCAGGGCCACCATAGAGATAGAGAAGTGGCATAAAATGGAATTGCTTGTGTAGGGGCCCCTGTCAGTTGGGTACCCAGCATCTGTCCTCTTCTTCCCCTTTCCTAAAGAAATCTCAATTTTGTTCAACTATCCATCATTTTTCATGTAACCCATGTGACTCAGACACTTACCCCATTTCTAACTCTGGGTGTAGATTCTAATTAGTCTAAACAAACAATGGATGGCATTTTCCTGGTGACTTTTACTGATAATAGAGTGGGCATATGACCTAAAATGAACCCAATAAGATTAAATAGAAAAATTTATATTCTGTAGTTGAGGAACCATCTCTGCGCCTCACTCTCTCCCCTCTCTTCTACCATCTCTCTATCCTCATCTCCTTCTCCCTTTCTGCTAATGCATGAAATCAAGGGCACAAGCTTTCCCAGTTTCTATTGGCAGCTATCTCATGACAAAGAGAAGAATTAGCCTGAAGATGAAATAGTGTGTGGATGACATATCACACATATGGAGACAACCTGGCTTCTTGATATTTCTGATACACTGAGTCAGTCAACTCTGAAGCTTGCCTTATTTATGGACATACTGTTATAAAAGGTAATAAATGTCCTATTTGTTTAAGCCAGTTTGAATCAGAATTTATGTTACTTGCAGGCAAAATCCTTCTAACTGGTAGCTTTTTGATGCTTCTGTCTTTACAAAAGATAAGAAAATGACTCAAGTTGGGATGGGAGTGGCTAATGAGGAAATGAGAGTTTGGCTCACTAATACTTGCCCTGTAATTGAGTACAGATGCTCCTCAGTTTCTGATGGGGTTATGCACCAATAAACCCATCATAAATTGAAAATATTCTAAGTCAAAAATACATTTAACACCCTAACCTACCTAATATTATAGCTTAGCCTTGCTTACCTTAAACATGCTCAGAACATTTACATTATGTTACAATTGGGAAAAATCACCTAACACGAGGCCTATCTTGAAATGCAGTGTTGAATATCTCATGTGATTTATTGAATACTGTACTGAAAATGAAAAGCGGAATGGTTATGTGGGTCCTCGAAGTATGGTTTCTACTGAATGCATATAGCTTTTGCACCACCATAAAGTCAAAAATTCAGAAGTGGGACCATTGTAAGGCTGAGACTGTCTGTAGTTTGAAACCCATCAGTGCTCATCAACACTGAGCACTGAGGCAGCACCACGGACAGCGCCCCCCTGACCTCTTGAGTTCTGTCCTGATGGCTTCCAGGTAACCTTGGATTTGATAGTCAAAGGCCAGGACTCATGCCATACAACCATGGGGACTAAGAACAGTTTAAACTGGTTTCAATTAAGTGGTTAGAAGCTGAGATGAAACCCTTGATGAGTTAGGAAAAAATCCTCACACTTCATGGTTGTGGTTTGGTTGAGCAGAAAAGCAGCTTCTGAGTGAGTGGGTGAGAGGAATAAGACCACACCCCTATGGTGTGGGTTAGTGTGGGGGGAGGGGTTTGATTCTCAGTTTTGTAGGTCCAGGAATGCCTGAGAATAATTAGAGGAGAGAAAGATAATGAATAAAAGGGAGGCTTACAGTAACAGAAGAGAAGGGAACCCAGGAGCTAAAGAACTCTGTTACACTCTCTGGGCACTTTTGATAGCCTGAAGGATTTGGGATCTCCCAAAGGAGAAAAAGTCCCCAGCAAAGCAGAATAAAGACAAGTTCTGGACCAGCGTTTTACACATACTTCCAACAACAGTTGCAGTATAGAGGCAGTTTTTGGCTGCAATCCACTGCTGGGAAGTTGAAGAGAAAGGAAAGGGGGAAAAACAGACAGAAGCCCTCAGTTATAGGCACAAATGAATCATTCTCTGGACATTCCTAAACAAAAATCTGGGAGAGTTTCAGGGCACTAAGTTCATGCAGGTATGATGTGGGTACCCATAGCTATCAATTTTTAGGTATTGATTAGTATGTGACCATATTTGGGTTCACAGGCTGCTGAATCCTGAGACATCTGGACTGCAGTAGTATTCCCAGGGTGACCAACTCGTTCCAGTTTTCCTAATTTTAACAATGAAAGCTCCCTACCCTTGGAAGTCCCTCAGTCCCAGGAAGACTTAAATGTTTGGTCACCCCCTAAGCATCCCCTACCCACCCAACTCTTAGACTGAACATACCCTACATTGGCCATTTTCCTAGTCTACACCACAATGGTTCAATAAGACCCAACAAAAACAAAAACTAATAATTACTGCCCTGAGCCTCACTTGAGCTCTTGAAATTATGCTATTACCCTAGTTATAAATCAAGAAGCATCCTAAGAGGAAGAAACCTGGACCCAGAGAAGTGAGGGGGACAATGGATAATAACGAAATGCAAAAATCACCAGTGTACTAAGTACCGCATACCAGATGTCAACCCTTGCTTACTTTGGGAAGCTGCCAAGAACCTAATGAGCAAAAGAAAGGCTAGTTCAGATGCCTCTTAAAAAGAAATGAGCCAGGGAACAATTAAAGGCCTTGAATGAGCAATTAGCCCAACTGGCAAAGACTTATAAATCCTCCTTCGATCAAAACAGTTCATTGAAATTATCAGCCTTTGGAGGGAAATTACTCTTTTTGAAATTAGTGAATGTGTCATTAGGGTGATGAAGAGCTACAAGAAAAAGGTCAATAACACACTTATCCAGAAAGAAGAGGTCTAAATTCTTTATTCAAAGCCACAGTAATTAAATCAACAATATATTTAGCCAACATGGGATCCTTGAACTATTATGTTGAATATAACAGGGTATACTCTATTCTAAGTTATCTTGGAACAGAGAGGTTATACACCAAACCCAGCCAAGAAAAATAAATGCTTATGTAAGCCAAATAGTTTGCTATGGTCACCCAAATTCAGTGCTTAGAATGAGCACTGAAATAGAGGTGCCCAGATACCAAATCCAATTTGGTCTATTTATACATTGACTCTGATTTAAAGGCATCCTTTTTTCCATGTTCATTGTAGAATATATATTTACGTAACCTAAACTTTCATACCCCCACAATATGCTGAAATAATAAATAATCTTAGCCACTTTAAATGCACTGTTTAAGATATTCCAATAATTTAGACCAGTGGTTCTCAAACAGAAGCAAGTTTTTCCCCCAGGGGCCCTTTAGCAATGCCTGCAGACGTTTTTATTTGTCACACGTGGGGGTGGGGGTGCTACTGGCATCTAGTAGGTAGAGACCAAGGATGCTGCTAAACATCCTGCAACGTACAGAATGGCTCCCACAATAAAGAATTACCCAGCCCAAAATGGCAATAGTGCCACTGTGAAGAAACTTTGATTCAGACATACTGTCATTTGAAGTTTCAATTTGCTCTACTGATAAAAAGAAAGGCTTTCTTGACAAATTAATAGCATCAGCATAATAAATGGAAATGTTCTTTTAATCGAGTAACCAAATAACAGTATTTGAGAAATTTTCTTGCATGTTAACATCGAGTATAACAATGACAATTTTTTGTCTTTTCTTTAAAGCCAGTCTGTCAGGGTTTTTATTGGCAATTGTTCATCAACTATTAGTTCTTCAAAGTATTAACTTTATATATCCATTCAAATTTTTCATACTTTGAACATTTTACTTATTAACTGGGTATCTCCACACCACTGAGCCAATTATTCAAAATTAGTGAGATTTTTTATTATCATAATGTATTTGTTTTCTATTATATATAGAAAGAGAAATACAGTTATCTTACATGCTCACTTCGGCAGCACATATATTAAAATTGGAATGCTACGGTTATCCTAAAATCAGCTAATGTACTCATTTTTTATTTTTAAGCAAATTTCTCATTAATAAGAACTCAACTAAAAAGAGATTATATAATTTTTATATTTTTAAATTTTTATCAGCTTAACTAATGATCCAGCTTTATAAAGAATATCAAAACAAAACAAACACTTTGTCACTTTGCTCAAAACTTGGCTACAGGCGGTAAATTTTGGCTGGGGTTTAAATATATATTCTATTCTCAAGCATTCAACATTTATTACCTGAGAGACTCCTTTGTCAACAGAGCACATATTCATCCAGTTACTGAAAGTGTGTTAGGATTATATATGTTAATTTGCATTTGACAAACTTGCCTCCCCAGTGCCTGCTGAGACACTAGCTAAATGCTCAGTCTAATTTATATTATCAAAACATAAACAGAAAAGCCAAATCCCTACACAGGGCATAAAAACATGAATTACATGATCCAGAGAGGGTTCCCGAGGGAAATGGCAAGTTCCAAGAAAAAAAAAATTATTCCATGGAAAGTCACAACCTTCGATGAGTCACATATTTTTCATCTTGTCAGCTTTCCCCAGAGGGGTGAAGGAGTGTCCTTAGACACAACAAGAATCATATATATGGTTAAAAACCAATAATACCATTGTCATATTTTAATTGGGGTTTTGGCTCTGCTATTTGGTTTGTAGTGTATAATCTTCCTTTCAACCCCCGAAAGCAAGGATATACCTCCAAGAGACCAAGCTTGGCTCCTAGATTCTGGTGTCACTCTGTCACAGTGCTGACTCTGTGACCTTAAGTGTGACACCCCCTCCCCCGCAAATCACCCTTGCAAAACTCCTCTTCAGAGCCAGCCACAGACTAGGTCCAGAAGGGCAGTTTGGCCCAGACTAAACATCCACAAGTCCTTTTGTCATATCTTATAGACTATTTTGGGGTGGTTTTAGATTTCCAGAAAAACTGAGCCAAAAGTACAGAAAGTTCCCATACACAACCCCTTCCCCTGCCTCAGTTTCTCCTATTATTGACATCTCACACTGGTGTGGTGCATCTATTACAATTGATGAACCAATATTGATATGTTATTATTAATTAAAGCCTATAGTCTACATTAAAGTTCACTGTGTTGTAAAGACTTCATGGATTTCGCCAAATGCATAATGTCATGTATCCACTATTACAGTATCACACAGAATAGTTTCACTGTCCTAAATATGCCCCCTACTTCAGCGATTCATCCTTTCGGCAACCCGTGGCAACCACCGTTCTTTTTATCATACTTATATTTTTGCATTTTCTAAAAATGTCTTATAATTGGAATCATACTGTTTGCTGTCTTTTTTTAGACTGATTTATTTCACTTAGCAATATATAAGGTTCATCCATGTGTGTGTGTGTGTGTGTGTGTGTGTGTGTGTGTGTGTGTGTGTTTTTGGCTACATAGCTCATTTTTTATCACTGAATAATATTCCATTGTATAGATATACCATAACTTGCTCATCCATTCAACTATTGAAGGACATCTTTGTTGCTTCCAAAATTTTACAATTATGAATAAGGCTACTATAAACATTTGTATGCCAGTTTTCGTGTGACCATAACTTTCAAGTCACCTGTATAAATACCTCAGACTGTGATTGCTGAATCACATGTAAGACTATGTTTAGTTTTGTAAGAAACTGCCAAATTGTCTTCCAAAGTGGCTGTATTACTTTGCATTCCCATCAGCAAGAAATGAGCGTTCCTGCTGCTCTGCATCCTCCCCAGCATTTGGTGGTGTTAGTGTTTTGGATTTCAGCCATTCTAATAGTTGTGTAGTGCTATCTCTTTTTTTTATTATTTGAAGTTCCCTAATGACCTAATGACTATAATACTGAGCATCTTTTCATATGCTTATTTTCATATGTGTATCTTCTTTGGAGAAACATCTATTGGGTTTTCTTATTATTGAGTTTTAAGAGTTCTTTGCATATTTTAGATTCACGCCCTTATCAGATATGTGTTTTGCAAATATTTCCTCCTATTCTGTGACTTGTCTCTTCATTCTCTTAGCAGTGTATGAAATTCTCTTTTGCAGAGGAGAAATTTTTAATTTTAATGAAATCCAATGTAATTCTTCCATGAACTGTGCTCCTGGTGTTTTATCTAAAAATTCATTGACAAACTCAAGGGCAATAGAGTTTCTCCTATGTTACTTTCTAGAAGTTTTATAATTTTGCATTTTAGGTTGAGGTTTATGATCCATTTTTAGTTAATTTTTATGAAAAGTATAAAGTCTGTGTCTAGACTTTTTTTCCCATGTAGTTGTCCGGTTGTTTTAGTATCGTTTAATGGAAAGACTATCCTTTCTCCATTGGATTGCCTTTGCTTCTTTGTCAAAGACCAGTGGACTGTATTTGTGTGGATCTAGTTCTAGGTTCTCTATAATGTTCCATTAATCTATTTGTCTATTATTTTACCAATAAAGGCTGGACATCTCTCATCCAAAAATTTGAAATCCAGAATCTCCAAAATCTGAAACTTTTTGAGTGCTGACATATTACTCAAAGGTCATGCTCAAACTAAATGCTCATTGGAGCATTTTAAATTTTGATATTCAGATTAGGGATGCTCAACTGGTATGTATATACAAACATTCCAAAATTAAAATAAAAATCTTAACTCGAAAACACTTCTGGGTCCCAACCATTTCAGATAAGGGATACTCAACCTATACTATACTATCTTGATTACTGAAGCTTTATAGTAAAAATTAAAAGCATATAATGTCTATCCTCTGACTCTGTTCTTCCTCTTCAATATTTTGTTCACTATTCTGGGTCTTCAGCCTTTCCATATAAACCTTAAAATTAGTTTGTTGATATCTACAAAGTATTTGCAAGGATTTTGGTTGGGATTGTGTTGCAGCTATCAAACAATTTGGGAAGAACTGGCATCTTAACAATATTGAATCTTCCTGTCTATAAACATGAAATATTTTTCTATTTATTTAAATCTTCTTTGATTTCTTTCATCAGAGTTTTGTAGTTTTCCTCATATAGATCTTGTACAGATTTTGTTATATGCATACCTAATATTTTTGTATGTTAATGTAAATAATTGTTTTTAATTTCAAATAATCAGTTGCTGATATATAAAAAAGCAATTGCTTTTGTATACATATGTTAGCTTTGTACCAGCAATCTTGCTATAATTGCTTATTAGTTCCAGGAGTTTTTTGTTGATTCTTTGGGACTTTTTATATAGACAATTATGTCATCTGTAAACAGATATAGTTTTATTTCTTCTTTCCCTTCCTTTTATTTCCTTTTCTTGTCTTATTTCATTAGTTAGGACTTCCAGACCAATGTTGAATAGAAGTGGTGAGAGGTGACATCCTTCCCTTTTCCCCAGTGTTAGGGGAAAGTGTGATATTAGCTGTCTGTTTGTTATAGGTGTTCTTTACCAAGTTGAGGAAGTTCCCCTGTCTTAGCCCCTTTTGTGTTGCTATAACAGAACACCTGAAACTGGGTAATTTTTTTAAAGAGGTTTATTTAGCTCACAATTCTGGTGGGTGGAAAGTTCAAGATTGAGCATCTGCATTTGGTGAGGGTCTCAGGCTGCTTCAACTCATGACAGAAAACGGAAGGGGAACCAGTATGTGCAAAGAGATCACATGATGACAGAGGAAGCAAGGTAACAAAACCAAGGAAGCAGATTCTTTATAACAGCCTGCTTTCTCAGGAACTAATCCACTTCCATGAGAATTAATCTAGTCTCACCAGAGTAAGAACTCACTCACTTCCTCGAAAATGGCACCACGCCATTCATAAGGGATCTGCTGCCATGACCCAAACACTTCCCACTAGGCCCCAGCTCTCAACACTGCCCACGGGGGATCAAACTTAATATGAGTTTTGATGGGGACAAACAAATCATAGCACCATCTATTCCTAGTTTGCTGAGAGTTTTTACCATGAATGAGTGTTGGTGTTTGTCAAGTGTTTTCAATGCATCTATCGGTATGAGTATATAATTTTTTCTCTTTAGTCTGTTGCTGTGATGGATTACATTAACTGATTTTCAAATGTTAAACCAGCCTTGCACACTTGGAATAAATCTCCCTTGAAATTCTGTATAATTCTTTTTATATACTTATGGATTTAATTTTCTAAGAAGGGTATTCAAAGACTTCATGGAAAAATGTATATTATGAAAAAACTATGAATGGATTTCAAAATTTTTTGCACCAAAATAAACTCATACTAACTGTTATAACATGTCTGAACAGGATCTAGTTGTAGACACTAAGAAGGATAAAATCAGTTGGAAAAGAGCTTTTCTTCATATTTGCAAAGTTTTACCTCTTTTCAAATTCACCCTCTCACTTCTCAAAGCCCAACTCCCTTGATAGTCGTATGGGTCATATAAGACAATGAATGGTTGCTTGAAAGTAGAAAGCACAGTCTCCCATGCGAAGTACATGAACCCCCATATAAATATGGTTGACCTATAACATGAACAATAAAAATAGTAATAATAAATGCCATTATTCTCAATTTATCCACTCATAAATCAAAACACAAACTATATTATTTGTCTTCAATTCTTCAGAAAATTTTGGATTAAAGATATTAAGGATATTGAGATTTGCTACTAATCATAATTCAACTATCAACTTTACAATTTAAAAATCAACTCAAAATGGATTAAAGATTTAGGTGTATTAATAAGATCTAAAACTGTAAAACTCTTAGAAGAAAACATAGAGAGAGACACGGAGCCAAGATGGCAGACTAGAGGCAGCCGCACACACCACTCCCATGGAGAGGATCGGAAGTGTCAGGTAGATATCACCTACAGATGGGATCAGCTAAGAGAGAGCACGGGGATTCAACAGAGAAGTGATGGGAGGCACCAAAAGCAAAGGAGAGGGAAGTGGGACAGCCCACGGCCAGATCAGCAGCAGCCACACATGGGGAAGGGGCAGGGGATAGACATCCACGGCTCCACACTCCTGCTGCAGACTTGGCAATCCTAGCTACAGGAGGGCCCCTCCAGCCTCACAGGCCTCCAGACTAACACAGGGAGCTGCCTGCAGCATTGCTCCAGAGAGGGGCACAGTGGGGTCCTGTGGACTTCCAAGTCCCGAGCTACAGTCGACACCATTCTGTGAGCCTAGACCCAGAGAACTAACATCTGCCCAGGGGCCAGTGCCAACACCACTGAGGGGTGCCCACACCACTGCCATTGATGCTGTTGCTGTGGGACTCAGTTAGAAGCAAACCCCCATGGCCCCTGCCCCTGCTGTGACTGCTCAGAGGGGCGCACCCCACCGCCACTGCTTCTTCTGTTGCTGCTGCAGGCCCTAGGTGGGAGCAAAGCTCCGTGGCCCCCCACCTCTTTTGCCACTACTGAGAGAGTTCCACCCGCTGCCCCTGCTACTTCTGCTGCTGCTGCAGGGCCCAGGCACCAGTGAAACCCCAAGGCCTTCTGCCTCCACTGCCACCACTTAGAGGGGCCTGCCTTCCACCTGAGCTTACAGCAGTTGCCTGGAGACAAGCCTTCCCCTTCACACAAACATTCCCCAGCACCTGCTTGGACTGTGACAACCACAGGGAAACAGGAAGACACAGAACAGCAGCAATGTTCCTGGAGTTCTGACCCATAGAGTGGACTTCACCAAGGGGACTAGGAAGTGCTGTGATGCTTCCCATGACAGAGGAGGGTGAAGAGTGCATTCTTCTGCACTGAGAGCACCTGGCTTGTGATCCATGGTTGTCTGCACCTCTCCCAGTGGAGACACAAGTGCAGAGAGGAGTCTGTAGGACAGGAGAGTGCTCCCACCACAGAGCAGAAGTAGAGCCAGGGCCAGAGAAGGGACACGGAGATGGGGACCTCCCCTCCTCCAACCACCTTATGCTGTGGACGTAGCCACTCCTGCTCCCAAGCACAAGCCTGTGGCATGGAGGTTTCAACCCAGGAATTTCAGGTCCTGGGTCTCTACCTCACCAAATCCACAGCCCATGTTCCCCAGCATCCCCTCAAATGCAGCAGCCTTGGAGGACTGGATTCCATGGAGCTGGGGGCTCACACTTTTCCCTTTAAAAAAGCCACAACAAGCACTTTTGAGTGCCCCAAGGGCAAAAGCTATAGCCTTCCCTGAGGGAAGGTAGGGCTGACAGTCCTCTCCCTGAGCTGCCTGCCTCTCCTAGGGAAAGCCTATCCTCCCTGGAGGCAAGTCCCTGGCACAATCACACTGCCCTAGCCAGAGTATTTCAGCCACAGCCCACAGCCAGTCTGGTAGCCCTGCACCCAGCAAGTTGAGCTGCCTCCACCACCTCTGCTGCAGCTGGAGAAGGGTAGAAGCTGCCATCTCAGTGCTTTTGGACCCCTGAATGACAAAGAGTGTGGTCACTGCCAAGAGAGGGAATTGTGAGTGGCTTGTGCATCCCACAGCTGCCTGCCTCTGCCAATCTTGTCAAGAGAGGCCCCTCCTGTCACAGGCTCATGGTGCATCAGCCCTTCTCCTGCCTGAGCATTCTTCTTAGCAGCAGAGTTCTCAGCAGAGGAGAACAGGTGAACCACAAAGCCATCTGTTTTGAGCTAGGGAAGAGATTCCAGATGAGAAAGAATCAGAATAAGAATACTGGCAATACGAGAAAACAGGCTCCTTCGACACCCCCAGAGAATCACTCCAGCTCTCCAGCAATGGACTCCAACCAAAAAGAAATTTTTGAAATGTCACATATGAAATTCAAAATATGGATTGCAAGTAAGCTCAGTGGGACCAAATCAAACATCAACCAAAATCTCTGGCCCCCACTCCCTGAAATGTAGGGAATACACGCGTTCCTACAGGTGCAGAGTTACCAAGACAGAGTATGATCTACCAAAGTCTCCTCCAGAGTTCCGAAATATACGTGACCATGCCTGGATCCCCCCTCTGTCCTCCCTAAAGCATGTCAGCATCTCCACAGGAGGGCCCTCGGTATGTATATTATTTTTTTAAAGCCCCCAGAATAATTCTGAAATTTTCCACAAGTCAAAGTGGCCTGAATGGCTTGGAGCAAGTTCAGAATATGAAGATGGGGGATAACGTCCTAGGATGATCTGTGAAATTCCTGTTGGGAAGTGCTAGAATCTCATTTATAATGGATTTGGTAATAGTTCCAAAGGCCCAGGATGTCTGCATAAGAATCACTCAGAGCTTATCAAACTGCAAATTAATGGGTCCACCCAGAGTTGGGAGGTAAGAGCTAGGAATCTGGATTTTAACTGGCTTCCCAGGTGATCCTAAAGTGTGGTCGGATTTGGGAACTATCCTTTATGTATTCATTCATTCACTCATTCAACAAATATTTATTGTGCACTTACTATGTGCCAAGCACTAGAAATTAAACACTGAGTAAAACTCAGTGCCTTCCCTTGAGAGGTTCACAAGCCTCATGGGAGACACTAACCCTTGTGACATGGCCCCCATAACACAGTGTGTCAAGTGCTTTAACAGACTATGTGCAAAGGGCTGTAGGAACACAGGAGAGAAATTATTTAATGGCTTCAGAGAAAAGATGACATTTGAGCTGAGCATTGAAGAGAAGGTAGGAGTTTGCTGATTGAAGAGGGAAAGAGAAGTTCCAGCTGGAGGTCTGGAGACATGAAAGTGCATGACATGTTTAGGGACAAGCAGGGAGCCCAACATGGTCAGAGCAGAGGGAGTGTGGACACTGCCAGGGTGACAGGCCAGAGCCCGGTGGAGAAGGGCTTGGTTTCATGCTATGGGGAGTTATCCCTTGTTTATAAGCATGATAACATGGTCAGATCTGCATTTTAGGGAGATAATATTGGTGTTATGGAGAGGAGAGGGATTGTGATAAGGAAATTAATTAAGAAATGAAAAAGTGTCATGACAAAGAAGGGGTCCTGAAATGGGGAAGTGCCCATAGGATTAGATTTGAGAGAGATCCCATAGGTAGAATCTACAGAAAGAGTGGGTGTTGCTAAAGAGAAAACTATCGCAGAAAGATGTCCTTTCTCAGCAGATCTTTGTCTCTTCTCTGCTTCATTCTCACCTGAGCCTGTCACCTCACCCTAGGGAAAGGAAGTCAAGCTTCACATATCCTCAGTCCTAGAATCAGTGAAAAATGACACCAAAAAAACCACTGCCCTAGTCCTTTCAAATGAGCTAAGGAATGAAAATTGTCAAGGGCTGTCACTGAGATGCAAGGGCTCTTAAGTGACCATCTTTAGCCCCATAATCCTCTCATTGTACACAATGAAGAAATGAGGCTCAGAAAAATTAGGTGAATTCCCAGCATCACACAAACAGCTTTTTTAAAATACGTTGTTATATCTTCTCTCAGCCCCATTTGAAACTTTGAGCAGGCATGACAGTCACCCCTGTGTAGCTGCCTGCCTGCCTTTCTTTAAGGATTCTAAGACAAGCTAGAAATCTATTATTATCTCTGCTCTTTTTGATAATCAAGAAATGCCATGGTTTCTCTCAGACTGGAAAGGAGTATGATGGACATCTTGTGGTTGATTTGCAGAATTGAATCTTTCTTTAATAGTATTATCTATCATTGTTATTAGTAGGTTAAATTTGATTAGCACTTTCACTAATTGCATTAGATCAGTGGTCTCAACCCTTTCAAATCTAATGCTCTCTTCTTCTAACAACTATTTTGAGTCACTATTCTTTCCTACCCTGAAATGAAATTCACGTAAAATATAAACTCCATAATGTTGCAAAGTTTCAATATGATGCCTCTAGTGTAACAGAGAAATAAAAGGAAATCAACGTCTAACAAAATAATATACATTTCATATGTGGTACTTGGGCATGACCACACCTGAAAACATGAGGAAGCAGTCAGATGCTTCCACTTACAGGTGGAATCACTGGGAACGCAGCACTTGCAAATGCAACAGAAATGGGAGTATGAAATTGACAACTACAATACTGTAGGCAGCACAGCCATTAAGTCACATCACTTCCTGAAATGGTGACCAACTTTTGGGAAAGTTGAGAGCAAAACAAAGCACAATCTTTCCCTTGTTTTACACAGTAATCATATTTTTAGAAAATTACTAAAAATACTTTGTGACAGATGTAAAGCAGAGTTGGAGTCTAGGTTCTAATCACTACAGTTTTTTTTTATTCCAAGTATGTCTGGTAAGACACTCAAAAGTCATGAATGGCAATTCCACTTCTGGGACAATAGCGTAGATGTACATTTACCTATTCCTCCTGCTAAGTACAAATAGAAACCCTGAGCCTTATATTATATATAAAATAAACATAAGAAGACTGTGAAAAGTAGAGAGAAAAAGGATACCAATTAAGGCCCATGGGACCTAAAGAATGATACTGTGGTGAGTTCTGTGCTGGGTGCTGGAGATACATGTGGTGGTACATAGAGACTTTGTTCATCCTAATAAAAAGTTAACAGTCTATCAGTGTTTTCTCACCTAATGGTTATAGAACCTTAAACAGGACTTTAGAAGTAGGGTAAACACTTACATGTAGATTCAGAAATCCTCATGAATATAGAAACAGTAATTCTTAATACAATGTTAACAAATATATTCTATTCTATTGAATTCTCAGTCCTCAGTCCTACAATCAGTGGACTGAGATTTATATCCATGATCAATGTGGGGCTTATTCCAGGGATGCAAAGTTGCTTCAGTATTCTGAAATCAAGCAATGTAATCCACCATATTAATAGGCTAAAGAAGAAAAATCACAGAATCAAATCAATCAATGCAGAAAAATACTGGAAAAAAATTTAACACCCATTCACAATTTTTTAAAAGACTTTGAAAAAAATAGGAATAAGGGAAAAAATCCTCAACTTGATAAGGAACATCTACAAAACACCTACTGCAATATTATACTTAATGGCAAAGGACTGAATGCTTTTTCTCTCTAAGATGAGGAACAAGGCAAAATATCCACTCTCACCATTCTTATTCAACATGGTGCTGAAAGCTCTAGCCAATGCAATATGGCAAGAAAAAAAAAAGAATAGAGATAAGAAAGCAAAAACAATATTTTTCCTATTTGCAGTTGACATAATTGTCTACATGGAAAATCCCAAGGAATCTAAAAAAAAAATCTCTTAGAATGAATAAGTGAGCTCAGGAAGGTTGCAGGAAATGAGATAAACATACAAAAATCAATTAAATGTCTAAACACTAGCAATGAACACATAAATCATCAAAAGTGATTTAAAATCACTCAAAAATGAAACACTTAGATACAAATCTTACAAAATATGTACAATACTTACATACTAAAAACTATTCAATGCCAATGAAAGACATCAAAGAAGATCTAAATAAATGGAGAAATGTATTGTGTTCATGGATCAAAAGACTCAACATAGTAAAGATGTAAATTCTACCCAAATTGACAAACAGATTTAACACAACTATCAAAATTCTAGCAAGAATTTTTTGTAGGTACAGACAAGATTATTCCAAAATGTACATGGAAAGACAGAAGAACTAGAATATCTAGAACAAAAAGTGGCGGGAATCAATCTACTATTTTCAAGACTTATAATATAGCTACCAGAATCAAGACTATGAGACACTCATGGAGGGAGATCAATGAAACAGAATAAAGACTTCAGAAATAGAACTACACAAATATGCCCAACTGATTTTTGACAAAGGAACAAAAACAATTCAATAAAGAAAAGATAACCTTTTCAACAAATGGTGCTGGAAGAATTGGATATCCATAGGCAAAAAAAAAAAGAAACTTGGCCTACGTCTCACATCTTAAACTGACACAAAATGGGTCACAGACTTAAATGTAAACCATAAAACTATAAAACTTTGGGGAAAAAATCTTAGGAGAAAATCTTTAGGACCTAAGGATAGACAAAGAATATTTAGACTTGATACTCAAAGTCTGACCCATAAAAGGAAAAATGATAAATTGGACTTCATTAAAATTTAAGAAGTTTGCTCTGCAAAAGACCCTGTTAAGAGGATGAAAAGACAAGCTATATACTGGGAGAAAATATTTGCAAACCATGTATTCAACAAAGAAGTAGTATGTAGAATACACAAGGAACTCTCAAAATATGACAGTAAAAAAAAAATCCAATCCAAAAATGAGGAAATGACATAAATAGACATTTCACCAAAGAAGACATACAGATGACAAATAAGCACATACAAGTATTTTCACATTGATAGTCATTAAGGAAATGTAAGTTAACACCACACTGAGATATCTCTACATACCTATCAGAATGCCTAAAATAAAAAATGGTGAAAACACCAAATGCTGGCAAGGTTATGGAGAAACTAGATCACTCATACATTGCTGGTGAGAATGTAAAATGATACAGCCACTCTGGAAAGCAGTTTCTTTAAACAAAACAAAACAAAAAACTAAGCGTGCAACTACCATATGACCCAGCAACTGCACTACTGGGCAGAGAAATCACAAGTTATGTTCACACAAGAATCTGTACCTGAATGTTTATAGCAGCTTTATTTGTAATAACCCCAAACTGAAAACAACTGAGATTTCCTTCAATGTGTGAATGGTTAAACAAACTGTGGTATATTCATACCATGGAATACTACTCAGAAATAATATTTACACACACAACAACTTGGATGAATCTCCAGAAAATTGTACTGAGTGAAAAAAGCCCATCTCAGAAGGTTGCATATTAACCTTTTATATAACATTTATATAATATTCTTTAAATGACAAAATCATAGAAATGGAGAGCAGATTAATGGTTGCCAAGGATTAAGGAGGTGGAAGAGGTGGAAGGGAAGGGGACGTGCCTACAAAAGGCAACATGAAGGATCCTTGCAGTGATGGAAATGTTCTGCATCTTGACTGTGTCAGTGTCAACATCCTGGTTGTAATATTGTATTATCCTACACTTTTGCAAGATGTTACTATTGGGGGAAACTGAGTAAAAGATGCATGAATCTCTCAGTATTATTTCTTACAGTTGCATGTGAATATACAATTATCTCAAAATAAAGTTTAATTTTTAGTCAGGTGGGGTAGGGCATAGGAAAAATCTCTGCAGGATTGTCAAGTGCACTGTGAGATGTCCAGAATTCCTGAATCTCACTCCACCCAACAAATGCCACCTTTTCCCCATTATTGCAACAACTGAAAAATTACCCCACTTATTCCAAAATCACTCCCTAAGAGCAATAATTGAACAATCCAAACTGATAAGCAATGCATTGGAGGGTAACAATAACTCTACAGGGCTGGTAGGAAGAGGCTACTTTATAAATGAAAACCGAGGGGTCTGAATGAGGGGAAGGCACTCAGCCCAAATCATACAGCAAATCAATTTCATAGCGACCACTTTGTACCGCCTCACAAAATCATTTTACTCTACTATTTTTCTGATCATCTACCATTTTCAAAGTTCTTTCAAAAATATTATATTAATTGATCCTTAAGATGTCCTGGCTAAAACAAAAAGGCAGGAGGTTAGGACTATGGGAGTGGTGGCAGCCTCTTTCAGCCAACGTGGGTTGATGTGGCGACTTCCTGCCTCCACCTCTGCATCTGCAAGATGCTCACATTGTGCTCATGTTTGCCTTCTTCACATCGGGTGAGTTAAGACTCCTCCTGCTTAGGGCTAATCCCTCCCCTTTTATTGATTATGTCATCTCTTTCCTGCATCTTCAACCTTTCTCACTCTACTGGCTCTTTCCCATCAAGAGATAAAACATGCTCTTTTAGCCCCGTGTTCTCTTCAGAATATAGCCCCTCTGCTCTTGAAGGAATGTGCTTATACTCCCTGCTTCCATTTCCTCTTCTTTCCGCTCCAGTGCAGTCTGGTCCCTGGCCCACCATAGCATTTAAACTTCTCTTGCCACAGATAACATTGTGTACCTTGTGCTAACTCCAATAGACACGCTTCCGTCCTTGTTTTACTGGGCCAGTCCTCAGCATTTGATCCATTAATCTCTCCCTTACTGAAACACTCTCTTCCTTGGCCCAGGCTCCCCTGGTTTTCCTCCTCCTACTCTCTGGCCATAGGACCTTCTACTTCTTCCACCTGTCACTCAAATGTCGATGCCTCAGTATTCTATCCTAGGTTCTCTTGTCTTTTCATTTTGTACCTTCACCCAGTATTCAGTTATCCACACCAGTCTCTCAAGCTCCAGACCCATGTAATTCACCTCCTACTCAACTTCTACATTTACTGTCCCATGGGGACCCAAATTCAGTAAGTCCAAAACTGAACTGATCATCCTCTGAAATCTATTTCTGAATAGTTCAGCGTGTGGCATTTTCATACACCATCCACCCTCAATGCTTTTCCTTCCTCACATCCACATTAAATTTTTCACCAAGCCTATTTTACCTTCTCAACGCCCTTCAATCCATCTTCATTTCCAATGACACTGCCTTAGTCCAAACCTCTGACATCTATCAGCTAAAAATCTGCAATAGCTTCCTAACTGGTCTCACTGCTCCTAATTGTGCCCCTCTTCCAATCTATTCTTCCAATTGCAATAAGAGTGATTTTTCCAAAATCTAACTCGTCACATCATGCTCTGTCTTTGAATCCTTCAGTGAGTTCACATGCCTTCCAGCTAAAGTCTAACCTTACCATGGCCTCTAATGGAGCCCTACCCATCTTTCCAGCCTAATCTCCCACTTCCCCCCACACCCTACAACTGCTTCCTCTCCTCCCAATAGTAAACTTCCTTCATTTCTCAATGCACCACATTATCTCTTGCCCCTAGGACTGCACATGAGAAGAACCCAGTATCTGGAACCCTAATGCCTACACTCCTCCCTCAAGTCGTTCCCCTACTCATCCTGCAGACCTCGGATAAGACCACTTTCCAGCCCCCATTTGATGAGACTACATGCCCCTTGCTTTGTTCTCCCAACACCCCATTCTTTCCCTAGCATGACACTTATCACACCTTTTCATAATTGCTTTTCAAAATTTGCCTACCTGCTTTTCCCAATAAGCTGTAAGTCACTTGAGAATACTGGTCTAACCTGCTTACTTTTATATCTATAATGCTAAACATAGTACTTTGAACACTCAGTAAATATAGTTTTTAACATACTGTACTAAAGAATGAGTGAAATATCAAGAAATCCAAGTTTGCATGGCAGAAATCTTGGAATGCAGCAGTCCTCTCTGCTTCATTTTCTGGCTTATGCTACCTTATGGTACCCCTGTGCCACCGTCCCTTATATCCCAACCTCTGCACATTTTAACCAGCATTCTTTGTTCACTGTATAACAAGGTACTCTCTGTTTACTGTAATGCCTGATTTGAGAACACAGTGCCCACATTGCACTGACCTGCCAGACAGCTTCAGGAAGGACCTCTGGATGTCACGATTTCAGAAACCACAAAAAAAGTCACTCTTTGTCCTACTGCAAAAAAAGTACTTTTCCTTGAGAGATTGTTAAAATTCCTTTATGTGAGCGCCAAAGATATTATTTCTCAACTAGAGGCAAGTCAAAGGCAAATTCCTTTTAAATTTACACTATAGACATTAAATTTATAAACTCTAAATTATTTAATTAACCCTCAACTAAAATTAAGATTAAAAAACAGAAGTCACAAGTTTTTTATAGAGTAGTCTTGAGAGATTGAGAAACTGACCTATTGACATGAGGCTTTAGGAATACTCTGCACTAAGCTAATAATTACATATTGTTATACAGGTAAGAAAAGAACTGGAAAATATTTAACAGTCAGTTAACTTGAAGCCACTGAGAATACAAACATTAGATAGGTTGGAGGGGTAGAATGTTCTTCTTGTCAGATTTATACTTTTTCTGTATCTTGTCATCATAAAATTCAGTAGTTTGTACACAGAGGTCTCTTACTGGATTTTACTATGACTATAATGGTTAATTGTTATATAACCTTTAACCTAGACTATGGAACTCACCTACTTATCTGTTTTAGAAATTGCATTTACCAATCATTATTTGTTTGTTATAGGAAATTGCATTTTGTAATGTTTAACCCACAACAACTTCACTGAGCTTGTTATAATAATAATTAAGTTAACCAGTATAAAAACCATTCAGATTCTCTTGGGGTTAATAAAAGTCACTCATCTTTTTTCTGGTACCAATTGTGGTACCAGTAAATATACAGAGTGACTACAGTAGAAACATTTTAAAACAATATTTAAAAACTAAATGTTTTCCCCTGCACCCCCAAAGCATAAGCGATTGAAGCAGGGCCCTTCCTCAGATTACAGCTGGGGAGGAAAGGAGTTGGGGGCATTGGAGCCCAATGACCTTAGGAGGGAGACCCTCCATGCAGAGCAGGACAGGGGAGAGGATGAGGGGAGATTCTTCACCTTAAATTGGGTTTACTGCCAAAGATTCATAGTGAATAACAAATAAATTCAACAAATGATAGCTATTATTATTATTACATATATGAAACTTTCTGTTGAATTCCCTCTCAGGTTCAGAGAAATGTTGACAATTAGAACTAGAATCAAATTCAAAGATTATACCCCAACCATATCCTCTTACATGGAAACTGAATGTTTCAATCTACCTAAACCTCAAAGGCTCCAAGCTTTCCCTTTCTTTTGACAGGAAGTCTTGTCTTTAACACATTATCCTCCTCCAGATTTTCCCTCTAATCCCCAGGATGCACATATATATTCATGACTTAAATCTGTGATCATAGCCAGTGCCACGGTCCCCATCCCAAGATGATGTCATGGAGTTGAGAGTTGGCCCTGCACCATAAGACCAACCCCCTTCTTCCAAAATGAGAAGGATAATGTTTCCTCTATGTCATATCCAGCTATGGGAAGAAGGGTTCTCAGCAGGTGTTTATTGATACGGCACTTTAAATTCACAAACAAACTTCTTTCTCCTAGGATGGCTGGATCGAAATGAGTTCAAGATTCTACTGCCACATTCTTCCCTGATGCTCATATCTCATTTTAAAATCAGGTTGTCCTTGCCCAACTCCTTCTTCCCTTCTTTGAAGTTCTCTCTCAGGGGCTTCCACCACCCTCCCTAGAATAGGACTTCAGCCAGACACACACACATGCACCAGTCCATTAGACATGTCTAGAAATGTTTGAACCTGTGGTACAACTGTGGACAGCAATGAAGTCTTTTGTCCTAGGTCCTTTGCAAATAAATGGTTGCAAATAGGTACATGAGGTTAGCAATGTCTCCTAATTCTATTCACCAAGAGTCCCAGTCAATCTAGCCAAGAAACACTCTGGTATAACAGATGAGGAAAACTTAAGGGTAAGGGATTGAGCCAGAACACATAATCACCTGGCAGCAGAGTTCTAGCCCAGGACCCATCCTCCTGCACCCCACTGCCCGCTTCCATTGCACAAGCTCCCTCCTCTGTGCTGATGTCTTTGAGTTAGCCAGATGGTTGACATATTTTTTTTGTTTTTTGCCAAAAGGATGATTTGCTTTCCAAAAATCTCAAACTAAGCAGCTCATGACTGCTTCTAAAGATAAACAGAATTTCTACAAGGCATTGTAGAAAGCAACTTGACAGGACCATGTTGCTTCTGTTTCTTATCTCTGGATGCCAGATGCCTGCTTTCTGCTGTCCATCCGCAAGGGATTTGTGATTGGGTTTGAATTCTCCAACATTATTTCCTGGAAAAGGCCCCAGAGCCACTTGTGTGTCTGCAAGGAAGGACACTTTGCCAACCCAGTACTGACATGCCCTAAGGCACTTTACAGTCCTGCACTCAGCTTTGGGTGTAAAAAGTATTTTGGCAATTGCCGAGTTTCAGAAGCAAAAGAGAATTAAGATTTGAGGCTTTGCCTACTTAGCGAAAAAAAAAAAAAGGTAGTCCCAAGGCTTCACATTGACTATGCTGACCACAATGCCACCTTTCAGATGAAAACTTAAAATTCAATCATCTAGTTATATATCGATAGCTAGATATTTGATATAGGTTAGGGCAAGAACATTTTAGCTAATATTTAACCAGAACTTTTATTTTCCATTGTTAACGCATTTTACAGAAATCTTCCATTTCCCCAATGTACCAGATAAATCAATCCAAAAAACACAAATGGAGACAGCACACATTTATTTGATCACCTTTTAGAGAGGTTAACTCAAATCTGACAATGCGCATTCACCATTCTGAATGTCTAACAGATTACGCCTTTGGCTTCTCAGGGAGATGATAGAGTGCATTTATTCTCAATTGTTAAGCTCTTTCACTAATCTGATTCTTTTACCATCAAGGTTCCATGCTCCCCAACCTTCACATAGCCCCCTTTCATACCTAAATGTACTGATCTATATACAAAATGGGAGAACCTGTGATTTAGTTTGCTAGGGTTGCCACAACAAAATACCACAGACTGAGTGCCTTACACATCAGAAATTTATCTTCTCACAGTTCTGGAAGATGAAAGTCCAAGATCAAGGTGTCAGCAGGGTTGGTTTCCTCTGAGGTCTCTCTTCTAAGCTTGCAGATGGTCACCCTCTTGCTGCCTGTTCACATGTTCTTTGCACAAGCATCACTGGTGTTCCTGTATGTGTCCAAATGTCCTCCTCTTATAAGGATGCCAGTCATATTGGATTAGGACCCACGGGGGGGGGAGGGGGGGGGAGTTATTTTAACTTAATCACCTATCTAAAGGCTCTGTTTCCAAATACCCTCATGTTCTGAGATATTGGGAATTGAGGCCTCAACATAAAAGTCCGGGGCAGCGAGGTGGGACAATTCAGCTCATAATAGTCTGTCTTTATGGAAAGTTTCCAAATTGTATCAAACAATAAAGACATCCTTTCCTAACTTAAGAACCCTATTGTTGTTTTGGGCTGTATAGAAAGACAGCCAGATCCACCATGTGGTTTAATTTTAGGGACTGCATGCTTCTTGTTCCCCCAAAATACTTCACATGCCTTTGAATTCTCCCATTAGAACTTCATATTTGTTTATCTGTATCAGACAGAGGTTTCTTCTGTTAAAATGCAGATAGCCTTAGACTGAGCTTTATACATCGCTTACACTTCAGTACAGCACTGCTTCCTTCCCAAGAGCAGTTTTTGATGAAGGGCAGATGACTGGGTACCTATCAGGCGAGGGAGGAAGTGAGGCAAGGACCATAACTGGAGACAAAGGAAGAGAAACAAGGAGCTGGAGGCATGAGAAGACAGCCCTTCCTGGCTTCCCCGTTCCTGCCGCAGTCCCTGGCGCTGGATCGTGGCTCCGGAGCAGCTTCTCGACCAGAGGTGTCTTCCCTGCCTGACTCCCCCTTGCCTCCATGTGGGGCCACGTCACAGACTTCTGGACACTGGACTGTGGGCCCTGATGTGCTCCAGTGCCAGGCCTGGCCTATAAAAATCTCCCACACATTTTCTGCCCTCTCTGTTTTCCATTTACCAGCAGAAGCAAAGGGATTCTGAAACCCCAGAAAACGGCAGAACCGCAAAGTGTCACTAGAAAAGAGCCTGGGTCCCTGAGTCACCCACATGGAAGGTCTCCCACCGCACATTTGTGCTAAACTGTTTTTGTGTGAGTAATAACTCCTTTTGGCTAAACTGCTGAGATTTCAGGGTTTGTCCCTTTCAGCAACTATCAATTCCATAATTAATAAGTTAGTACAGTCAGTGTATGGCTGAGTTTGGCAGGAAGTCAATAACCACTTTAACAGTGACAGTTTTATGCTAGTTTATGCCAAGAGTAAATACCAATAATAAGAGGGTATTACTTGATTTGTATTGTCAAAGTACTTTTATTTAAATATTACTATTCAATCTGGATTGACTAGTAATAGTAGTAGACATACTAACAGACATCTGCTGTTTACAATTATCATTGCTTTTCAAAATGCCAGGCATTATGAGAAGTACACAATGAGATAATAAAATACTGGTAAGGTAAAAAGAGTGTTCGACTGAAAGCCAAGCACCCTGAATTCTAGTTCCACCCCCCACTAACCAGCTATGACCAGCACCCCCCTCCTCTCCCTCCTGTGACTACCAGCTCCACAAGCCAGACTGGAGATGTCCACTTGGGGAAAATAGTGCCTCCTACACGTCAAAAACAAACTGTAGAAGAACTGGACACAGTGCTTTGTGCATAGAGGATGCTCAATACATATTTATCCAATTAATAAATGTTTCAAAAGGGACTCTGTGCCTGATAAAGCAATTCAAACTAACATGGCAGAGGACAAACACATTTAAACTTCCACCCCAAAATGTCCCCACGCCAAGCTGGAAGAAATGTTTCTGTGTTCATGTGTATAGAGAAATTGGCTCTGTTTCTAAACAGTGAGAACAGGGCAGAAATATGAATAAATCTGGGGATGACATATAATCAAAAGTATAGCCATCTGTTTAAGTCCTGCATCTAAAGTTTTAAAAAGAAAAAAAGACGGGAAACCACCTGTCTTGCAATATTGAACTAAAATTCAAATCTATTCAATTGAAAATAATAATGTAAAATAGATTTTTGTTTAGTCCCAAGCAGAGAGCTTTGTCTACCTCACTGTATTAAGGGCCTAGACCAGTGCCTGGAACATGATAGACACTTCAGTGTCTGTGGGATGAAAGCATTAACAATTGAATGTCTGCGGGGTGCAAAGCACTGGGGTAGGTATGATGAGAGATGCTGAGATGGACAGAAAATCACCCTGCTCTCCAGAGGCTGACAGGCTAGGAAAAGATAACCATGTCATCAACCCACTCAAACACAAGGCTGAATGAAATATGTGCTAAACAGAAGTATAAGAAACATGCTACGAGATGAAGAAACACTTGATTCTGGTGGGGAGGAAGAGGAGGTAAGGAATCAAAGAGGAGGAGGAATTTAGGCTGAGCCTTAAAGTAGAGGAATGTCCAGGCTGAGCGGATGGCATGACCAAGGTGATGGAGAAATGGAAGCGCTGGCTGGCTTTGGAAGGCCGGGTGTCTGCAGGGCCCTCAGGGACACAGCCTTGGATATCAGGGCTGGGGCCACACATCAGAGTCTGAGTGCGACCAGGGAGCAAAGTCTTAACAGCCACAAAACAGGGTACTTAGGAAAAGAAGTGCATTCTCTTTCTTTTCTTTCTCCTTCCAAATTTGTAGAGCCTTAAACCATATAAAATGTCATTTTATTAAGTTGCTTTAATCTGTGCAAGATGACTGTCATGCCCAAATTATTTTAATGCTACCAAAGTTAAAATAATGTGAATAAAATGTGTTCTAGAATAAACCATGGGTACACTGTGGTTCTGTCTTCTTGAATTATTTTCATTTCTACATAACAAAATCTCATTTTGTTTCAGTTCTTATCAGAAGAGACCCCCTGAAGGTCTGTACTAGCAATCCAGGGGCATCCTCTGGTAGTTTTGTTTCAGAAAAGGACTTGAACTCAGGCTGTAAAGTATTTACATGAAGGAGTCCAAAGAGAGGATCTGCTCAGAGCTCCTCAAATGTCAGCACAATTCTGTTGGTAATCTGTGGTCATTCAAATCATTTTAAGAGGGATAGAAACAGGAAGAGATGGGCAGACAGAAGTCCTGGCTTCCACTGAGGTTCAGGAAAATGCCAAAGCCTTGCATCTATTCATTCCACAAATATTAATGAATTAATAATTGTATGTTAACAAATATTTACTTTGCACAAGCACTGTTCAAGGCACCAGGAATATATAAGTAAACAAGATTGTCCAAGTCTTTGCTCTCACAGAGATTATCTTCTGGGAGGAAGAGAGCCCATATACCACAAGATGTGGTGTAGAAGTAATATTTTGAGATCTTCACTAAAGTTTCTCATTTCCACAATCAACCCTATTTCCACCCACACACTTCCTTATGCCCTTGAAGAAGCAGCAATGCCTTTCCATTGGCACTGCTGTCAGGGGCTTTGAGTGTGTAAGCAGATTTTTTTCATTCATAGAAGAGAAAATAGCCTTGAAAATCAAGACACTTGAAGAGGAATTGCTTTGTTTTGCTTTGCCTTGTTTTGTTTAATTTTGTAAAGCTTGGCTTAGAGCATCAAAAAGCCAAAGCATGGAAGGAGAGGGCATAGAGTTTACCCATAAACACAGTTTTGAAACAGAATAGATGAGATAGCAGTTTTCTCACCACCCCACGGAGAGATCAAAGACCTTTCTGAATTGAAGGAAAGAGCTTCAAAATTGGGAGATAAAAGTAAGATAGAAAATTATTGGTAACAGTCCCTAAAACAAAGGCCCTTCCTCCTGGCCCCTCTCTAAAAATAAATTTTGGTTGGGTGGTGATAGAGTGGTCCAAATAGGCTCAGGAATCTGAGAGCAGAGAATGTCTCACAACCTCACATAATGTCCCATGCAGCAGAGAGTGGCCCCAGCAGAGCAGAATGGAGGCTGGAGGTTCAGGCAGAAAAAGAGTCCAATGTAGCTGTCCTCCACCCTGACCCCTCCAAGTCTCCTTCAGCACAGAATGGTATGGGCAAGCATTAAAAGGGTACAGAGTTGGCTGAGAAAATACCAGTGGACTAGAAGAGGCAACTCGCCTTGGACGAAAAGGATGTTGGATGACTGGTATGGACCTGGTGAATGCAGGGCAGAGCGAAGACCTCGGCAACTAATGACAACAGAGAAGTCTTCAACCACTCAGAAGAGAGCAAAGTGGACAGGAAGTAGAAGTAGATCAGACTTGCCCTCCCCATCCCCCATTCCCATAATCTCCCACCCCACATGAGATAATGACATGTACAAAAAACTCACTTTTTTGTATTAAGCCACTGAGATTTGAGACTGTGTGACAATAGTTAGCTTACCCTGATTATTATTAAAATAAGGACATTTCCCATGTATTTTGCTTGTTTGAATATGTGACATATAAAATTTGTATCCAATAAATGACAAATACTAGGAGAAAATGAAGCAGAGTAGCATGAGAGACAGCGACTGAAAAGGAAATGAATGGACGATCTCCTTGTCATGAATATGCTCTATGAAAATAATATTTGACCTGAAACCTGAATATTGAGAATGAACTAGCCATGTGAAGGTCTTAAATATGGAAGTTCCAGGAAGAATAAACAACAAGTGCAAAAGCTCTGGGTGGAGGATGAACTTGGTGTGATTAAGTAACTGAAAGAAGGTCGACATGGCTGGGACAGAGAAAGCAAGAGAGGGTGTGAGGAGATGAGTTAGGGATACGAACATGACCACATCATGCAGGGTCTTAAAGGCCATGGAAAGAAAGAAATCTGAATTTTATACCAAATTCAGTGAGAAGTCATTGGTCAATGTTAAGAAAAGAGGTGGCTCTGACATGGGGGGATGGGGAGGGCATGGGAAATATACATAAACTGAACTTTTGTACCCCCATAATAAGCTGAAATAAAATTTTAAAAAGAGGTGATATGACCTGATTTATCATTTATTTGGGCTGCTGTTTAGAGAAAGGATTGGAGTGAGACAAAAATAGAAGCTGAGATAATAGTTAAGAGACCACTCAAATAGTCCATAGGAGAGAAATTGATTGTTTAACCTGAAGGTGACAGTTGTAGAAATGGAAAGAAGCTAACATATTGGGGACATATTTTAAAAATAAAACTTATGTGACACATGAGAAAAATGGAATGACTTCTAGGTTTTTATCTTAAGAAACTGGGAATAGGTGGTGCCATTTCCGAGGAAGAGACCAGGAGAAGAACAGTTTAGGGAGAGTGAAAAGCAGGAGAAAAAAGTGTTCCGTTTTGGGCCCATTCCATTTAAGATGCCTATTAGAGGCCGGGCGCGGTGGCTCATGCCTGTAATCCTAGCACTTGGGAGGCCGAGGCGGGCGGATTGTTTGAGCTCAGGAGTTCGAGACCAGCCTGAGCAAGAGTGAGACCCCGTCTCTGCTAAAAATAGAAAGAAATTATCTGGCCAACTAAAAATACATATAGAAAAAATTAGCCAGGCATGGTGGCGCATGCCTGTAGTCCCAGCTACTCAAGAGGCTGAGGCAGTAGGATTGCTCAAGCCCAGGAGTTTGAGGTTGCTGTGAGCTAGGCTGACGCCAGGGCACTCACTCTAGCCCAGGCAACAAAGCAAGACTCTGTCTCAAAAAAAAAATAAATAAATAAGATGCCTATTAGACATCCAAGTCAGGTAGGCAGTTTGACATCGAGTAGACAGTCTGATTTATGAGCCTGCAGCTCAAGGGAAGATCAATGGAGATTTACATTTGGGAGGCTATCTGCATATAGATGGTGTTAATATCATGGGACTAAATGAAATCCACCAGGGAGATAGTATAGACAGGACCCAGGGAGAAGCGTATGAGGTCAAGCAAAGAAGATGGAGCCAGTAAAGAGACTGAAAGGCAGCACCCGGTGAGATTGTCAGGGGAGGAGGGGGGATCAAACATGAAAAGCTGGTGCCACAGAAGCCAAGAAAATAAACTGCCTGGGTTGTCTTTACTCTATAATTAGCACAGATAATTTACAAGATTTTCTAAGTTGCTTAGATCCTTGATAATTTCCATAATAATTTCCATCTCACCATTCCTCATAGAAAAAATTTCAGGGTCATGGAGACAATCTGCCTACCAAACGCATACCCTTAGTTGCTCACGGAGCCAATGAGAATATTAATACACTTCTGCTTCCTCCTCTCTATCTCTAGGACATCTCAGGTCTTTTTGGCACTGACTCAAGAGAGTCTTCTCCATCGTCAAAGAACACCACCTTTCAGGACAAATAATTCAAATCAGCTATGCCTTCGAGAGAATGAATTTCTCTTTACATACATATTATGCATATTAGAATATAAAGCTACAGCTTCCCATCAGATAGGCCACAGATGATGAATGTGAGATGATTTTCTTGCTATCAAATGGGTTGCCTTTGAGAATGTATTTTAAGTGAAATATTGTTAATATTTCTATATAAATATTAACTTTGTCTATAGAAATAGTTTAACCTGCTGAAAGTGTTACCTAACTCAATACTCCACCATCACTGACTTGTCTGTTGGCAAAGCTATCAAAGACAAGAACATTTAAAGATCAAATCATGTATAAAGAAAACTCCTTAATCACCCAAATAACCTCATTTCTCACATTAACTGTGGCTTATAATAATACAATTCTTTTAGTAATATAGATTTTCCGGATTAGCCAAGATGAGACATATCCAATTCTGTACCAACTTTAATGAATTCAATCACAACACTTGAGAGTTCTTCAAGTTATGGCTTGAGATGTCAGACGTGGACACCTTCAGAGACTGCTTGTTTGCTGGTTTTTACTGATACAGTCATAGTTGAAGTGATACAGATAGTTTCAGGTGCTTGAATAACAAGAAGGAATTTAGATAAAATTTTCTAGTCACCCACACAAATCTTGAGAGGTCTATCAAAGCACATAAATTGTACAAAAAAGTACATACACTAGCCAACCCAGAATATTTCCATGCTCAAGTGGAGAAAAAATTAATTTCCCCATCCACTGAAATATATGTACATAAGCCTCCTCACAATTTTACATACAATTTCATGAGGGTCTCAGCTCCTCTGAAGACTACCTGTGCCCCATCACCTCAGAGTTTCCAAGTTAAGCACTCTGGGCTTAGAATATTCTCTCCTATGGGGTGCACCATGTATGCCTTTTCGTTATTTTCCATAGGAACCAGAACTCTGAGTTTCCAAAAGTATAGTCTTAGGGGATGCTGGGGGGTTTTTATTCTCTAGTAAAATGGGCAAGCCCACTTGAGAATTGGAGTAAATTTCCCACAGTGTACAGGGTTGAAGTTTCTGGTCGCTGTCTCGGGTCCTGAAAACCTTGGCCCAAGGTCACCAGGAGCTGTCCAAGGTTTCAAACATTTTAGATCAGTGCTTCTCAAAGTATGATCTACAAACTGCTTGCAATAAAATCAACTAGGTATGTGTATTAAAATGCAGACTTCTGGGTCATCCCAGAACCATAGAGTCAGAATCTGTATAGGTAGGTCTGACAAATCTGCACTTTAAGGAGTTTCTCAGGAGATTCTTATATTTGATGCTAAGGTAATGTCTACCAAACATTAGTACCACTTTGTTAAGGACTGCAAACCATTTAAATCTCATCTAAATTCACTAGTCATTGCAAATGCACCTGCTACCTTCAATATTATCTATATTAACAATCAAAATGAGTTATCATATTCTTGCAAAAGACATTAACCAAATTTCTTCCAGATGGTTTCTGTCACAATTTGACATCAAAAAAATACATGCTCATGCAGGGAGGCCTGTTTTTTTAAAATAAAATTTTAAAAAATCAAAAATCCAGCCACACCAAGGAATCTCAGAAAAGGTAAAGCCTTTTTGAAATCAACTTCCATGATCTCTCAGCAAGTCTTTCCTGTTCATCCAATTTAGTAATATAATTATAACTATATGCAGTCAATATTTGCTGATCACTCACTGTGTGCCATCTGTCAAACCTACAAAATGATAATAGTAGTAAAAATATAAGAAAATATTTCTTGAGTGCATGATACATGCCCAACACTGTTCAAGGTTCCTTACATGATTGTATCATTTACTCCTTATAATAATGTACCCATGATCCCAAAAGAAGCAAGTAAAAGTGCACCCTGTATTAATGAAGGTGTTGGTAACCACATATAGGCCTTGTTGTATAAATATATGCTATTAAAACTAACGTTTTAATGTTATTTTTTTTAATGTGTGAAAACAGGACAAAAAATGAGTGCCTGTTATTGATTGCCTGCTGTATCCATAGCACTTTAACATGTTTTCTTCACTAAAACAGCACCAACTATTTATAAATAAGTTTTCTTGTCCCCCTCTTAATAGGTTTATTGAAGTATTGACATTTCATAAACTTCACACATTTGGAGTATGCAGTTTAATAGGTTTTGATATATGTATACACCTATAAAGCCATCACCACAATCAAGATAACTAACACATCCATCACCTCCAAAAGTCACCTTGTGCCCCTTGGTAATCCTCCCTCTGGTCCCCTCCAGTTGCTTGTCCCCAATCACTGATCTGCTTTCTAACATTATAGGTTAGTTTGCATTTTCTCTAACTTTATATAAATAGAATCTTACAGTGTGTACTCTTTTGTCTTGAATCTTATACCCAATATGATTAAGAATCATCCATGTTACTGCATTTATCAAAAGTTCATTCCTTTTACTGCTGAGTAGTATTCTAATTATCCCCATTTCAGAAATAAGCAAACTGTGAAAATAAGCATCTAGTCTAACTAAGATCACATAGTAAAGGACCAGAATCAAATGTAAATCTGCCCAACACAGCAGCCCCAGATTTTTCCTCCAAAAATTATGTCTCTTTTCATTTTTAACTGAGAAATAACCTATATACATCTTCAAAATGTAAGAAATATGGCCTCCATAGTAACCAGAATATAGCAATCACACTGAAAACATTTGTTGGATGATTAATTGGAGAAGGTGTCAACTGACCCACCCACCCACCTCCACTATATGTGTGCTCAGCAGTACCATCCTCAAAATGTGGGCTTCCCATTACTAGTTCATTCACCCCAAGAAGAACCCCAGAATCCTGGCGCTGCTAGTATCCATGAAATCACTGTATACAGGGCCTACGCTCTAGCTGGAGTCCTCTCTTAAAGACCAGAACAGAAGGAAGTTTGTGGGGCAACAGATGGGGGGATAGTCAAATTTATGGTAGATGGTGAAGGCACCAAAGAACTATGAAGGTTCTCATGAAACTGGGTCACTTATATGACTTGTTCTGATAGACTTTTAATTAGGTAAAGAAGAGACAACAACTACAAAAAGTGGAGAAGAAAGGAAAGGTAGACTACCCTTACCAAATTCCGAACTGTTCATTTGATGATCTCAGGTACCAATGACTCTTGGAATATAAAAAACTTAACAGATTGCATTTTTTCCATGATCCTCACAACATACCTTTGAGGAGGTATTAACACTAATACTACTACTAATAATAATAATAACAACTAGGGTAGAGTTTTTACTATGTGCCAGGCACTACACAAGATAATCATATTCTATTTTCATTTTACTAACAAAGTCAATCTCAGAAAACAAAAATGACTTGTCCAAGGTCACACATCCAGAGAGTGATTAAGCTACAGCTAGAATTCGTGTCTCTGAGTCTTACTCCAGTGCTCTTCCCATTGCTCACCAGGACTCCAGGCTGTCCAGCTCCCAACCACCAATCACCCAACCACCACCACACCCCTCACATCACTGTCGACTAGGGTCCTTTACTTTCAGACTCTTGGCACTCTTATCTTACTTCATTCTGTGTGCCCTGCCCTCAGAATACTGTTCAACACTTGAGTTAACTTAAAAGATACTCTAATACACTAATTCTACACCAAAAGGTTAATGATTATAATGGTAATGCTCTTGGTGGGTACCAAGTGGGGCTTAAGAAGACATGCCTAGAAGAGTGATGTAAATTGTGGGCAAAACTGAGAAGTAGAGATTTTCCAAGTCCTGTCTTCATATGTGTGACTGTCATAGATTTACAGAATCTAATTCCAGACAAAGTAAACTACTATCCCTCTTTCTGAGGGGCCAAGTTGGGCTGAAGTGGCCTCTTGCCCAGAGGAGGAAAAAGAGAAATAGTAATCATAATAGTTAAATGACAATAACAGTAATAGGAGCCAACACTTATTGAATATTATGTATTGGGTACCAGTATCATGGCAATTAAACCACAATTCCAAGAAGTAGGTGCTATTCTTAGTCTCATTTACAGATGAGGAACCTGAGACGGGGAGGCTAAGTAATCTAACCGTGCTACTTAGACGCAGGGCGGGGACTCAACAGCTGTTCTTTCAAACTCACCCTTAACCAATGCCCTGATCTCCTCCAGTTATCGTTTAGGGTGCACTTATTATTATGTTCCTGGCACTGCGCTTTCCTTAAGCAAATTGATTTTACTGAAACCTCACAGCAACCCTCAGAGGGAGGTATTATTAATATTAGTATTCCCATGCTACAGAGAAGCCAGGAAAAAAAGGAAACTGAGTAAGTGTGGAGCTGGAACCACCACAGGCTGTCTAGCCCGAGAGCCTGCGCTCTTAACCAGCACGACTGATTTCTGTCCGAATCTAGGTCTTTCCCTTTCTACTTCGTTTAGGTTAACAGGCTTTCCTTTCCAGAAGCCAGGCAAGCCAAACCCTCCTCCGCGGAGCAACGGCGCAAGGCGCTACCCCTACCGACCACATGGGGGCGCCGTCCGTCCTGAGCTGGAGGGAACGACGGGGACTCAGGGCTCCCTCCGCACGCTGCGCGGCGCCTCTCCGGGCCCGCCCCCATCCCGCAAGGGCCAATCACAAGCTTCGCTGACGGCGCGGCCCTCTCCGCGGGAACGGCCGCGGATGCTGACTGGCCAAGTCTCTTAAGGGACGTCTGGTTTCCAAAGACGAAGCGATGCACACGTGACGGGGGGTCACCAAAGGAAGAGGGGGGCTTCAGACATTTTTACCCGAATAATCCCTTAAGCGAGAAGTCTTTGCCCGACTCTCCTACGGCGGAGAAGGCGGCAACCAATCCCTGCGGTCCCCTTAGGCGTTTCTCTCTTCTACCAATCGTCGCCCTACCCTCCGAGGCGGTCCCTTCCCATTTCAGCCTATCCGGAGCGCTGTTTGCTGCTCGCCAGTCACTTGGTCTAGGGGGACGTTGGGTGCTTTGTGGCCCGAGCCCGAGCCGGGACGCCGAATCTCTGGGTGGTTGTGCACGGACCCGGGACGGACCTGGACCGACGGCGCCACGTTTCGTGGGCTTGCGCTGCGCTTGGGATGGGGTCGGTTCTGACCCCGAACTTGAGATTGGGTTCTTAGTTATTCAGCCCAGGGCCTTGCACATGCGGCCCCCGCTACCCGAAACGCGCTCACCTCCACCTTTCAGAATCCCACACAGAATGTCTTCCCTGCCCCTGCAGGGACGGTTGTCTCTGAGCACCCCTGAAACTTTGTAAATATTCACATTGCGGCATTTCTGCGTTCTTTCTTTCTCCCACGTTGGATTGAGGGTAGAGACCATAGCTTAAACGTCTTTGCATGGAGCAAGTTATCTAAACTCTCTGTGCGGCACTTTTTTCAACTGTAAAATGGGAATAATAGTACCTTCCACATGAAGTTGTGTGCATTAAATTAATACTTGTAAAGTGCTTAGAAGAGAATCTTGCACACAGCAAATGCGCAGAATATGTTAGCCACTGTTGTTATTCCTGTTCCTGGCACAAACATAATAAGCACTCAAGAGCGTTTAGAATCAGTTTCACATATTCGTTCTTCGAGGTTTAGATCCCAGCTTCCTCAGAACTGCTATAAGACAGGGACGGTAAATAAATAGCCATGAATGTGTGCTGGAGTGCTTGAAAATGTTATGACAGTTGAGAACAGCACTGTGGAGCAGAGGGCCCGAGTTCAAGTTTTGACACTGCAGGTGGCTAGCTGAATAACCATAGGAAATTACCTAAAAGTTCTTCAGGTCCTCAACGGTGCAGTGGAGATGATCATAATAACATCTATTTCATAGGGCTGTGATTCATGCAAGTAATGTGTGAGAAGTGCTTCGAGTTGTGTTGATAAGAAGGTTTCACTGTTTTCCTTCCTTATCCCACCTTTTATTTGGGAGCTAGGACAAGAATGTAATGGCACAATATAGTGTAATATCTCTACCAAACATTTGTCTCCCACCTTAACTTTTGTAAAGCAAAATGAGATATAAATGATATATTATCTCATTTAGTACTCACAGCAACCCTGTGAGGCTCAGAGTACTTACTGGTTTGCTGGAGTCCTAACGCATGTCTGTGGTGAGCTGGGGCTCTGCTCCTGTGAGTGAAGGCATTGTCAGTGTCAGTCCCATTGTTCTGCATCAGGATTAAGCCAGTGACCATAGGCCTTCCAGCCACTGGCAGGCCCAAGGCCCCAGGTGAATGGAAGGATTCAGATCTAGATTTTCAAGCCAAGTTGTTTTATTCTCTATTTCTGATTATGCAAGAAATGCATAATTATATTATCTTTTAAAATGTGAATAAAACAAAGTGCAAGGCCCAGCTGGCCCTCATACACACTCCCCAGAGGGGGCCACCGTCGTCAGTTGAGTATGGTATCTTCTTGACCTTTTGGATACAGCTTCATATATGTTCACTGATGGGGGGGGCAGCTATATTTTGTTTTTGTTTTTTGCATAACCAGGGTTATATTTCTAAATTTATCCTACTTGTTTTTTTCACTTTGTCTCAAATATGTTCTTATGTCTTTATCCATGTCTTTTTAACTACTGCATAGTCTTTCATACTTGAGTTCATTTAACCATTCTCCTATTAGCTTACATTCTAATTTTTAAAGCCAAATTCTAGTGAGTCCCCCTCAAGGCCCAAGGTTTTGATTGCTTAGACTCTGAACAGCCTCCAGACCTAAAGGCTCAAGTCACCAGGAAATGAAATCCTCACGGTCAAGGTTTTCCACCTGGCTCTATATTTCTCCAAACCACAAGCCCCAGGCTGTGGAAAGCTGTGGAACTAGAGTCTCTCCTCCCTGGGAGGAAAGAGTGGGGAAGAGGGTGCCTACACAAGGCTCCCAAGGGCTTATGATGACTCCTCAGTGCCAGTGGAATGAGAGGGTCTCTCTCAGACAGTCCCTTCCCCAAAGCTAGGGGCTTCTCAGTACCTCCACCCTTGTATCTGCCCCCATCCCAGTTCTTCACAGACTTTGCTCACTAATAACTTGTTTAAACTGTAACCACTTCTCCCAAAAAAGACATGGTCCTATTGTCAGATGCACCCCTATTCGATTAAAGCACCCAAGAAACCCTAGCAAAGTTCCCAGCCCAGCTCTCTTCACAAATCAGGCTCAGCCAGGAGATGAAAACAGTATGGGGTGGGCACTATGAGATTTGGTTCTAAAATGTAGCTGTATAGCCAGGCAAGTTGCTTACCCTCTCTGAGCCTGTTTCTTTATTTGTGAATGAAAGCAAGGGCAGCAAGAATCCAGGATACATAAATGGAGAAGAGGGCACGCAAACATCATGTACAAAGGTGAAGCTGTTAGGAATGAGGAGAGAGAGAGGGGAGCCAGTGCAAAGCCTGTACTAGGGGATACTCTATGAGCTGAGCCCCGTACCCTAAAAGAATGGAAAAACTTCCCCAGAAAAACTGGCTGCAAAAGTGAAGATGTGTGCTCCTGTCTCAGCATCGGCAAAGGCCAGGCTGCTGCCCTCGTGATCCAGAGAGACTTCCAACCACTCCCTGGATGTTGCTCAGAGCTAAGGGAGTCTCTGGGGCTTTGACAGCCTCATACCTCCCTCCAGGCATCTATGTGGCCAAGATCCCTTCTGAAGGGGTAAAGTTGGTGTCACTCTTTCTCTTCCCCAAGGCCCTTGTAACCCTCACAAGCCAGTCCTTCCCCAGGCCCCCCCTCACCTCCACCACCCACAGGTGTCTCCTGGAGCTGAAGGCTCCCAGTTCAGGACGCAGATGTTGGACTCGAATTGTTGGGAAATGGTGGGCATATCTGGGGGCACTTGAAGTATGAGCACCTCAGATTCTCAGATAACCCTAAAAGAAGTGAAGCAAGCTGGCCATGGATGGGTCTAGGGACAGACCAATCCACTTCTCATTTTGCCTGAAGTGGCAAATGAGAAGGAGAGAATGGGGGTAGAAATTAGCAGAGTAGAGGCACAATCCAAAAGGGAGCATGCTAACTTCATGACTTAAACTCTACCCAGGTCTGAAAGGAATTCACTCACCTCTCCTTTTCTCCAGCTTCGGCTGAAGACTGTCTGGAAAGAGAAGAAGACAGGTCAAGGTCTTCTCACACAATTTCCAGACATGTCTCCAGCCCACTTAGAGTTTTTGACATTTGCCAAAAAGCACACATTCCCAGTCGAATACAATCCCAGACTCACATACAGCACAAATACAGTCAGGTTCACAGTCAGGTCCCCAAACTGAATCTCTGTTGCAGATGTTCTGCTTTCTAAGACCCAACAGAATACTGGGCAGGAGCTACACCACACAGACAATTTACAAAAATACAACTAGAACTAGGAAATAAATTTGAAAAAATGCAATCTCACTATTCATAAAAAACATACAAAGTTTAAAACCAAGGTTCCATTTTTGACCTACAAAATTGTCATCTTACAAATAATCATATGCATTCCTTATGACATGAATATGGCTTATGATAGGCTTAAGAATGGCAAAATGTGCTCTTTCTTGTGTTACCAGTGGTAGAATAAATTAATTAAAGCCTGTTGGAAAAATAATTTGGCAATATGTATCCAAATCTCCTTAACCCAGTAATTTAATTTCTGAAAATCTAGTCAAATGAATAATTTCAAACAAAAAGTTTTGCACCAAGAAAACCTGGAAGCCATTAAATATCTAACTTCAATCTTCAAAAATAGGAAAACAGTTAAATACATATTGGTATTGTCAAGATATATAATAACACACTGACTAAAGAAAATAAGATTCAAAAGAATCAGTACAATATTGTTACAACTACACTAAAACCTGTATTGCATACAGACACACACACACACATTGTTTCTATTTCATTTAGTCCTCTCATCAAACAGTGATGTAACTGAGACACAAAGGGTTAAGGAGCTGGGACTTGGTCAGATAGTAAGTGGTACAGCTGAGTTTTAAGCCCATGTTCTTCAAAAAATGCTACAAAAGCAACGACTAGCTGTGAACAATGCCTTATTGAATTTAAAGAGACTCTGAAAGCTCCTATTCTCATATTTTAAGCCCATGATTAAATTCTATAACCCAACTAATCCTACTCCTTGAGATCTCAAAAGAGCACTTTTATCTCATCCAACTAGGTCTGCTCAGGGAGGAAGCCTCCAGAAATCAAGTCAGCCTTCAAGCGCAAACAGAAGTCTCTGGGATGTTCTAACTGAACTCCCTGGGAATTCCACCAATCTTTAGGTGGAAGCCCCTCGCAAAATGACTTGCAGGCCAACTTCAGCAATTTGCACACAGCCCATTCTAGCTCTCCCTGGCCTAACTGCATTGTTCCAACCCATTTTAAGCAGTTTAACACCAGGTGCTTAAAAGGGGCAAGGGGACTTGCCAAATGCACAAACAAAAAGGAAAAAGGAGAAACCTCACAAATCATCTAGACTCTTCCCACTCCCCCCACCCTGCCCCGTAACACATCTGTCCCTGCCCAGACCCTCCATTTCTCTACTTCTTCCCCAAAACAGAAGGCTCCATGGCCCTACATGCTTCCCCTTGCAATGCATGTAGCTGCTCCTGGAGCACAGTTCAGCTATGGTGAACCCCATCTCTTTCCTCAGGGAAGAAACAGAACAGAATTTTGTCTGAGGACATCATCTCAATGCTACTACTCGAGGCTGTTACCAGGTCTTAGGCTTTATCTCCCCCCGTCACCCCTGCTTTGGGACACGGTCTTGCTCTGTCACCTAGAGTGCAGTGGTGTCATGGTAGCTCACAGCAACCTCAAACTCCTGCGCTCAAGCAACCCTCCTGCCTCAGCCTCCCGAGTAGCTGGGACTACAGGTGCATGCCACCACGCCCAGCTAATTTTTCTATTTTTTGTGGAGATGGGGGTCTCGCTCTCACTCAGGTTTGTCTTAAACTCCTGGCCTAAAGCAATCCTCCCGCCTCAGCCTCACAAAGTGCTAGGATTCCAGGGTAAGCCGCCGTGCCGGCCTGGGACTTAGCCTTTATAAAGTGCTCTTTCTCACTCTCTCTCTGACCCCTCAATATCCCGTACATGGACAAAAAAAGTCTCACAAAGGTCACAGGTTATTTGCTTACCCCACTATCCAGCCATCTTTCTTCCTTAGTAACAGAACCCTGATTTTTAGCTGGGATTACTGCCTTTTGGAAATAAGACTACATTTCCCAGACTCCTTCACAGCTAGTTTTCTGACCAATGAGATGTAAGAGAAAGTGTTACTTGGGCCTTTCTGGGAGGCACAGTAAAAGCAGCCTCCTCCCCAATTACTGTCACCATATTTCAGTACTAAAAGAGGCTTAGAGACGTTAGTAGCTTGCCTGACATGACACAGCTAGTGAATGACGCAGCAGGGATTCAGTTCCAAAGCCTGATCCTTTAATGCTCGGAGAACACTGCAGTTTGAAAATGCCACTAATGTTCTAAAACCACTGGAACATGCATTCTCAACAAGGGTGATATTGCTCTGAAGAGAGCAAAAGCTAGTCCATACGGGGCAAAAAAAAAAAAAACTTTACTCTTTTTATGTATAAAGCACAGATATACATACAGTGCATAACAGATTTGCATTTTATCTGTGTAGTACTAAATTTTCACAGTGGAGTAATTAGGAAAAAACATCTAAAAAGGATCCTTATGGGGGCAATAATCAATAATGCAAGCTAGTTGAGAAACAGTGTATTAGGATATGTTGGCAAAAAGCCTGTTCTCTGAAAAAGTAAGCACTATCTTACACAACTTCCGGGGTTTTCAAATGGAGCAGAGAACAGTACCAACACCTGATATTTGTTCAATGAAAGCTTTTAGTCCTTATGCCATATGTTTTTCCCAAGAACCTCTTAATGAAGTTCGCTAAGGAAGATATTTACTATCCACTCTTAATAGATGAAGGAATTGAACTTTGGAGATAATAACCATCCACCTAGATTTAGCATCAAATAAAATGTCTCCTTCTCCTTCAAGAATAAAGTGATATAAAGAAATCTGTAAACAAAGTAAAACAGTTTGTTATAAACAGACCCTCAGTAAGAGAACTCTGAAGTCTGAGATGCAAGAAAGAATGAAAGGGAGAAAAAAAAGTGGTTACAATGTGAAGAAACCTATACAAACCTTGATGTATAAAACAATAGCCCTAATGTCTAATTTGAGGGCTTCTAAACATGAGACAGAACTGAAATACTGGACAGTGGCATATAAGTCAAGGGGAGTGGTTAAGGCAAAAGCAGGCTCAAGTCCTTCTTTAGCTGGTCAGAAGAAGAGTAAAGATACTAACTTGAAATTTTAAGTTAAATATGTATGTTACATTTCCAAATTAAAAAATAAAAGAATAGATACCAAGAATTAACTGCCAAATCAGAAGAATGAAAAATGGAAGCAGCAAATCCTATGCTCTCACTACAAATGTTACAAATCATTGAAAAATTATTGAATTGAGTCTTTTATTTTAAATCTATTTAAAATCATCATCTTTCAATATAGCCTTTGTTTAATGTTGCTGAAAGTCAATTGCATTAAGTTTTCCATACTAAAATTAAGAAAACCTTTTTTTCTTTATTTTTATGGCTTAAAAATTGCCTGTGGCTTAGACAGTGTTTCCTCAAGGGGTGGTCCAGAACTCCAGCTTCCTGAGAGTCTAAGCCACAGGGCAGAGGATCCATGGTCCAGCCTTCTGAGGGAGGCTGTGCCCCCCCTCCTCACTGTAGACTCACAACACTCTAAGGCCCTGAAACTTACACTTAGTAAGGAAACCTGCTTGCCTTGGTCAACCCTGGTGTTTTCCAAATATTTTCCCCCCGACTCCATAAAATATATTAAAACTCCATGGAACTCACTCTGGGAAACTCTAAATTAAACCTTCTTGTTTGAGCTGGGTGGCTCAGATGAAGAATTTGCCAAAAACAAAAAACGTGGACTCAATTCTTTTAAGGCATTTACAAAACTATTATAAAAGGTTGAAACTGTGACCTCAAGCAATTTGAAACGTAGTCATTATCAGCCACTTGCACAACCTCACAATTACACTCCCTGGTACCCAGGCATAATACTGGCTCCACAACACGTGCACGCTCACAGAGTTTCTCTCACGTAGTCTCCCAGGAAAGACAGACAGAAACAGCGTGCCCCACACTCTCGCCCAGCCTCCTGCCTCCTGCCTCCTGCCGTCCCACCATAAAGATGACCCCTGCTGGTTTTCTCACCTCACCTGTTCTCCTTGGTCACTACTTACCCACCATCTTCCTCTCCAGTCTGGCTTTGGAAGTTTGAAAGGGGATGAGTCTCAACAGATATTTTTGAACAAACAGTCTCCCGGCTCCCTGAAGTAGGGCCCATGGATAAAAGTGCCCCAGGATAAGACAGGATAAGTCATTCCCTTTCTCTGTCTGGGCCTCAGTTTCCCCAGTGGTCTAAGGAAGGGAGGATGACGTGGCTTCTGAACCCCTTCTCATCTCCGATTATCCATTTGAAAAATGAAGGGATGGAAGATGATTTCTGACTTTTCTTCCAGCTCTTACATTCTCTGACCTCAGGAATCACCTCTCTTCATTCTCTCTCAGAAAAGGCAACTATAGACCAGAGAGGGTAAAGGACTTGCCCAAGGTCACACAGCTAGTCAGTGGCAGAGCAGGAACCAGACCTGTTAGGCCCCTAAGGCCTAACTCAGTGTTCACGTGTTTTTATATGTGCACTGTGTGTGCATGTGTGAGCATGCATATATGAATACATGACAAGGTGACATGACCTAAAGACTCTTGTTGGGCTCTGACATTCCCACCAAAGGCATCCATGCCGGTGAGGGGTGCTGTGCAGCCAGCCCGGATGTGAGGCAGGAGGGGCAGACGTTGGAGGTGAGCGCTAGGGGAGTGCCATAAAGGAGCGTGTCTTCCTTCTCCTCCCCAGTGCCCGCATCACAGGGACTGGCACTCCTTGCTCAGCCTGATCCGGCCACATCCAGCAAGTTACCCTGTTCCCAGTTCAGAAGCACCAGGCAGGACTGAGCACAGCCTGCCATTAAATCCTGCCTGACCTCACCTAGCACAGCAATCAGCATTTTTTACTACCTGCATGTTTTGACTCTAGGTTCATCAGCTTGACCTTTAGCCCCAAAAGACACTGTCAAACTTGCTGGGGTTCGGGGCATTTCCACAGCTTCCTCTGTGTCTCTCCTGCACCTCCTCTTCTCCCATTCCACTCAGCACTTCTCCATCAAGTCTCTCTCCCACAGTCCACGGCACCCAACTCCTCTCCTGCAAGTCTCCCTGCTTTAATCAAACCCCCAGGCCTCCTCACCACCAGGCAGAAGGAACTGCTTGAAAGCCTTAACTCTGTACCTTACTCCTATTCCTAGTCACCAGCTCCAAAGACAGTCAAAATTACAATTCCTCTTTCCTCTCTTCCTTCCATGCTGACATTGCATCTCCAAGGCTCACTTACACTTTTACTACTCACTGGAGTAGAGATTATAAGTCAGTACATGCCAAAAACTCAGTGTGGGGAACAGGGAGTGTGTGTGTGTGTGAGAGAGAGAGCGAGCACCCATGAGAGAGAAAGAACACAAATGTCAGGATAGTACAAATTCACTAACTGATCTGTTGTAATATGAAGAGGGAATATGGAGTAACTTCAAATTTCTATTTTCCAAATCAGTCTGATCTTTCCAGAAATGTCACTCCCAGCCATGGAAGGCAAGTTCAGGAGCTCAGATTATATTAGCTCCCTTCTTCTCACCGCAGTGGGTGGACTGTGCCAGTTTCACCTCCCATCCCTACCAGGGATTCCTTGGCACCTGCCTAAGCCCCCTAGACAGTCTCACCACCGATGGTGTGAGCATCCAGCTCAGCCCCAAGTCTGTGTCCCAAGGACCACGGGGCTGGAGTGAGTCATCTCTCAGGATCTCACTGGAGGTGGGAGGAGGTGGGCTGGAGGAAGGTTTGGGGGGTGATGAGGGGCAGAGGAACGTGGCAGCCCTGCTCCAGTTGCTGTTACTTTGGAATGAGGCTTTAAAATATAAATTCATGAAAGAGACAAGAGACTGGAAGGCTATACATACTCCCATGGGTTTCAACCCTGGCCACACAGCAGAATCCCTATGAGGATTCTAAATAATGTGAATGTGCCGAGCACACCCCAGACCAATGAAACGGAAACTCCAGGTGTGTAGCCCAAGAATCTGTATCCATAACCCCAGGTAATTCAGATGCACGAGCAGCATTAAGAGGCAGTGATATAACCCGACATTAGGACCTCCTAATATGATACAGGAAGAAGCACACATCACCAATGAAGTATTCTTGCCCAAAATGTCTAACCTGAATCCAACCATGAGAAAAGACTCTAACAACTACAGTTGTAGGAAATTCTACAACACAACAGGCCTGGACTCTTCCAAAAAGTCAATGTCATTTAAAAAAAAGAAAAGGCAAGGAGGGTGGGCTGTTTTAAATTAAAAGATACTAAAAAGACTTAATACAATGCATAAACCTTGATTCGACCCCAAACTTAAAACACACGTACAAATATAAAAAACATTTTGGAGACAACCGGAGAAATGTGAATATAGAATGTAGATTAGATATTATAAAATTATTGTTAATTTTCTTAGCTGTCACGATGATGTTGTGACTAGGAGAAGTTTCTTACTTTTACAAAATGCCTGCTGAATCTCTGAGAGTGAAGTGTTACAATTTCTGCAGCTTTCTTTCAAATGCTTCGGCACAAAAGAAATGTAGAGAAAAAGAGATGAAGAAAATGTGGCAAATTGATAACAACTAGTAAATCTAGCGAAGAGTATATGAGTATTCATTCTACCATTTTTTAAATCTGTGGTTTTAACATTTTTAACACCCCAGCCAGCTGTGTGTCTGTACACCTCAAAGTCGCCACCCTTCCCACCTCTTCTTTGGCCCCTCCCTGCCAATTCTGAAGTCCTGGGGTCCCTAGAGCAGCGGTTCTCAAACTTCCGTGTGCATCAGCCTGGAGGGCACATTAAAGCACCCAAGAGTTCTGATTCAGTAGGCCCGGGGTAGGGCCTGAGAGTCTGCATTTCTTACAAACACCCAGGTAATGCTGGTGCTGCTGCCCCGAGACCACACTGTGTGCACCACTACCTGGAGGGCGAGAAGCCAGGCCCAGGACGCTGCTCAGAGCCTGCCCTCTCAGATATGCTGTGGCCTCCAACCCACAAAAGCCAAGATGCTTATTCTTTTGCAGGAAAATTCTTTGCAGCATGGCAACAACACCCACCAGGGGGCAGCCGACTCTCACGAAAGGAAACTTCCAGGAAAGGAAAGGAATCTGAACCCTTAGGGCCCCTTACTAAGGGTTCTGACACAGCACAGGGCACGGAGGCGGTCCAGGCAATACTGGCCAGAGCACATAATTCTTCACGTTTGGTTAATGCTTCATGGATGTCAAACTTTCCCACATACCATCTCATCCGAACTACACAACAGTCCTGAGGCAATAGAGCACCAACAACCCTATGTGGCAGGTAAGAAAACAAGGCTCAGAAAGGTTAAATTAGGTGACTTGTCTGCGGTCGGAGGGCCAGTAATTTATCAGATCAGGAACTTGGGCAGGCTGCCTGGCTCACTTGCTGCTTCCCTCCCGTTTATCTGCAGTAAAGCAGCAGGGATTTCTTGATTGTTTGTTCACTACCCGTGTATTTCCTCTTTTAATCTTCACTACAACCTACCTCTAAAGGCACGCTCTCTAATTATCTCTGCTTTACACACGAGTGAGGTGGGAGGAAATTACATGATGCAGAATTAGTAAATAGTGAGGCTAGCATTTGAGCTCAGGTCTGACTCAAGAATCCACTAACACCTGCTGCTTCCCTGCAGTCTTTTACAGGCAGCGACCATTTGTGGAGCAGCACTTGGGGTGTCGGGTACTAGGCCAGTCACTGGAGATGCAGTCCTAGCCCTCAAGCAGTGTCCAGTCTAGGGAAATCTAAGATGTAGATTCCCCTAACCAAGTGCCACAGGAAGCCCACCAGGTGAGTACCATTATCCTCGTTTTACAGATGAGGCAACGGGGCCTAGAGAGGTTAAATAACTTGCCTAAGACCGCAAGACAGTAAGTGATGGATCAGGGTTTCACACCTAGGTCATTTGCTACACTTGCTGCTTTCTTATACGTCTCAGCCCTAATTTTCTGAGCCAGAATATTGGAAATAGAAAATGTCCCAAAACACGTGGGACATTCACTCAGTTGCGGCAATCATCCCCTGAGATCTTTGTCCCCACCCCACCTCAGCTGAGACTCCTGCCATGCAAGTTCGCTCTCACTCATAGAACCTTCCTTCCCCTTCCCATTGCTAAGTCAGGATTTTCCTCTAAAATGGCCCCCCAAAATAAAGTCAAACCATTTTGCATACTGAGGATCCTTGATGAAGAGCTGTTGTTAAGGGTCAAAGAAGCTCACCTGTCTGCACCCCGTTTCCACCAAGAGGCAGAGTAAGGGCTGTTCCTGACAGCAAGTGCGGGGCTGGGGCACGCAAGCGTTTTCCTGTTTGGGCCCTGGAGTCCTCTTACGCAAGCAAGGCCCACTAGCCCTTTTATTCTGTTCCAGCAGATTCCATTCATCAGCTGGTTCTCCCATCCTCACAGCTGACACTTCCTACTGAATGCCCTGGGAATTCTCTGATTCTCTCTCCTCAAGACTCTCATTAGAATAATGCCCCCCTTCTGTGCTGCCACCTAAAGCAAGCTCACGAGCCTGCTCCAAGAGAAGTGGTATTATATGTTGAAAAGAGCATTGGATTTGGAAATCTGACTTCAAAGATCCGGGTATAAAACTCAGTTTTAGCATTCACAAGCAGGGGACTAGGACAAATCTCTTAATTTCTTCATGCTGGGTATGATTTTTCTGTCCTTACCGTGGGAATGATAGCCTCTGGGGTCAGCTAACAAAAATCCGGAGTTATAGTGATGTTAAAGTAATGTACTACAGAAGACACTTTTTCTATTCTTAAGTTCTTTATAATAAGTATTAATGTTGAAAGCAAAAATATACTATCTGGTGGAGTTTTCAATGATGTAGATATAATACATATGACAATGAAAAGAGAGGGTAAAAAAGGCTGTGTGGTTATGTCTTTTACCTTTTACTTAGTTGCCAGGGGTGGCAGAGTGAGCAGAGGTGTGAAAGGTTAACTCTAAGTAGGATCAGGAGTCGCTAATGGTAAGTGTGTTTAAGGTGCAAAACTAGAAGGCAGGTTTTGGTTCTTTGATTAATCAGAAGAGGAGGTCCCTGGAACTGATATCTAACAATCAGTTATTTGGTGCCTGAGGTTACACCCTGGGGCAGTGCATCGCAGGAAGATCCTGAAAGGTGAAGAGGACTGCTCACCTATGGATGCACAGAAGGTACTCACTGCAAGAGAATGGTTCAATCACCTGCTTTCTTTCAGGGAAATTTTAAGAAAAATACATATGGAAGTTAAAGATCTGGAGATAGATTCCCTTCCCATGCCATCAAACCTGGAAAGTCCTCCTGTAAATCCAATTTGAAGATGTCCTAAGATGTTGATTAAAAAATGCATCCAGGGCCCATTAAAAGTGGTTCCAGACCAGCCAACCATGGTGGTGCACACCTATAATCCCAGCTACTCGGGAGGGTGAGGTGGGAGGATCGCTTGAGCCCAGGAGTTCAAGTCTAGCTTGGGCAACATAGCAAAACCCTCATCTCCAGATAGATAGATGGATAGAGATTCCAGCCCAAAGAGAAGTCAGCAATCATCCTAGCAATGCCTTCCCACAGTTCTGCCTCCCCTGCAGTGTCTGTTCCCAAGAGCCTGCTCCTGTTCTCAGATACACCTGGGATTCCTATCCTGCCCAGTTCAAGAAGTCTCCCTATAAAGTCCTGGTCCCCAACCCCAAATCCCCTTGAGGACCCCACATCTTTCAAGACCCAGTTTAGACTGCTCTCATCTATATGGAACTGTGCCTCTACTGTACCCTACATATACTTTTACCATGATATTTGTAATACCTTTTTGGTTTTGTTTACACATTTGTTCCTCATTTTTGGAATTAGTGTTTTATTTCTTTCTATATTCTCAGTTCCTGAAACACTGTGCAAGTGCAGTAAACATCAGTTGAATGAATGAACCTAAGGTCCACTTGCCATTTTTCTATTAAGGACAAACTCTTGTTTCAATTCTGCCAACCTTAGCTTGACCTAGACCTGACATAATGTAACCAAAATCTGGCCATAGTATGACCTGGCTACAGAGCTCTTTCAACCCTGTCAGGAAGTTGTTTGCTATACAAGCTACTGATAGCTATTCTCAATGGCGACTGCACATTAGAATCACCTGGGAAGCGTTTTATTTATTCATTTTTTTTTTTTTAAGGCAAGTCAAGTGAAGCAGTGGGAGTGGAGAAAGAACAAAGAAATCTGTAACTGGTTGTGGACAATTAGTTATAAACAGTGCTGCATTCAGACCAGCCCTGGGGAGCTTTCTAAAAATGTTGCTGCTGAGGCCTTAACCTAGACCACTAAGGCAAAAGCACTGGAGAGTGGGGCCTGGGCATCAGCATTTTAAAGCTTCCTAGGAGATTCTAATGGTCAATCAAGGTTGAGAACTGCTATCTTAGTAGAAAGTAGCCTTGGGTTTGCACTACCTTCAGGTGTGGAAGAATTCTCAGTTCAACCTCAAATTTGTTTCCTAATTTTCCCTACAGGTGTGGGCCTTTTCCTCCAAGCTCCACGCACATTTGCCTGGAATTCAGCCCAGCATTGAAACCTGCCCAAAATACCATATGTCTAAATATTTAAAAGTTATAAATTAAGTTAAAAACTATTAAATACAGTACATGCTTTCCTCCTTCCTTGACAAATATAACTTTTGTAACATCAAAATTGAAAAATGTGTGCATAGCAAAATTTTTGCATGTCTAAAAGTTGGCAAAATATCAAAGACAACTGATAGCACTCTGATTGCATATCTTGAGGAGTTGACAAGGTCTAGGTGGGTAATACAATAAAGATATATGATAATTAAAGTTGACCCTTGAACAACGAGGAGGTAAGGGGTGCCAAATATCCCCTCTTGTGCACAGTGGAAAATCCACATATAACTTTTGACTCCCCAAAACTTAACTACTAATAGCTGTGCTGTTGACCAGAAGCTTACTGATAATATAAACAGTCAATTAACACATATTTTATATGTTATAGGTATTATGTACTATATTCTTAAAATAAGCTAGAAAAAAGAAAATCTTATTGAGAAAATCTTAAGGAAGAGAAAATATATTTACAATTCATTAAGTGGAAGTGGATCATCATAAAGATCTTCGCCCTCTTCTTTTTCACTTTGAGTAGTCTGAGGAAGAGGAAGAAGAGGAGGAGTTGGTCTTGCTGTCTCAGAGGTGGCAGAGAGGGAAGAAAATCTGTGTATAAGTGGACCGGCAAAGTTCAAACCCCTGTTGTTCAAGAATCAACTATAATTAGTTATTACAAATTTACCCCATAAATTTATATTTCTTGTCTTCATTTCAGTGAATCACTAATTATAAAGTGATAATTAGATTGGAAATGAACCATAATTTTTCATACCAATCTCAAACATTGGATAGGATCATATATGGTAAATCAGTGTTATCCCTGGAAATATAGCAAAATATTTTAATTTCATTGTAGAAATTACTGTCCCATATATAGTGATTTTTAACTTCTCTTAAAATAATATCTAGATTGATACACTAGTTCGTAAGTTTTTCTCTTAAATTTTTCTGAACTGGGTTATTATAAAGAAAAGCAAAAATAATAATATGTTGGTTTATTTGTTCAGATTTCTCTTTAATCAAGACAATAGCTTGATCTAGAATGTCCACAAAACAATCTGTAGAAACCAGTTTCCAGATTGTATATAGGTGAATCCTCTCCTTCATAGTCATGCAAATATTTTTGTTTTTCAAATTTCCATGTATTTTACTGGAATTTTACTTTTGTTACACATTTATCATGCAGCTTTTTTCTACTTAGAATAACAACTATCTGTGCATTTTTAGATACATTTTTAGAATCTGTTTAAAAGTTAAATAAAACTTAAAAGGATTCATGGTTTTGTTTTTTATTTTTGTAAACCTTTGCTAACATTGTTTATAGCAAACAACAGTTAATAACAAGTAACTGGATGGTGAGAATTCAAAATTAATTTTGCCCTCTGCCAAAGGCCAAGATTTGCTTTTTATTGGAGGATTTTCTGTTGTTTTGTTTAACTCTACTAATGTATTTCATATCGTGTCTAAATTAAATCTAATTGCTTTGACAGCATCTTATTGGAATTCCCATTATATATCCAAGAGTGTTGTAAGGTCAGATTTGGTATGTGTTTCATCAAGATGTTCCACCTTTAGAGAGGTACAGAAAACAATGTACATAGGAACAATACAAAGGAACAGTCCTTTGAATTGTTCCAAGGAATGCCTTTGCGATCAGCACAGCTGAAGCCATGCATCTCCTTGTTAAAATTCAAACTACAGTTCAAAGAATACTTCTGTATTTTCAGCCAAAATTCTGGATTATATACCTTTTTCTTTAACAGCCAAGTTAGCATCATCATCATTGGCTTACCCCCAACAACCTCTTAAATCTATGGTTAAAATTTAAAGCTGTGTCTTCAGTTAAGAAAAAAAAGGTGTATTTTTTTCACAAGTGTAAAACCAATAAAATACTTGCTAAAATTCCAGTTTCTTATTTTCTTCTTCTAATAGTTTAACAATAAGTATTGTAAATGTGAGTCATTCAACAGACCTTTGCCTCTGCCACAATCTAGTTGAACTAATATTTGTTTTTTAAACGCTATAGACATATTTTTATCATTTGATTATCCTTTAATAATCTCTTTTTAATTCTCTATCCTCAATAGAGATCATCTGTGGGGTTTTTTAAAATCTCTCTTTCATGTTTGACCATCGTAGCAGCAAAATTTTAAATGGTTTATACAAAACCCAGAAAATTTCCCATTGTTTTCTGTAGAGTGTATTCTTAGTGTCATGAAAAGCATCCTTTTGCTTGGCTAAATAATATTTTTCTTTTAAGAATATTATAGCACGTGTTCTTTATTGGTATTTACTTGTGTTTGTTGAATACTATTCCTTGTTTGCTGCTTGTTCACCTTTTTTTCCTCAAACAGTTGCTTGTGTGATTTTTTGCTTGCAAGTGACTTTCCTCTTCTGGGCATAATACCTTTTCTAATCAAAGCTGATCTTCAAGATTGGGGATAATTGGTACAAAATTCACAGAATAGTTTCTTTGAACTTAGCATATAAAAGCCAATTTCCACAATTGCTTTCTCCAATTGAAAAAAAATGTTGGTGTGAAGTGAAATATTAGATGTTCTTCCATGTTCATCCAAGAATCATCATCATTCGTTCGGATGGGGTCTTGTTTTGAGGAAACACACTCCTGCTGCAAGGACGTGCCGGGCGGTTTTCCAGAATCAGCCTCCCGCAAGCACAGTGCAGGCCTCAAGGTTTCGGTTTCATCTTTCTCCTCCCATTGGGCTAATTCCACGAACGTCACTTTCCTCATGTCTCCCCCGGCAAGCACGAGTTGCATCTATCTGTGGCTTCTGAATTTGTGAATTTAATATGAATAATTCCCTTTATATTCTCACTGTTTTGATAACTAATTAAATCTTCATTAGATAATAATTTGTAACGTCCTGTGTCAAAATTTTATGTGGAATAGTCCAACAAAAGCCTACTCATTTTTATGATTTCTCCAGCATTTGAAGTTTTAAGTAGATTACCTCCCTGATGATTTTGTTTGTTTTCAGTTTCTGGGCTTCACTTTTCTATTTTACATTTTTATCACAATCTTGTATCCATTCTCAATGATAAAAAAGATTAAAATAAAACAAGATTCTATTCCAAATTTGTCTAATTTGACTATATTTCATCGAAATGTAAAAACGTAATTATTCACATAGATTTTTAATTTAGTTGAATAGTGTTTAATATTCAAAATTATCCATTAAAATTAAAAGGCAAATACAAATGACAATAAATATAAAATTTTAAATAATGGTGACATTCTAATTGAATTTCCTGAAAATTTAATTTGATCATGTTTAATATTTTTATAAAAATAAAGCTTAAATTGCAATAAAGCATTGCAATTCTAGCATGCAAAGTCTATTTGATTGCCTTCCAATGTAAAGAATGGGTGTTATGCTTCTCACATGTTACATCTAGATGTACATGTATACAAATTTAAGAGTAATATCAGTTGTTCAGTGTTGCAAATGTCCCTCAGCCACTGGATGCAATTGTCACAAATATCACAGCTGATTCCTAGACACCTCCAGCATCAGGAATTGAAGTTGGAAAGACAAGAAAATGGATACTTAGCACTTCTGGAAAATATTTGGCCAGAATTTGTAGCATTTATGTGATCTGAGATGAATGTTTTCAAAAGTTCATCAGAGTTGTTTTCTCTACCTAATTACTTCTGCCACTAGAATCCTCCCTGCACTGCAAATCAGTGTCCTCTGATATCCATGGCAACACAGCCCACAAACCTTCTCCACATGGGAATGCAGCCACCTTCCATTTCAAGGACATACCACCAGGGACAAATGGAGAAGCATTTGCTGGAACCTGAACGGTGTTAGCAAGTGAGAGTTTGGGGTTGCTGGTCACACCATGGCATTGCTAAGTGCCACACACCTGAGTGACATCTTTCTGTGTCTTTATCACAAGTGGAAGCTCTCTGGAGCCTTCCTGCCCTGGACCCAGCCCCACCTGCCTGAAGAAAAAGGCATTTCCTTATCTTGCCCCAGAGAACCCCTTCCCAGTCCCTCTACACCCTAACACGGCATTTTTCAAGACACCCCTCCTGGTGTCTTGGCTGGCATGGACCACATCAGCATCCTCTACCAGCCTACAGGTCTCTTGCTTCAGAGTCATGTGCTGTCTGGGACCTGTCACTAAATCCCAGTGTCTAGTGCCTCCAGTCTAGGTTTGGTTTGGTTTGTTATTTTTTCAAACCTACTCTGAAGCCACTGAGAAACATGCACTTACAGGTCTGCAATATCCAATTCCCTCAAACGTACACTAACACTTGCTTCTAAGAAAAGGGAGCCTTGTTCCCTCAGCAAGCCATGTGCCCCAGTGCTGGGGTCTGTCTCCACAGGACACCCAACAGGGCAGTCTCATCCACTTAGGGAAACAAAAACCAGTCAAACCAGTTGTCTGGTATCGTGTGGACTAAGTACAAATAAACTAGAAAACAGATGGTGACCAAAAGAAGGAGAGGCTGCACATTTGCGTAAACCACGGGTCCTGTCATCTTCGAGAGGCACATTAAAAGCTAGGCTTAGTCTGACCAGTTTCCCCAATCCAGGTTACGATGGTTTTCAACCACGGAAACCCTTCAAAGTCTTGAGGATGCTTTCACCGTAAGAAAAGATTCTCTCTGTGTGATCAACTAGAGAGCAATTGTCAATGTCCTTGTCTTTGTTCCAGATGTAGAGCCTAAAAAGGGACCTTGTGTTTGATACTTATTTTGTGATGAAAGAACACTAGATAGAGACATACTCTCTGATCTGCTAATATGCAAACCCGGCCATACAGAAGCGTTATGTCCAGCAAAGGTTTCCCCATGTTCACCCACTCACTGAAAGGGAGTCCTAATTCGCATGCTCTTGTTATCCATCAGTGGCCTTTGTCCTTTGTCTATCTCCTTTCTCCCTCCATTACCCCCACTCAGCACTAGGCATGGCTCCTCCAAATGATGGACATGGTTGACAAATTTTCATGTTGTTTCTCTGAAAAATAATTAATTACGTTTCTCCTTATTATGTATGTTAAAAAAAGATTTCAGTGCACAACGTATCAATGTTTCCTACTGAATTGCTGTTCTTGCATGCTGTTTTTTTGAACAGTTGCCATGTTCCAAGAGGAAATATTATCCCTGCTCATAAATTTACCATACACTTAATTTATTCCTCCCATATTTATTACACAGGATTTTGAATAAGTAACATTAATTTTTTGCCTGTTAATTTTCCTCCTTTAAAAAAATTGTATCTAGCTTGAGTTTTGTCTTCTAAATCTTCACATTCTAAACCCACATCCACCTGCCTAGAGTGAACAGTGTATATGTTCCTCCTGCCCTCTTTGTCTCTTTGAAGAAGAAAATCTTGAACACAAAATAATATTAACACAATATTTAAAACTACTGAATGGAGGCTAGCATGCAATTCCTGTTCCAATGGACTACACAGAGTGGGCCTCAGTCTTCTCATATACAAAGTGGTCAGATTCATTAGACTTTAGAGACCGCCTCTGAGGTCCTCTGATGCTCAAACTTTTATCTATTCTTGGTCACTCTCACAGAGCAAAGGCAGTAAGAATCTGCTGGTAGGAAGAAACAGAGACCAGAGAAATAATTAAACTGAGATAGGGAGATAGAAATGTAGCAAAAAGGAAGCTGCCCCAGATCTGGGTAAGAAAGATGCCTGGCCCAGGACAAGCACCAGCTGGGGAGAGGAGCTGCTCCCTTGCATTCCTCACAGCCACGAATGTCAAGACACGTGCACACTCCACGTGGACAACCCACTCACCACGTGTATACACACACCATTCCATCAGCACCCACACGGAGAGCTGGCTGTGGCTACTCCTTCCTAGTTGAGCCTGGATTTGGGAACTGCTGAGGAGGCAGGGGGTGGGGGTGGCCAGTGAATAAGAAAACAAAAGTGAGCTTTGTATGAGGGTTCCTTGGGATCTCACAAAATGTCTTTTTAGTCCTGGAACGGTTTTCTGTTGTGCATGTGGAGGGGTGCTAGAGTGATGCCCGGGGACAGAGGCCTTGTGGAGGATGTGTACAAGTAGAGGGAGGGTAGAAACCAAGAAGGAGAGTCAAGGTGGGGCAGATGGCAGAGGGTAGGGAGCTGGTGAGTCTGCCAGCACCCCAGAATTGGAAGGACCTCCGGGGTTCTGCTCTAAGCCTAGAATGTCCTTCACCTAAACCCTGGATGGACCCCAAGGGAGGTTGCTGCCTTGACTGGCAACAGCTGGCCCTGGGGCTGGGGGAGGGGGAGGGGGAGGGGGAGTTCTGTGCTCTGTGCACAACACAGGAGTTCACTCACCTCCATCCCGGCAGCCAGTGTCTTTCCTCTGCAAAATCCCACAAATGACCACACATGACCATTTCAGTGCGAGCTTTCTAACACTTGGACTCTCAAGCCTTTAGAACTTCTCCAACATTCAATGTCTAAAAGTAAATCACATTTTATAGAAGACCAAGAAGTTTCGCCACCTACATCAGAGACATGCAGCTTTTCTTCCCTTCTCTTCCTTTTGAAATGATAGCCAAACCCTAGCGGTTTCATTGCCTGGGAGAATGCTGTGCCACACGCAACATCTGCAAGCAGTTAATTTTCCAAATGGGAGATGGTCACCACAGATGCAGAACTTTTAAAAATAAACACTAGAAAAATATTACTCCAGCAAAAATGAAAGCCTAGAATCCATGTGAGTGGGCAGGAGACAGCCGGTGCCAGGTAGCAGGGTGCAGACTGCACAGATCAAAGCTGCATCCTAACCTGGCCGGCCACGCAAAAGCAAGAGAATTGGAACCGCAGAACTTCAGTGTGAAAAGGAACCTGGAGTGGGGAGAGGGTAATTCCAGTTCCTGTGTAGCGGGGAAATTAAAGCCTGAGGCAGGAAAAGAGTGCTTATCTATGGCAGGACTGGAACCCGGGCCGAGAGCTTTCTATTCTAGTATAAGCCTCATTTTTATTTGAGTATTTTAGCTTTTTCTCTTTTAAGACAATAAAAGTCCCCTGACTTTTAACTATTGCCTTTAGCCCCTACTTGAGGCCCACTTGGGGTGGGGAGGGGGACTCCCATTCTGGCCTCCTGAGTATGGGCACTTCCCCCCACCGATACCCGTCCCCATGCCCTGTAGCTGGGGGGAAAGCCATGAGGAGCCAGGACATTGCCAGGCCAAAGCAAGGGCAGAGCCAATGAAGGCCCAATAGATGAAACTCCACTGGGGAGCTACTTCTTATCTACTTTATGGAATGAGGTAGCCAAGCTGGAGGACCTCATACCCTGAGACTGAAGAAAGACAGGTCGTTGTAACCAGCACGAGTTATGGAGAGTTTGGGGCAGGGCAGGCTGGAGATCCAGATGCACCCACAACCTCCCGCACCCATTCCTCTCCTTCCCCAACACTAACACGGTGCCTCCAGACAGGAGCAAAGTGAGGCCCGGAGTGTGTCCCCAGCATAGAGACTGGCACTGACTAGCATTCAATAAACTGCAGGTTTGGAGTGCAATGGAGGACATTGAGAGAGAAATGGCATATTTAAAGGAATATATTGCAGCAGCCCAGGCAAACCCCTGGACAGTGCCAACTTATTATGCTTTATCAGCTACTAATATTAACACCTTCTTGCCAGTTTATCAATCTCTTCTCTGCAGGATGGTTCTCTGCTGCAAGGCTCCAAAAGACAAAAGCTGAGCTCTGCCAGAAGAAAAAGGGAAGGGAATGGATAAAGGAAAAGGATGGAAAGAAAGAACTGTGTGCAGGCAGGCCTGGTAGGGCACGGGGAGTGGGACCCCTGGACAGCAGAAGGGGCAGGGGTGGGCGAGCCGCGGAGAAGGGGATGGTGGAGGACATCCCGGACGTAGTGGGCACCAGGGGGCGCTGCTGCCCCATCAACTGTCATGGGGCTGGGCGACTCGAGGGGACGAAGATCGGCAGCTCAAGTGGGCTTCACTCCCACCCCACCTCCCGGACTCTCCCTTGTGGCGCTGAGGTCTCCCCTCTTGGGCTGGAAGTTGTCTCGGAGGGCTCTGGAGGTTCCCTCCCCTGTGAGCCTTTTCCTGAGTGAGCAACACCGCCCGGCCGGGCAGCCTGGGGGCGGCGCAGGCACCGGGTGGGGGTTTGCCCTGGGATGCTGCCGTGAGCACCCGTGGGGGAGGGTGGGACGGCACCCCCGCCCGAGGGCTGCTGATGGGTGGGCAGGCAGAGGAGGGAGGGACCCGCTCTCCCCGCTCTCCTCGCCAAGTAGCAAACTCAGAGCCGACTCACAAGGTAAGCCAGAGTGTCGGGGTTCACTCACAGCAAACCCCGCAGATGAGGGGACAGCCCGTGGCCGGCAGTGGCTCAGGCTGGCGCTTAGGAGCAGGGAATCTGAGCCCGGGAGTTGCTTGTTCCTAGACCCAGATCCAGCTGACCCTGTTCCCCGGCCCAGCACCTGTCGTCTAAAATCAGTGTCTACCCGCCTCTGTGCAGACACCCTAACAAATTCTATACCCTCCTTGGCTTCTCTGTTTTCACCAAAAGCTCCTATCACCACAGCCTTCCTCATATTACCTTTTGCAAGATTCTGGCTTAGGAGATATTCGTTGCAGTTCAGGTCAATCGATGTCTCCCCAGAAGATTTTAGGGAGACCTGTGCCTCCCAAGTCCTAATCATATCTCAGGATACTACAGACTCAGAGATTGTTTCAAAAAGCATGTATTGGTCTGCTCTTGCTTTTCTAGGGGCATAAAAGAGGCAGGCTTAAGGAACCAAGTGCGTGGGAACCCTGAACTAGTGGTTCCATCTTTGGAGGCCACTCCTCAGGCATGGTTCTTACAGATGACAACTGATGGATGCCCCGAGACAAGAGTAGGCACCATCAGAGTCCAGGCGAGGGGAGTAAACCCCTCCCCCAGCAGTCTGGAGGAAGACTGCAGCATCCCAGGGGCCCCCAGCCTCAAACTGAGCCTTGAGGAAGAGGGGCGGGGTCTGGAATACTACAGGAGACTATGGTCAGACCGCGGATTTAGGAGTCACTGCGAACACCATTGGGGGATGGGGATGACTAGGAAATTCTGGGAATTGGGCTGCCCAGGCAGCCAGGCCGCCTCTGACACACCCAATCCTCATCTGGATTTGAGGAAAGGAGACTGGAGAGCCGGCAGAAGGACCCAGGAGCCTGTGAGCCGCGCCTAAGCCTCTGGATCCCACATCTGAGGAACTCGACTTAATATGGCTTTGAGCGGTGCTACCACCGTCGCCTCTGAGGTTTAACCAATGCACAATTGTTACTGATTGAAAACACGAGACCTAATTCCAGCCCCCTCCCGCCTCCAGTGGCAGGCTGAGGCTCCACGTCCATTTCCTGCCTTGGTCAGAACTGGCTCTAGAACGGGACAGGCCTGCCCGTGGCTCCAGCTGGGGAGGCTGAGTTGGACAAAGGTGCAGACGCAGGGGGATCCAACGGATCCTGCGAAAGCTGCACAGATGCCCACTGCCTCTCTGGGAACAGCCCTGCTACCCAGCCATTCCCTAGAGGAAGGGGGCCGCCCTTCACAGCCACGGCCCCCCAGTCCTGGAGATGGTCAGCTCTGCACAGTTTGGGGGAAAGTCAAAGATACACAGGGTGTTATTAGAGAGATCCTAGCAAATGTCAGGGTTAACCAAAGCCCCCGCATTTTATAACTGGGATTCAGAGAGGTTAAGCAACCTCATAGAGCAAGATCTAGTCAGCAACTCTCGACTCCTGCTTCCTAATTAAGTGCTCCTTTTCCGACACCAGCATTTTCTAGGTCTCTGAAAGAGATGGAGAAATAAACAGCTCTGATCAGAGTATTAAAAAACGAGCTTCAAAATTGTCACAAGTGAGTAATCACTAAGGTTGTTTGCAAATAAACACACCAACATGCCATTTCATTTAGCAGGATCCTGAGGGCCATGCCTCATGGAGAGCCATTGCTCATGTTTCTGTTTCCCCTTCGGTCCCCTCCCCTGAGAAATGAGGCCACATCCCTGCCTCAGGAGGATGCCTTGAGATTGCCCTGGGAAGATGTACAGGCGGTAGTGTCTTGCCAATCCTGAATTCACCTCTCCAGCTTACAGTCAAGAACAGGGAAGTGGAAAAGGCCCCCAAACAGCCAGTGTAGACATCACAAAGTCCAGGTTCCAGAGTTCATGCTATGTGCTCATTGAAGGGCCCCTCAGACTCATTAAGATCCTTTTAATTCTTGTTTCACTAACAGCTCTAACAAGCTTACCTTTCTGAGTTTTTCTTCATTTTTATTATTATTATTACTTTATGGGGTTTTTTTGGTCCATGGACTGTTAGACGCAGCCAACAAATTAGAAGAAAGGTACTGAACTGCTAGCGATAGGAATACTAGCAATCAAAAGAGTGGTGGTTAGCTATAAGACAGAGGGTAGCAACAAACACACAAATAGGAGTCGCAAAAGCATAGAAAACTGGAATCACTCTGGTGTAGGGATTAATAGCAATAGCCATATACATTTCAGTAGACCTGATGGTATCACAGTGTGCCTGAGTCATCAAAACTAACTTTTAAAAAAGGAATCCTTCTACCGATCTTTTGATTCCAAGAATAATGGCTCAGGCCTCATCTAATTCATAGGATTTTTACTCCTGTAAGTCCAGTAAGTCATTTTCAATCTCAAGAATGAGATTCCCCCTACACGGGAGCCAGGCCCCTGTGTTAGCTCTTCCCCTTCACATGCATGGCACACATCAGACAGAGGCTCTCAGCATTCCCACCCCCCCAGCAGATAAGAATATGACTGTAAATTTGCATCTAGATTCTTCAGAGACAGTACACAGAAACAGTGTGCACAGGATATTGGAGGAATGTCCAAAACACTTGAGAACAAACTGTTTCCACGCTCCCATAAGCAGTTTAGAAGCTTCTATTTATCTGCAAATAACCAACATGCTCCAGATAATCTTTCTTCCCTGTTTATGAAAGGAGGTCCTAAGAGCCCCTCTAGGCCACTGTTGAATGATTGGATGAATGGATGGGTGGGTGGTAAATAAATAAACCTGGTGACATGGCTGGAGTTATTTGAAAATAACAAATCACCTTTCTTTAAATACAGCCTGATGCAGACTTTCACTGATTTACACATTTCCCCCAAGGAATCTGCACCAGTAAGACTTATGTTCATATTTATATGTTTTAGATCATTTTAGCTGCTTATATTTTAGGATGACATCCAACATTTAGATGAAAAGTCAAGAATCCATCATTTTGAAGTTTCTGAGTATCCAGATGGTTGGCATCAGTAGATATAAGCATTATGTATCCATTCATTGAACAAATATTTATTAAGTGTCTGCTTCATGGCTCGCTCTCGGCTAGGCCCTAAAGACCCCAAACTGAGTTAAGATTGATTATTCAGTTAACTTCACAAAACCAAATCATCTCGAAGCAGAAGGAAGACAGCAACTGTACCTAAACCTGCTCTGTGCCTGGCACTGTTTTAGGCACCTGTATATGATATCTCTTTTTGTTTCAGGACAACTCTCCAAAGTAAGTCAACCCTCATGCATATGAAGAAATTGAAACTCAGAGACGTCAGGTAACTAGTTCAAGCCACACAGCTAGCAAGGTTCAGAGCAAGAACTGCAGCTCATTCCTCCACACAACCCAATGTAGGGGCCTGTGATGGGAGACACAGAACAGATTGGATTGATTCTGTCATCCTCTGGTTGCATCTCTTCCAAAAAATGATAAGCTCTTCTGAGCCTCAGTTTCTTCATCTAGCCAATGGGATCACAATGCCTCTCTCAGAAGCCAGTTGTGGGAATCAAAGGAAATAATGTATGTGGGGGCTCCTGGCCTGGGATCCAACATGCATTAGGTACTCAGCAAATATTAATTACATGGGTAAGCAGGGTCTTCAAACTCTCTTCTACTCTCACCTCCCCCCACCAATGGCCCTCTACTCCAGCATCCGCTGACAGCAAGCATCCCCAGACACTTCAGAAGCAGGCAGCTCACAACTTTCTGAAGCACCCTGTTTTGGAGTTGGAAGGCCTCACTCACCTGGCATTCTTGCATCTCTGTGCCCAGACTGTACCAAGTGTAGAGAGAACAGGAGAACACACAGGCCACCCCTGGGAGGTGACTGTCTAGCTTTGGAGACAAAGTCTGTCCTTTTTTGAACTATTAAGAAAGCATTAAGGGAAACATTTAGGGAATTTTCCAAGATGCATCATCTTCAAGAACAAGAATGGGAGGCAATGGAGGTGTGGCAGCTCCCACTTCCGCCTTCAGCCTCAACCCTCTGCATCCCAAGGAGGAGCTGAGTCAGTCCCAGGTCACACAAGGGTGGCCAGTCCTTCCCCTGGATCCTGGGATTCACAGAAGTCAGTCTTCATTTTCCCCATCTCGCCCCTGCCTCCTGCTTGGTGAGCTATTGTCCCATGTAACACCTAAGCCAGCCAGGTATCTCCTGGCTTTGTGAGAGCCCAGTCTTGCCCTAATGTTTTGAACCTAAATCGCCATGAAAAAATAATAATAATTAAAAAGAAGAATTTATAATTATTAATCAATGTTGGAGGGAGAAAAGTCCCTCACATCCCACCACTGTGATTGGCTACCTCTGAAGTGTAGTTGTTATTAAAAGTTGAAGCTTGGCTGGGCATGATGGCTCACACCTGTAATCCTAGCACTCAGGGAGGCCCAGGTGGGAGGATCGTTTGAGGACAGGAGTTCAAGACTGGCCTCAGCAAGAGCAAGACCCCGTCTCTATTAAAAATAGAAAGAAATTAGCCAGGCAACTAAAATAGAAAAAATTAGCCAGGCATGGTGGCACATGCCTGTAGCCCCAGCTACTCGGGAGGCTGAGGCAGGAGGATGGCTTGAGTCCAGGAGTTTGAGGTTGCAGTGAGCTGCAGAGACGCACTGCACGCTACGCAGGGCAACAGAGTGAGATTCTGTCTCAAAAAAAAAAAAAAAAAAAAAAGTTGAAGCTCTTGAATCTGGCTTTTTAGATTATATTCCAGCTCTATTGCTTATTTAACCCCATTAAGCCTTGATTTTCTGCAAAATAGATCCTCTTTTAAAAGGTTGTAGTAAGGAACAGAGGTCAGCAATATATGGCCCATGGGCCAAATCTGGCCCGCTACTTGTTTTTGTGAAGGCCTACGAGCTGGGAAGGGTTCTTACATTCTAAAGGGTTGGGAAAAAAAAAATCAAAAGAAGAATATTTTGTGACACATGAAAAGGATATGACATCCAAATTTCAGGGTCATCAAGTTTTATTGGAACACAGCCACACACATTTGTTGACATGTTACCTGTGGCTTCTTTTCTGCTACAGCAGCAAAGTTGAATAGTTGCAACAGAGATGTTATAGCCCACAATGTCTAAAATATTTACTGTCTGGCTCTTTACAGAAAATGTTTGCCAACCCCTGGTAAAGAGAAAATGACAGGCTGCTTAGAAGTACCTATAATACAGTAAAAACCTAAAAGAAAATGTCAGCTATCATTTTCTCTTGTCAACATCTAGCTCTTGCCAAGCCATGATATTGATCCCACTTTGTATTTGCATTTGGAAATACATTCCCAAGTATTAAAATGCATTTTTTTTTCTTTTTCTGAGACAGAGTGTCACTCTGTCACCCTTTGTAGAGTGCAGCACATCACGGTAGCTCACTGTAACCTTAAACTCCTGGGCTCAAGTGATCCTCCTGCCTCAGCCTCCTGAATAGCTGGGACTACACGCATGCACCATTACACCTGGCTAATTTTTTCTATTTTGGTAAAGATGGGATCTCACTCTTGCTCAGGCTGGTCTCGAACTTCTGAGCTCAAGCAATCCTCCCGCCTCGGCCTCCCAGAGTGCTAGGATTATAGGAGTGAGCCACCACACCTGGGCCTCAGATCTTATCTTTATCTGAATACACAGTAGAAGGACCTAGAATGAAAGCAAATAATAACACCGTCTCCAGATTTTATTGTGTCACAATAAAACACTCAAGCAAGAAAATGCCTTAGAAATCATCTGATCCAATCGCCCCTGTGTTACCAATGAGGAATCTAGGCCTAGACAAAGTTAAGGGACTTACCCAAGAGCACCCACCTCTCTTTGGCTGCCCCGACCACCTCATCTTTGTGCCTTTCCTGTGTGCCTTGTGCTGTTCTCTTCCTGACGTGCACACTCCTTTCCCTGTGGTTTTAAATCCTTGGATCAACTGACATGTCCTGACTATCATGTGATGTGACCTTGAAAAATATTAATAGTTTATGTACAGGTCCTAGTTTATTAGATGTTAATAATCTTGAAAGCAAATCAAATCCACTTTTAAAACAAAGTAGCATCTCCTCTGCCCCAGCCTTGACGTCCATTTCTGAGCAAATGCTGGCTCTTTAATCTCCCTAATCAAGACTGGCCGTGTTTAGCCAACCTCCTCATGGGGTCCCCGCACCAGCCTCGCTCAGCCACATGACAAGGTCCCAGAACAGGTGAGAAAAATGAGAAGGCCATGCCTAGAGCAGTGGGAGTCAGCCCTCACAGCCGGCCCTTCATACAGCAGGACAGAAAAGCCATTCACTTTCCTCCTCCACGTCATGATACCAACTGAAATTACCTTTAAATGAGGAAGAAAGTCATTATTTAATCAATAGGATTGCGTCAATTGAGGAAAATTTGTCTCCAGTGTAAACAAGCGGAACGTCTTTGCGCTCTATGAAAACAAGGTTAAATTACTTGCAGATCCGGGCGACGTGGAGAGATGTAGGAAGTGAACCTGAAGCCTGACACATTCAAGGTCTGGGAACCGAAAATAATAGGAATTGTTCTGGTTTTTCCAGCGGAATCGAGCACAGAGATGGACACGCCTCTGCAGAACCAGAGATTCCCATGCTTTGCCCTGTGCTATGGGGCGGAGGAAGAGGAAGAGAGGAAGAACAACCACAAAGAAAGGTAGCAACAAATAAAGGTAAAATGAAGCCTGGGCCAGCTGATCCCTCCCAGGCTGGCCACTGCCAGCGACCTGCAGGGCGCTAGTGTTGGGACGGGCAGCTGCATTAAAATGAGGAATGGTCAGGTTCCAGAAGTCCAGCCTTCCTGCTCAGAGACCCTTCCTTTGCTCCATCAATTGCATTCAATAAGTCATATTGAAAATAAACTATTACAGTGGTAGCTAACATGCATTGAGTTGCCTGCTCCATGCCAGGCAAGCTAAACACTGGACATAGACTGTGCTATTCAAAATTCACATCAGCCTTAGAGGGCAGCTACCACGGTGACACCCATTTACAGACGAGGAAGAGGGAATGGCCGGGCAGCTCTGCCTGGTTCCGAGGCCCATGGTTTTATCTGCCGAGCCTCAGAGCCATTTGCTTGCTGAATGCTCATCTCTGTGCTGCGGCTGTGGAACCGCAGGGGTGAATACAAGCCAAACCTGCCCTCTGGACATCCCCACAGGCCCAGGGAGAAAGGGATAGAGCATTTACTTGTGCTTGTGGTGGGGCTCAGCTTGTCCCAGGGATGCCTGGCTGCCCAGCTTCTGTGCCGGCTTCTCTCCCGGCCCCTTCCCCACTCCATGTTGACTTTTTGTCGGTGGTGAATGTGAGCTCTGTTGTAGCTCTAAAGGCAAATGGTGAGGTCTAAGGTCCCCGCTTCCTGACGGAACTCTGTGGTGGGAATCTGGGCTCCGGGTTCACCTCACCTGAGACTATGCTAGCACTGAGGGAAGCTTGCTGACACCCTCCATTCATTAATGACAAGGCCGAAACCAAATACATTTTAGCTCTGGACTTTTGCAAAACCAGATTCCATTACTTTTGGGGTGAATTCTGGCTAATGTCTATTACCCATCTCTCTTCCTCCCAACCGACCCCACTTCAGCTCCATTTCTGCGGTGTATGAATGTGTGATTCATAACCCACCTGCCTTCAATGCCCGTATTCCTTATGTGGCCTCGGGTAAGATCAGGGAAATACAGTCCCCGCAGAAGCAGGCCTCGTCACCCTAGCAGGGATCTGCGGAGGTGTGGGCCACGGGCCCGTGAGCCTCCTCTGGGAGAGACTGCGGCTGGCTGGCTGAGAGAGCCAGAGTACGGCCTAGAAAAAAGAAGAGATTTAAATTTTAAAAGAAAGAGAGAGAGAAGTGAAATGAAGCATATTTGACCTGGGCAGAAATAAAAGACCTCTCAAGTTGCCAGAGTGACAAATCAGACAGGGAGGCCGAGCAAACGCGAACTCTTGGGGAGTCCAGAGCCCGGGTGGAGCAGAGGAGGCTTGGTGATCGGGAGTAGAGACGGAGGATTTGCCCAGGTCGGGCTGGGAGACCAGTCAGAAGGTTCCACAACGCTAGACACAGTCTCTCCTTTGTACCAGTATTTATCTAACTTGTCAATTTTATAGCCGCATTACCTTCAAGTGTTCAGGAAAGCAGATATTGGTGCTGTCAAGAGGCCTGGCTGTGGTTTGCACAGCATAATGACAGATGCAAAAAACAAAGGGGAGGGGAGAGGGGGCCTTCAGAGACCACAAAAGAGCCTTTATAATTATGCTTCTGCCTCCCTCCTCCCTCGGGAGCCTGCCTCTCTCTTGCTGCAGAGGTGCCCCAGCCCCGGCTTTCTTTCGGGGGTGCTGCCTCCTCCGGATATGCGGCTATGGGGGGAGCTGCCTAGCAGGCGTCTACCAGTAACCCTGCATGGACTTGAAGGGAGCTATTACATCGCTGCCTCTCTTCCCCAGGCTAAATAGCTGCAGTCCGTTAACTCTCTTCATGGGCCTGATTTTCCATCCCTTTAATCATCCCTGTCACTTTCTGCTGCAGCCTCCACTCTCACCACAGCCCTCCCCCAGGGCGGAGACTCCAGCCAGCTGGGATAATGGCCCCAGCAGCCTCCAGGAGCCGAGCTCTCCTTGCAGACTGCACTCCTCACGGCCACCCTGCAGCCCAGGGCCTGGGCAGCCCACGGTCGGTCGTGGCAGCCTCCCAAGGCTGAGTTACTGAGGTTTGTGACACAATTGGAGCTCTTCCCACCCTCCCTCTTGGATGTTCCCCATGACCAGAAAGTCACTAAAATCCAGGAGTATCCTCAGAGCTGATTCTCACCATTTTTCTCTTTCTTTTCATTCTCACTGCCTCACCCCCACCCGGGTCCAGACCTGGCCTATCCTTCGGACAATGGGAACAGCCCCCCAGCCAGCTTCCCTGTCACCGCTGTCCCTTCAAAATACTTTAAAGCCAGCTTTGGAAATAAGTTTTTAAATCAAATGTCATTTTTATCAAGTTCTTCCCCTACTCAAGAGTCTTCAGTAGCTCCCCATTGCTCTTTGGTACAGCAAATGTAGCAACTCATTGGATTCCAGGGCCAGAGTGCTCTCACCCGCCTCCTTTCTGCCTATGTCCAGATTGGCATTCCAAAAAGCCCTTCTTCGTTAATCTTGTCCCCACTCTGTCCTCCCCTTTACCCATCCCCACAACATTTTATTGGACACCGTTTTGGGTGTATTGAGATATGTAGATAGACAGATGGATAGCTAGCTTATAGATATAGATACAGATATATGGGCTAGTGGTGGTCTTTGATGGTAAGCAACAGAAACCAGCTCTGACGAGTCGAAGGAACAGAAAGGGATAGATTGGAAAGGAAAGGCAGAGTTTGCAGAGTTAAAAGGAAGACTGAACCACAGAAGTCCTGAAAGGACAGAACAGGGCAGCCCTGAAGATCTTTGTAGAACGTTGCCATCAGATCATCAGCTCCAACTGCCTTCTGTCCTCATTTGTCTCTGCTTAAGATTCAGAGTTTCAGGATGAGAACCCACAAGCTATGCCATCAGGGGGCAGAGCCCTGCGATGGGCCATCCTACCAAGACCGCTTGGGGTCGGGGAGGGTTGCCAGGTTTAGCAAATAAAAATTCAGGATGCCCAGCTAGATTGAATTTCAGATAAACAACAACTAATTGTTCATATAAACATATCCCATGAAATATTTCCTGGATTTGTCTTCCCACCCTCCCGCTCCCTGAGTCCCACTGTGCAGCTGCCAGGCGGGCCAGCACTCCTCAGACCCGGGCCTGTGTCCCCCGGTGCAACGGCTGCACCTCACACTGAATTTCTTCAATCCTTTCTCAAGGTGGCTGTGGATCTCCTTTCTTTCTCTTTAATTTTAATAACCCAGCTTTGATCATCTCAAAACTATACATTAACTGACACAAATAAAAATGTGCACATGCCCTTTTGCAATCCTTTATTATTTATCCCCTCTTTATGTCTACTGAGGAAAAAAACAACTTTCTTCGTCTTCTCTCTTTTGCCAAATACTTACCAAACAGCCCTAATGATACTTAGCATTTGCATAACTCTTTACAACTTAATGCACATTTTCATACTCATTATTTTATTCAGAATCATAATTCCTTAGTGAGTTAAGTGGTTAGTTGGCCCAGGTAACATAGCCCCCATTTTACAGACGAGAAATTAAGACTTTGAAAGGTAGATTATAAAAGCTAGTATGAATCCCAAGTTGCAGATCCAGGACTTGGAATAATGTGTTCTTTCCTCGACATCAGGGGTCAGCAAACTTTTTCCACAAAGGGCCAAACAGTAAATATTTCAGGCTTTGTACACCATGTGGTCTCTGGCGCTACTCAGCTACACCATTGTAGCACAAAAGCAGCCATAGGTAATACCTAAGTGAATAGATGGGTATTCCCATAAGCTGTATGTACAGAAACAGGCCAGTGGGTACTTTGCCAACTAACCCCCGCTTTACAACACACAATAAACGCTTTTCAATCCTTTCGAGTCTATCAAAATTTTCCTCCAATTGAGATGCCATGATTTTGATCTATATCAATATGAGATCATTCTACTAATCTCCTCTCTCCTTTTTACCTCTTCTGTGTGCGTATGGTTGGGACAATGACTGACTCGGCTTCCCACACTCGCTTGGTCCTTCCTACGGTGTGGCGAAGTTTTCTCTCATATGTGTGACTGTGCTCAGCTAAGCCCGTCCCTCCCCGGCAACCCCCGATCCTTCCTTACCTGTAAGTGAGATCTGTCCCGACGGGCCTGCGAGGAGGCTCCTTTCTGGAACAGGGCATCTCCTGAGGCGCCAGGATTAGCCAGGATACACCCTCCTTCAGCTTCCTTCACTCTGGGTTCAGGTGCCTCCTCCCTCGGGCCCTCTCCACAGCAAGTCTGTCCCGGGAAACTCAGGCCCTGGAATGGTTGCTCTATGACCAGGTCTTCCTGTGGCCCTTTACAGCTGTGGCCTGTGGAAGACAGGGACTGGGGTTAGTTACTTCCTCAGCCTACAGGAAAGACTGAGTCAAATGCCCCCCTTAGGAGCTCCGTGAGAGCGGATTAGCTGGTGTGGTTATACGCATCACTGTCTACAGATCCTGGGACAGTGAGGGCTGGGGACTAACGCAAACAGCATCCTTCTGGGCAAGGAGGCCAGTTGCTCAGATGACTGGAGTTGCACATCTTCAGCCCTGGTGACTGGCCACCTGGAACCTGAATTCTACATCATGGGAGGCAGTGGGACGTGGCTGATGCCTCACGAAGGGGACACCAGGTCTTTAAGTGGGCTTCACATGTGCACACCCGAGGATAAAGGCAAAGAAACTGTAGAGATCAACTTGCCCAAATCCCTCATGTACAAATAAGGAAACCGAAGCTGAGGCATCACTTAGTTTACTATCATAACAATAATGATAAACTTGATCAATGAAATTGGTATTTATAACTAAAAAGCTTTCCTTGAATATCAATATATTTTAAATAAGGGTCAGAGAATGTGCTCATCCCAGCACAGTCCAAAAGCCATGCATGAGATCAACTTTTTCAGGAATGCTTAAGATTCAGTCTTCTCAAGACTTCCATACGTCCCAAAGGTGGACTTTTCTGGAAACACCAAGAAGTCCCTCCACATTTTTTCATGAAGTCTCTAAAAGGGTCAAGAGAGGTAGCAAAGGGTACGGCACAAGGTAGTACATGGGCTTTGGATGCCCTGGCTCTACCACTTTGAACTTGTGTGACTTTGAGCATGTAATTTAACTTCTCTAAGCCTCGGTTTTTACTTACCTCATAGAGGTAATATAATAATTAAATGAGATAATGTACACAGAGCAACTAACATAGGGATGACTTAATAGTAACTACTCAATAAATATTCACCATTATTGTGGTGGTGGTTGTTGACACCTCAGCCTTTTTGCCTTAAGTCCAACTCTAGTTATGAGTTGCCTTCTTTTTTGATTGTAAAGCAGGGGTAGTCATTTAACACGAGAGATGGATAGCTGGAAGTTAGTTATGACCTGAGCAAAGAGCTCTGGCTTCTTGCCCAGAGCCACAGTCTGCCCCAAATGATCTCCAGGCTAAGAGACAAGGTGGCTTTTCTGAGCAGGGTTTGCTCTGCGGGGGTGGCCTCCAGATAGGACCCAGGTTCTCTGGAAGAGGCCACGATCTCAGGTCAGAGGTACAGGGCAGTAGGGGAACAGACCAGGAAAGGTGAAAAAGGCCAATGAACAGTTTTCTTTCTGGACAATCTTTCTGGCATTATGATTTTACAGTCAAATTGTGCCCTGCTTTGAAAATCCCCAACAGATCATACTGCAGCATTTGCATCATCTCTATACCATTAAAAAAAAAAAAAGACAAAGAAAAAAGCAGACCACCTAGAACTTCATTTTTCTGTGATAGCAGAAATGTGCTAGGCAAAAACAACTCTTTCTCCTTTTCGCTGGGTTACTTGGCAGCAGCAGAAAACACTTGACAAAAAGTTCCAGAGGGCTTGATATTGAGTTTGAAAAGTACAAATTCCCACAACAATCAGTGACTAAAGTAGCAATATTTTAGCCCTTTACAGGAATCTGGTTATTATTACCATTAATGCCAAGGATCTTGTTTCTATTCTTTTTGATTTAAGGTCATTTTCTCTGTAAAAGGCCTGCTTTGTTAGGCACTACAAGGTGAAGTTGGTTTCAGGAGAAAGGGGACTGGGCAAGTTGGGAAGGTATCGTGTTGTACTGAAACAGTAGATGGCCTGGTTGTGAAAAAACCTTTTGTTTTTGCTCTGAACCTGGTCTTCGTTTTCTAGTTCAGTGCCTCGATTTCAGCATTGTCCACTCTGATGATGAGAATACCTCTAGTTTAGCGTGGCAGTTTTCAAGGAGGGACTCCAGGAGGCTGTGCCTGCTTGGGCAGGCCTGGTTGTGATCTGGGCAAAGGAGACCCAAGTCAGTACTCATGTCTAGAAAGAGATCCCATGACTCCGCGTCCATCTTGTGGATATCTTGTGAGAAAGAATGGGTACCAAGAGAGTGAAATATCTTGCTCAGTGATACACACCCAGGGACAGTTTTGCCCCCCAGGAGACATCTGGTGATGTCTGGAGACATTTTTGGTTGTTACAACTCAGGACAGGAGGACGGTTGGATCTACTGGGTAGAGATGGCTACTAAACATCCTACAGTGTGCAGGGCAGTCCCCACGACAAAGTCTTATTCAGCCCCAAATGTCAATTGTGCTAAGGTTGAGAAACACTAAGACAGACAGAGGCACGGAGAGTCCTGCACGGGAGGGTCCCTGCCCACCTCCCCAGCCTTATTCTGCCCCAGTCCCCCATTCTCTGAACTCCAGGTGCACAGACCCCTTCCAGTTCTTGGCTCCACTGTGTCCCCTCAGCACAGCCAGATCCCTCTGCCTGCCTGGCTCTTCCCTTCCACTTCATCTGGTTAGTGCCTCCTCATCCCCCGGTCGCAGCTCAATACCTATTTTCTTGAGGAGACTTTCCATCAAGACTAAGTCAAATCCCCCAATACATGCTCTCTCCCCTTTATTTGTTCTTTATTCCAGGGTTTTTTTTTTGTTTTTTTTTTTGAGACAGAGTCTCACTCTGTTGCCCGGGCTACAGTGAGTGCCGTGGTGTCAGCCTAGCTCACAGCAACCTCAAACTCCTGGGCTCAAGCGATCCTTCTGCCTCAGCCTCCCGAGTAGCTGGGACTACAGGCATGCGCCACCATGCTCGGCTAATTTTTTCTATATATATATATTTTTAGCTGTCCAGATAATTTATTTCTATTTTTAGTAGAGACGGGGTCTCGCTCTTGCTCAGGCTGGTCTCGAACTCCTGAGCTCAAACAATCTGCCCGCCTCGGCCTCCCAAGTGCTAGGATTACAGGCGTGAGCCACCACGCCCGGCTATTCCAGGGTTTTGAAAGTATCATCATGGCTTTCGTGAACCCCTAAGTCCCCTGCCTCTTAGCTCTTAAGTCTATGGGCTAAGAGTCGAATGGCTTGTGTTTGAATCCCAGCTCTGGCATATTCTAGTTGCGTGACCTTGTGCAAGTTACTTAACCATGTGTCTTTGTTTTCTTACCTCCAGGAAGACAATTACTGTACCCAGCTCATACAGATGCTGTGAGGATTAAATGACCCAAGGCTTATAAAGTGCTTAGGACAGTGTCAGGCCCATTGTGAGCACCATTTAAAAAGTCTGCTGTTACTATTACTTCAAGAATTTAAAACTGCCATTCTGAGTCATGCAGCTACAAGATAAGAAAGACATGCAGCATATTTTCTTCCCAGCAGTATGACCCTACATCACTGTTTTTTCTCTACCAGGGGAATCAGAGCTTAGATCATTTGAGGCAGGGGAGTCAAAGTCAAATGCTTCTATTTATAGATAGAGAACTGGAGGCTCAGAGAGGTTAAGGGATTTGGAAAAGGTCACATGGCAGTTTTTCTGTACCTGATGTCCCCCCTCCACTCTCCATCTCCCTCTTTCCTCCCCTTTTGAGGTGATAACTGGTGTGATTCTTAATCTACACTCAATGAATTATCCCCTAGCAACTATCTTCATCAGACTACAGGTTCCTGTTCCCTAGCCTTTCTACAAAAGACCTGGTAGTTATAAAATCCAAGCTTATCAGAACAAAACACACCAAACCAAACAGAACACAGCAAGGTTTCTAATCAGAGATTTAAGGTGCTTGCACAACAGCCTAACCAAAAAAAAAATTCTAAGCCTGAAAAAAAAACTTAGATGAAATGCAAATACCTAAATAAATTAAGAAAACACTGAGGCAGTCTCCCATAGCTTTCTGCCATGAAGTCACCGGTCCTGTGAAAGGGCTGGCCATGCAGGGCCACACAGGCTGGGCCACACAGGCTGGGCCACATCGCTTTTACCTTCACCCCCACCAAATCCTGTTTACCCTTTGATACCCTGGTAGCCTCTCGTGATAGTTCTAATTCTTTGTCCACCCCCTACAGATTTTCATAAACCAACTCTTTGCCAACACTGTGATGCTTTAGCCCAGAGTTCCTGGGGCCTAGGACTCCCCGGAGAAGAATGTGGTGCTCAGACTGCGGAGGTCAATGGCCTCTGACCTCGTAGTCTGATCACAGCTGAGGAACCCAGTTTGGCTGGGATCCTACCCTTTAGGAAGAACGTGAGCAAACTGGAACAGCAGAAGAGAAGTACATACAATCAGAATAAGACACCTCATCATGGGAGGGACAACTAGGTAGCAGAGAAGACTCAGGAAGGAACCATGACAGCCGTCTTCAGCAATTTGAAGGGCTATTGGGTTTTCAGGTTCCAGAAACGTTACAGACAGAGCTGACATGAACTTCTACTCCCTCTACAAACCCATAGAACACTGGTAATATATAAGAAAAATATATTTTTTACAAATATAGCTGAGCTCATAAAAATAGAGTAAAATATCTAGGTGCTAGAATTAAAAAGAAGGAACTTCTAGTCATAGTGGAAAACTTCAGCTGATGCCTCAATGGTCCAAGAAGATATTTATCCAAATATAGGTTCTAATGCCTAGAGGCTGGAGCCCTGTGGTGGAGAATCTCAACTCATTAAGTAGAGACCCTGGGAGGACAGTTGCTTCAATTAACCTCCACTCATAGGCCCAGGGGAGCCCCAGTGACACTTGTCTTTTTCTAGACTGGGGAGTGGCTATAAATAGGTAAATACTCTCCCTTGCCCACCACTCATCTCCTGTTGTGCACCCCACCCCTCCCCCACCCTGTTTCCTAAGTCTCACAGAAGACACTTTTTCCACAGACCAGGGCCGGGCAGCGGGGAGGGGTTGGGGACCGCAGACTTACAGAAGGAAACAGAGCTGAGAGGAAGGAGCAGGATGGACAAATCAATGGTAAATGAAAAATGGATGAACGTGTGGGTAAATCTAAATAAAAATTGACTGTGAAATAGCAAAAGCAATAGTAATGTCTGTTTTTTGTGGTATTTAAACACCAAGTGAACCTAAAATGCTAAATAATAACAACATAAAACTTGGGATGGAGTGGTCATAATAAAAGCATCCTAAGGATGTACAGATTTGATTAATTATAAAATTGTTACAGTAATACGCATGAATTACAGATACTTGTATCAGTTCACACAATATGTGCTCTCTCTCCTTTCTTGTAATGACAGAACCTTGATTTTCCACAGGGCAGCAATGTGCCCAGCTAGAAATACTCACCTTCCCAGATTCCCTTGCAGCTGGGGTAGCAATGGATTGCAGTTCCGGCCAATGAAATATAAACAAAGCCTACTGGTGGACTTCCAGGAGGAATGTTTTGCCTTTCACCCTTTTCCCTTTTCTCTTCTTCCTACTTAAAATAAGGACAAAATGCTTGGAAGAGTGGCAAACACCTTATGACCATGAAGAAATGACAAAGTCACATACTAAGGATGAGAGAAAAGGATGATTAAAAAAAAAAAAAAAACTGGGTGCTTGATAATATCTTTAAAGATGTGTACCAACCCCGTACTACTTAACTCTGGTCTTCTCATTCCAAAACAAACCCCTAGATGTTTAATCCATTGTTTTCTATTATGCGCAGCCAAATGTAATCCTAAATTGCCCAGTGTAGTAAAATAAAAAATAAATATTTGATCTTTTTCCCTGGTTCCTGGCACACAGTTCCTAAAACCCTTAGAATCTCCAGAAAGATGAGTACCTTTTGTATGCTAATAAGATGAGTTGGGGCAGGCAGGGAGGGACCCCGGAGAATTGCAGGGTAGGGACTGGTCACCCGAAAGATCAAGATGTGATTAGAGGGTTGGAACTTTTGGCTTCACCCCTCCTGGCCCACTCCAGGGAGGGGGAGGGGCTGGAGGTTGAGTTCAACCAATGCCCAGTGATTTAATCAATCCTGCCTACATAATGAAACCACCATAAAAACCTCTAAAGGAAGGAGTTCAGAGAGTTTCAAAGTTGGCACATCCACATGCTGGGAGAATGGTGCACCCCAACTCCACAGGGACAGAAGCTCCTATGCTGGGGACCCTGCCAGACCTCACCCTATGCAATTGGCTGTTCATTTATATCCTTTACAAGAAACCAGTGATAGTAAGTATCTTCCTGAGTTCCCTGAGCCCTTCCAGCAAATTAATAAACGTGAAAGGGGAGGTTGGTGGGAATTCACAATTTTGTAGCTGAGTCAGACAGAAGTGGGGGTATCATAGGCACCCAATTTGCAACAGGCATCTGAAGTGGGGGTAGTCTTGTGGGACTGAGCCCTTAAACCTACAGAGTCTGACACTAACTACAGTTAGTATCAGAATTGAGTTGAATAGCAGGACATCCAGTTGGTGTCCAGAGAGTTGGAAACAGTTGTTAGTGTGGGGGAAAAAAAAACCCCATTCGCTGTCAAAAGTGTTGTAAGTAAAAACAGTTCAAAATTGGTAGCATTCACAGCATATTAAAAATTTAAGGATAGCCATTCAAAGAAGAGAATTCAAATGTCTGTAACATTTAAAACAGTAAGAGAAAAAGATGAAATATAGAAAACTCGGCCAATATACTAATAAAAAGCAGGAAAGAAGCAAAGAAGCTAAGTGATTAAAACAAAAACAGTAAGATATTAATATATACCAGTCATAACTGTATTCCAGTAATAAATATGGTAAACGTAAAGGATTAAAATTGCTGTTAAAAGAAACACTAATATCAACTAAGAAATTCAACTTACTGTTTTTCTAGCAGAAAAATATACTTAAAATAAAATAACACTGAAAGATTGAAAGTAATAAGACTGGAAAAAACACACCAAGCCATCACTATCCAAAAGAACAAGCAACGGAGCAATATTACAGTCAAAAAAATAGAGGAAACTACAAAGTAATAAAAAGAAGAATTCAACAATAATACAACAATCCTAAATGTGAACATACCTAACACCATACCCTAAAATAAAAACAAAAGAAAGAAAAACTTGAGAGATTTTCAGGAGAAAGGGAACTGAATTCTGGACAGAACGGAGAGCAGGCTGAGACAAAGGAGTGACAGTTTCGGAGGGGAGGACTTTGACTCAATCTAGGGAGGAACTTTTACGACATTCAGAGCTGTCCACAATGGAAATGGGTTTCCTTGGGAGGGAGAGAGAGCTCCACAAACACGAAGGTTTGAAAGCAGAGTCTGTGTGGCCACTGGAGGAGACCACTGTCCAAATAGCCATGTACTGGATGCTCAGGTCCACGCGGGCAGGGGCCATGTCTGTTTTGTTCGCTGCTATATATCCAATGCCTAAAACAGAGCCTGTCACAGAACAGGCATTCAGTAGGTGTCTATTGTATGAATTAATTAATTAACTATCTAGACAAGAACATGGAATGTCACCTCTCCAGTGGCTTCTAATTCTGAGATGCGGTGATTCTCACCTGTCATCCCTCTGCTCTGCGCCCTTCCTCCCTCGTCAGGCCCAGGGCCACCCAAACCCAGGAGAGCTGAGGCTGGGACTGAGAGGCAAGGGCGGCGTGAGGAACGGACACAAGAGCAACAGAGAAGCCCAGAGGATGGAAGCCAGCTCTGCAGAGAGCTTCCCAGAGTCTTCCTGCCACAGAAATTTCTCTTGGCCACAGCAGTCGCCCTGGCCCAGGGCCTGAAGGGAGGCAGCGGGGCTGCAATGTCGGGACTTGCAGTCAGCACGTCTTGTTGGGGCTGCTTCCAAGGGCGGAGAGGCAGGACTGTGAGCAGGGCACCGGGTCAGCCGGGTCACAAGCCAAGCTCCTCTTGCATACTGGGGTTGGGTAGACATAGAGAAGGGACAGGACAAGGCCTCCAGCTCTGGGGATTCCTTGGATTGAGGAAGTCAGGGTCTTTGTACGTGAGGACCCTCCGGTCTGATGGGGAGACACGACTTGACCCTCCTGGAGCCCCTAGAATGAATGCTACCTGCAGTCCCTGTCTCCAGGAAGGACTTCCAATCCGATGGAGGAGTCGTGGCCCCTGCTGGGTCATTCTTGCCCTCCCACCTACACAAGACCAGGGAGCAAAGGAAATGGCAGGCCCAGGCAGGCCCATTTCTGTGCTGAATGGAGGCTCTCAGGGGACATTCCCACAGCCCTGCCGTCAGGGCCCCGCTGCCTCCCCACCACGACAGACGCCTGACCCGCTGGAAGGAATCCTGAGCCTGAGCCTATTCCTAATGCAGGAATGTCGGCCCCCTTGTCACCCCCCCCCCCCCAGCTTTCCCTCCAGCTCTGTTTTTGTTCTTTTTCCCACCCGGACTCCCCTTCCCCGACCTGCCATTTCCCAAGCCCGCCCCGGGGAGACCAGACCCAACGGCCCACTGGTGATCTTGTTTTACATGAGACATTTCCAAAAAAGACCAAAAAATCCTTTCCAGGAAAATGCCATTTTTAAAATTCAGCTCCAGACACTGCGGCAACATTAGAAAAACAAAGGACTTGGCAAAAAGGTTCCCTGAATCGGGACTTTCTCTCTAAATTACCTTTTCCCAATTGCCTCCGGTGGGAACGACTCCAGGGGTCAGTTCTGGAGCCCCCAGGCAATTTCAGACAGATATTGACTTCTGGTTTCCACACTGTCCCAAGCCTTTCCTTCCCTGGCACCACTCTGGGATCACCCTGTGATCTCTGTCCAGGCTTAAGCAGAGAGCCCCTCCCAAAGGTCCCCCAAGGGAAGCAGCTGTCTCTGGACGGTCAGCAAATAACGCTGCTTCCTCCCTCCAGAGAGGACGCCTCAGGCCCTCTCTTGTCACCATCGCTAAGCTGGGGGCCAGGTTGGTGGCCAGAGAGACATACCGTGCTTAGTAGAGAGCTTGTCTTCACTTATCATCCGAGTGGGTGGAATATACAATATGATTTCCCCTGGGGCATGCAGAGTGCTGTCACTCTTTTTGCATGTGTCATATATAATCATGTTGATGTCATACATATAATAATAAAATGGCCGTTATTTATTAGACACTTACCATGTGTCCACCAGTAACCTATTCTTTATATTTATTTTACCTCACTTAACCCTCATAACAACTATTATGGGCTGAATTTTGTCCCCTCTCCCCCAAAATCCCTGTGTTGAAGTCCTAACCCCCAGTTCCTCAGAATGACTGTATTTGGAGGTAGAGCCCTTAAAGAGGTAATTGAGTTAAAATGAATCCTAATTAGGGTGAGCCCTAACCCAGTGCGATTGGTGAACTTATAAGAAGAGGAAATGTGGACACAGACAGGCACACACTCAGAGGAAAGGCCATGTGAGGACACAGCAAGAAGGCGGCCCTCTACAAGCCAAGGAGAGAGGACTTGGAAGAAACCAAACCTATCAATACCTTGATACTGGACTTCCTGCCTCCAGAATGGTGAGAAAATTAATTTCTGTTGTTTAAGCCACCCAGGCTGCAAGATTTTGTTATGGCAGCCCTGGCAAACTAATACAACACCCATAGAATTAATACAGTTATTATCACCATCTTACAGAGGGTAAAGTCTCAAGAGGTTATGAAACTTGCCCAGCAAGCAAATAGCAGAGCTAAAATTTGAATATCAACTGTCCGACACCAGAGCACAAGCTCTTAGGACTGTGTCGAACTGCTTTTCTTCTGTGCTCTACTATGCATGTGCATGTTCCGTTTATTTATTGCTGCATAACAAACCACCCCACAACTTAATGGCTTAAGACAACACTTATTTTGCTTGTGAATCAGCAATTTGGGCAGGGCTTGTTGGGAACAGCTCGTCCCTCCTCCTTTTCATGTTAGCTGGGACAGCTTGAAGGCCTGCCCAAATCATCTGAAGTCTCACTCACTCATTTGTCTGGCAATTGACACTGACTGTCAGCTGAAACCTTCGGTGGGACATTGGCCCAAAACTTCATGTGGATTCTCTATGTTAGCCTGAGTTTCCTCCTAACATGGTAACTGGTTCCAAGGGCAGCCATCCCAAGAGACAGCCAGGCAGAAGCTGTGTTGCCTTTTCTAAACAGCCTTAGCAGACACATAGCATCACTATTACCACATTCTCTTCCTTAGAAGCAAGTCCCTAAGGCCAGTCTATGATTAAGGGGAGGGGAATTCAATGCTACCTTTTGAGGGGAGCAACATCAAAGAACCTGCAGGCATGTTTTAAAACCATTACAATGCATGTGCTGTTGCGTTGGTTGTACATATTTTATGTCAAGTGTTTACCTACCTACCAGCAGCACCATATCATTGAAATTGCATCGGAGTAAAGTCCAAAACCCCGAACAAGAGCCTTTCAGCTATATGGGCCGGGATTCCAAAACCTACCTATGAAAAGAGCAGCACCTGCCTGTTCACCCAGGTTCAGCCAACCTCCTCTGTGTGGGACTGAGGTCGCTTAACATCATTCCAGTCTCTAAAACAAATGCTAATCACAGAAGGAATTTTAGGACGCTGCTCATCAGGCACTTTATTTGACTTTATTTATCATAACCAAGCCCTTTATTTATCGTAACCTGGGTTCTCCCTGCCACTGTGCCTGAGCCACTGTCTTAGAAATGCAGCAATCTGCATACGGAGCACTTCCTCAGTGCTGGGCACTCCGTGGTGCTTTCTCTGTGTTGTCTTATTTAGGTATCATTCCAACCCTATGAAGGAGATAATATCATTATGTCCATTTTACAAATGAAGAAACTGAAGCTCAGAGGAGGTAAGTAACTTGCCCAAAAGTTAGCAGAGGGCAGAGCCAGAACTCCAAGCTGTGCTCAGGCCAGCTCTACTTCCTCCAGGATCTGGTGTCCTGTCCCTGGACCTCTGTCCAGCATCCAGGGGGCCTGCACCCTGCTAACAGGCTTGCAGCACAGCCCAACTGCCTGCCAGACATCTGACAGCTGCTGGGTTGTCATCTCTCTGCCCCTCTCACCTTTCCTGTTGGACCTTATTGCTGCTCCCATAGTGAATTCCTCTACGGCCTTCTGCCTGGGGAGGGTCACCAGGCTGCCTCCATCCTCCTGACCTAAGCCCACATCCCAGCCCTTTGCGTCTGCCCCAGCCTGCCCTGCCAGGGCTAGAGAGCAAGACCAAGCAAGAGAGCATCGCACAGGAAAAAAGCAGAGGCCCTGGAGTCAGACCAATAGAGATCCAGATCCTAACTCAACCATTTATTACTTATGTATAAAAATAATGAGGCCCACGTTGCCTCATTGTGAGGATTCTCGATGAGTTAATACAAGTACAGTGCTTGGCACGGTGCCTGGCACACAGTAAATGCTTAATAAATATTAGTTATCTTTGCTGTTGTTATTGTCAATAATACTTGTAAAAGATCCACTAGAGAGCCTAGCATATGGTAGGCATTCAAAAAATGATAGCTGTTAATCTCATTGTTTAAGTCCTGGAAAAGCTACAGGAATTCAGAGAAGGGCCAGATAACAAGGTAGTGAAGACAGAAAACAGGCTGCCCAAGCAACTACGCAGGTCTGCAGATCTCTGTCTAATCCTAGAGCTTGGGTATGACTGGCTTTGATTAAGTGGAAACACCTCCCTACACAACTCCCATCTTCATCTGCCTCAATTAGGAGATGACAAGAGCTTCCTGAGCTTGCAGCCCCCAGGAAAAAGAATTTCAAGAAAGAAAATCAGAAACACCGTCTGTCTGTGCTCCTGCCCAGCATCTCTGCTATGGCAACGTGAGCCACTGGCCACCACGTCGTGCCCTGCTCATCTAGTGGTCCTATTGGTCTATGGTTTCACAGGCTTCATCTGAGGCTGTAAGTTCTCAAAACACTGATGAACGTGGTCAGAACATGTATCAGCTTCCCAGCCTCAAACCCATTCCAGGTTGAGCTGTGAACAAAAACAACAAGCAGGTGGACAGAAAGCAGCCACCAGATTTATAAAGGAAGAGCCATCACATACCCTGCCCCCTGGACCCTCACACACACCCCTGGGAGCATTGGAGCGTCAGTGCTGGTATCGTCCTCGTCCACCTTATTTTTCCTGCTGCTACTTTCCCAGGATCCTCACGGTTAGATCCGCCAATGCTTGTAGCTCCTGAGTGAGCGCTGACCAACCTGGGGAGGGCTTAAAGTTTGAGCAGACAAAGGCTTAGAATAATGTCACCAGCTCAGTTACAGCTGCTTGGCTCCTGTATTCTTCCTGATTTTCCTTCAAGCCAGATGATCAATGAGGTGACAGGCATTTCCCCCAGACCACTCTCATTTCCCTTTTCCAATCATACATGGATCTGGTGCCCTCTGGAATGACCTCTGAGAACCCACATTACCGCTCATGTTGCCCCTGCATCTGAGCTCTCCCCTCCCCTCTCCAGGCTGGCCCCATTCTGATACAATCAGGCTCTTCTGCCCTGACTCCCAGGCCCTAGTTTAACCTAGGATCCAGTTCTCCTCGATGTTAGTCAGCTATTGCTGGGATCATACTAAGTAATAAACAATCCCATAACTTAGTGGCTTATACAACAAACGTGTATTTTTCTCACTCACAGTCTGTGGGCTGGGTGGAGGGGCTCAGATTCAGGCAGTGGGCTGGGTACAGATCAATCCCATATGTCTCTCTTTCTGGAACCAACACCTACCTGGGGCAGGCTCTTCTCTTTATGGATGGAAAGAGTGCAAAAAAAGAGCCAGTGGAAACTTTCCACAACTCTTTAGACCTCAACTCAGAACTGGCCCATTGTCAAGTCCATCCATATTCCACTGGCCAAAGCAAGTCAACTGGCCAAGCCCACAGTGGAAGGGATGGGAATATATGCTCCACCTATTCTAGTAGGGTATGTGCAAAGTAATATGGCAAAGGACATGGACACATAATTATCTTAGAGGGAGTGAAGAATTGAAAATAATAAACCAATCTGTAACAATTTTTAAGCCAGAACCTTATTATGAGCTTACCTGAAGAAACTTCCATCTTCTGCTTGCCTGCCAGGCCTCCTACCTCTTAACCCAGCTCATTGGCTTAGGGGCAGGCTCTGAGTGGACAGAGACCCTGCTCACTTGACTGCCAGCCATTGGCTGTCACCAGCATCACTTGCCCTGACTCAGCCACCTGACTTCCTCTTGAGTTCTTAAAGGGGCCTGCCAACCTAATTAGCCCCTCAGTCCCCAGTATACACTGGCCACAGGAGGGGCTAGAACCAAGACCTGGGAAGCTGGGAGACTGCTGGGGGCCAAGGAGGCTACTGTCACTCATGTACTCTCTGGCCACGTGTTCACTCTCTCTGCACATCTGCTCCATTTTTCTCTCTGGGCACCAGTTTTCCCTGCTCCTCCATGACATGGTGCAATAGGGCCTCCTCCACCCCTAGGGATGCAGCCACTCCACTTTCAGCACCATCTCCTGGATGTTGAGTATTCCAGATTCCCCCTTCCAAAGCCCCAGAGAAAGACCCCCGTCAACCACGGCTGGGCTCATAGAGTACCGACATGGTTGCCCACCCCTCTGGATGGAGGAGAAGATCAGTGTGAGCTACCAGACACCAAGGAAAGCTTGGAAACCAGGGGTTTCACACTGGAGTCCTCTGGGCTGACTCTGGCCAGAAGATGCGTTTTGTTTGGCCTACAGGGTTTTTTAATGTTTCGAATTACTTGACAAAATTTAGAAATTGGGACTTCACATGTGAACCCAGAGACTTTTTTCTTACAAAAGTATAAGCTCTCAACTGGAAGGAAGTGTGAGTTTGAGGGGGCCCTGTGGATCCTGATACTGTGCTGTTACATTCATCTAGCTGCAGGTTATTCCAGCATGTTCTATTCATAAAAAATTCATCACACCGTACATTTAAAATATAGCTACTTTTTTATTTGTACATTACACCTCTATTAAGTTTTAAACATTTGGAAGGTCTGGAATGGAATCACATTTCAGCAAGGGACAAATCCACTGGAGCTGAGTGGTTATATACCTTTATGTGTGTGTATATGTGTGTGTGTGTATTTTTTATATATGTGTATATCCATAACTCAATCAAAAGGAAAGACCCAAAACAGTATCAAAGAGGGCTGTGTGTTTGCAGAAAAATGGAAAATAGGTGTTTGGGGGCTTTTTTGCAGAAGTTGAAAACATTTTCCAAGTTGGACATGCAAATAAAATGTGTCAGTGTCAAAATCCAACCAAAAAAGCCATGGCTAGTACACGGAAACTTAACGATCTAAAATAAAGGACTGATGTTTCAACATATTTTATTTTTCAGAGCAAATGAAACAAATGATGCAACTGTGAAATGAAGTTATGGAGAAGGTGAAAATATTGCTCAGGCATTGAAATCGTTTATGAATGGTGGGTTTATAAAAGAGTATATCTACTAAGTACAGAAAAATTCATGCCTTGAACAAAAACAAGTATTTGCAACTGAAAGACTAAACAGAAAGGCTGTTGCTCAGCAAGATGACGACATGGCTGAGAACTTACAGGACAGGTTGTGTGAAAAAGTTAAATCATTTGTGGCATTTCCTAGTGAGGCTTATGAGAGCCTAGTTAAAATAATACCACCCAGTCGGCTGTATTTATTTATGGTTCCAAAGAGACTTCGATGTGATTGGAGAACTTTTGGGCATGGTGTCCATCACAGGCACAATTTCAGGAAATGACTTAGCTTTTTGTGTTAAGAAGTCTTGAAAAATTTAAAGCAGACAGGTCAGAATTAGTAAGCCTGACTATGAAACAGAGCTCCTGAGATGGTCAGTGTTAACACTGACCTCATTATGAATCTTAAATTCAAGGTGATGAATTTTGCACAATCATAGAAACTAAATAGTTAGCCAGGAATTGCCTTTTGCTTAAAAGTTAAAAGAGAGCATATCATGGGCCTAATGATTGGATTTACTCCCATGGCTGAAACCATGAAGAATTCAATGCTTTGCTTGATGAACTGGATACACAAGTTATAACATTCATGTATTCTAATAAATGAAGGATAGTTAGTATGTAATGTCAGAGTCTTTTATTTGTGGAAGGGGGAACAGCTGAAAAATTATTCATTTGTTCATATCATCCAAAAAAAAATACTCCAACTCACCAGCAAAGATTGAATCAAACTATTGGCCTTTCAGTAAATATCATAAGCCATCTAACTAACCCTTTTGGGTACTTCTCTGTAAGAATCTTTACAAGTATGAAAATGGGCTATTCCGTTTTTCTATTCATAGTGAAATTTTGTCTTAGGGAAACTCATCTGTCAAAGAATAATCTGGCCCACTTTCCTATGCTGAAATCAATTTTCAGAAATGAAGGCGATCATTGCAACTGCTCTCTGAAAATTGTGGAGTTGAAGACAGCATGGATTCCAAAAAAGATTCTAATTTTATGAAAGTGAACTTTCTCAACAAATATTGTGCCATAAATGGAATTTTTTGAACTCACCTTTCTCAATTAATATTGTATTATAAACAGAATTTTTTGAACTACAATTCAGTCCCCAAAACTAAATATTGCAACATTAGAATGCCAGAATTCTACAAATATCTCAGGAGTGGTTACTCTAAATATAAAAACCATCATACAAAGATTCTATCAATGCTCAGCCATGAACAGCTGTTTTTCATTATGAAGCTAAATAAAACGATTGCTCTCAGTTAAAAGATTCAAGGTTGAATTCTACACAGCACATCGCAACATGAAATGCAAGACTCAACATTGACATGTTGGGGCAAAAGAAAAAGTGTCACATTTCTGGTTCTAAAGCAAAGAAGTAATGAAGTATGAAAGAAAAAAATTAATAATAACAGATTTCTATTTTTCAAATGTTATGTTTTTCAATTTCAAACTTAATATAGAATCTCCAATATCATACATGTTTATATTATGTTATGTACTTATGCCCTAGTCAAGTAAAAATGAAAGTTTGATTACATTTCTGGCAGTTGATTTTTCTTAAACCAGTCCACTTTACTCATTTTTGTTGCCTTTCTGAATTCTGTAAGAATCTGAGTTTGCAACCTCTAGTGTACACTCTCTACATATGCTATTTTCTAGGGGAAAAAATCCCATTGAAAAATAATACATGCTTAATGATGAAAACATAGGATATCCAGAATTGAAAAAGAAGAGTGCTTATCTCACCATATGAGAGTGTTTATCAAAAAAAATGCATTTAGAGACTATATATAATAAACTGGTAATTAAAAATGGAATCACACTACACAGAAAGTTTTATAGATTTCTCATTTTAAGTGTTCTACAAGTATAAATGTTAATGGTTACATGTTATTCCATAATATATTTGTAATATAACTATCTTAGCTTATTTGTTATTGCTGCATATTTAAGTTATTTCCCATTTGTAAACTACTGGTCTTGATATCCATCCTGGCTCCATCCTTTTCCTACCCACAGCCATGTTATTACTCATAATGTCTTGTACCAATACCTGAGTTTCCACTTACAGCTTCCAGGAAAGACTGGAATCGGTTCAAGCTAGAATGTGGTAATCCCCTGAGGGAACTCAAAGAATGGCTCAAACATGTGGGCCCTTTTTGAATCGAGCTACCTCTAGCACTTCTATTTTTCTGGACCCTTAGTTAATGTTATTGCTCAGAGGACGACAGGTGTGTTCCATGTGATGAGAGGTCTCTGGCTGGTTCATGCACCTATGTAGGCCCCCTTGAAGGGAAGCCAGAGTTATTCCAGAAAGATAAAATCCAAGCTCTCCAAGTCATGGATGCTTAAATCTGGTTAGAGAAAGCACCTCTCTGAGGTTAAGACCAATAGCCGGCTGTAGCCCAACCAGCCCAGATACCACAATTTTTTCCGTGGGCTTGTGTTACCTGACTGCCCCTATCTCTAACCACATGCTCGCCATTATTTGTACTTATCACATATGTCTATAAATCCTCCTGGTCCTAAGAGAGATAGAGGAGTAGATAGAATGCCTCCAATCCAATGAGTGAGGCAATTCCTTTTGTTTCATTAGGAAGTCATCATTCACATCCCTGGGGATCCCCGAGTTTGACAGGGAGGTGGACCCTGCCATCAGGGAGCCTCTGGCTTGATGAAAGAAACCCAGTTTGCTGCTATGATCAAAGGCTCTCAGAGAACTTGCTGATGGCATCAAGGGGCAGGTCAGCCTGTGAAAATAAGCAACAGCTTGCCAAAGGCCAGAGAAGACCTTCGGACTAACTGCTTAGGCTGGGATTCCGGGACTGCACAATGGAGACAAGTGAAGAAAAATGTATGTTATTGCCTCTGGACAAAGGACATCATGACCTTACCAGAGCAAAAGTCTGTAGAATAACTATCTTTCAAAAAACTGATAAAGATCCAAATTGAACAGCATAAGAGTAAATTTTTAAGTGAAGGAAGAATCAGATTGCAGAGGAGCAGACAGCAGAGGAGCTGTCTGCTCTGCAGACAGCAGAGGAGCACATGCATTCACCTTCTCTCCCTCATGAGATCCCATCAAAATTGATTTTTCAAAGGCATACACCCTTAATAAGGAAGAACATGAGAAGAGTCTTTCAGCAGAGGAAAATTTTCAACCCATTTCTAGAAAACTTAAAGCCAATAAAAGAGAATTAGCTGATAAAACAAAGTTAGTGACAGAGTAGGAGTCCTGACCACCTAGAAGCTTCTAAAAGGGGCTGCAGCCACCCCATCTGGCCATAACCTGGAGAGGGTCTGCCTTGGAGAAAGCAGACAAGGTAGGTGACGAAAGTGAGAAGTGGGAGATAAATTCGCAGTCTGTATACAGAATGGTGAAGGGCACTCTAACCCCCGTCCCCACCTCAGCTGACAGAAGAGAGACAGAGAGAGGAAAGGACAGAGTGGAGAAAGGGGAGGAGGAGAGGGGAGAAGTCTTCTGTAGGGAAATTTCCCTGGGAGATCAGGGGCAGCAAGGCTGTTGGTGGTTCCCCAGAGTTCCTGGCATTTCAGAAGCCCACAGCAAGATGGTCAGCCCCCCACCTGCAGCAGTCATGCTCACGCTCCCCAAAGCCTTCCAGTAGCTGCCCAAAAACAGGGAGCTCCCAGGCCTACTTCCTAGTCCCCATTCTCACCTGTGAATGGACAACCCAGGATCCCCAGACACTGAGCAAAACCTGCAACATGAAAGAGAGATCGTCATCCATCACAGCCCAAGTCAGAAGATAATGCCTGAAGTGGATAAATCAAGGATGAATAGCATAAGCACATTACTTAGACATGCTTCAGAACTAAAAACAGAAGCAGATAAAAGCGCAGACTCTCAGTAGCAGAGCAGGAGGTGGGGGGAGGGTGGGAAGGGCAGGCGACTGTTGCTTTTCATCAGAAGCCCTTCGGTACTATAATATTTGGTTTGATTTTTTTAAACTTTAAAAATATTTTAAAGGAAAGGTCACGCTTTGGTCACGCTAAAACTATGACCAAAAAAGGAATCATCAAAATAATTCATTGCTGAGTAATCTTAACTTTTTGTTCCTGATTTTTTTTTTAAGCAACCAATGAAAATGGAGATTTTCTCGCAGTTTCTTCATGTATGTCCGTATCAGGTAGTAAGGGCCTTATGTTTTAGGGAATTATTATAGAGAAGGAACCAGATTAAATTACCCCAAAGTAATTTAATGGATGGTTTTCATTTTTGTTTGCCAATTAAATTAAGGAGAAAGAAGAAATTAGGACCTAAAAGATCAGGTAAGAGTCTCCCATGACCTCCAATACTTCTTGAGCACTTTTTGAGCACTGCTTGGACATTTCAAGTAGAAAAGATCTAAGTGGGATGGGGAAAAAAAGCTTTAATATGACATATGTATGTGTTTTAATAACTGAGAGAAGACCATTATGCCTGACCTTCATAGGAAAGAGGGAATGAGAAAAAATAATGAGATGAGATGGGAAATGCAAAGATCAGATTATATTGGGTTTATAAGCCATAGTAAGGAATTTGGATTTCATTATCAGCATGACAGAGTCTTTGGAGACATTTAAGCAAGAGAGAGACTTAACCTGATCTATGTTTTCAAACTACTTCCTACCTGGGATGGTTTGAAGCTAGTTATTTTATGTCTTTAATTATTAAGCAAATAAAAAGGGTTAAGGTGAACGCAAATCAAGTTAGCATGACTTCTCTATTAGGAAGACAAGTTTTCATTTATTCATTTGAAACTATTTATTGAGAATATGTTAGTTGCCCATCCCTATGCTGAGTCAGAGATACACAAGTCCTTGTCCTCAAGTAGGCTGCGTGGAAGACTTACATGGAAGAATATTATTGAATCTGATACTCAGCTGGGATAAAGTTTGGGATGAGGAAATGCAAGATTTTCCTTCTCTGAGAAAGTCATCAGGCCATGTGGATTTGATAGGAAACAAGAAGGGACACCTCCCTTCTCTGTCCTCAAGAAGAAATGTAATAAACTTACAAAGATGACCTTCCTCTATCTGTGCTTTCTGATACTCCTACTCTGACTCTGGGCTGGCTTTATGAATTGCTTGGGCCGATGGAACAATGGAAAACATGACATAAACAGTGACTTGAAAGCACTTGCACATTGGGACCTGCTCTCTTTTGATACACTTGAGAACCTTGTAACTACTGCCCTGTGAACAAGCCCAGGCTAGCCTGTTAAACAATGAGAAACATGCGGCCAGGTGTTCTCCATTGTTCCAGCGGACATAAAGCCAACCACCAGACATGAGTATGAGGCCATCCTAGATCATCCATCCCCAGCCAAGCCAGTCCAGACCAGATAATCTACCCAGCCTTCCCACAGAGTAGTAAGAAATAATACTTTATTTTGTTAAGTCAGTATGTTTTTGGAGTGGTTTGTCACACAGCAAAAGCTAACTGATACAAGAATACAGAAAAGTCAATTTACCTCTCACAAAGGAAAGTTCCTCAAATCACATACTTTAGGCTAAGGACTGGCTTCTTCTTTTCAATGACTTCTGAAAAGTGCCCATCTTTTTCTAACATCTCATACATCTATTGACTCTCATTTGGACACTCACCTACCTTAGTGGAAGAAAAATTGAGATGAGATCTGGCCCCATCAGAGATGTGTAAAAAGGGATCTGAACAGGTGCAATGGAACTCAAGCTAAGCATGCAGTGACAAAGTCAGCATGGCTGCACTTCATATACGAAGCTGGGATTGACAAGAGTGTAACAAGGGAGAGACCCAGGAAGAAAACACCCTAAGCAGCTTTGCTTTGAACTCTGCCCCATCCAAGAACTCTTCACCCAGCCCAGGGATCCGCAACTCAATGGAGAGTCCATGAGCTCAGTAAGAAAGAGTTTACAGCTTCCTTCCTCAAAAGGTTCCAAGATAAACAGAATAAACACCAGTTGGTCTCAGCTGGTTGCATGTTGGCCTGCCTGGAGGAGGGGGATGCCAGAGATAGCTTCTTGAGGTTGCTTCCAGCCCTGCATTCTAGGAAATAGACAATTATGAACAACATGGATTTTATTATCGTGACATCTCTAAGGTCTCTGCATAAAGCCTATATTTAAAAATATAAACATGTAAGTGAAAAAAATGTCAGGGGAATAAATATTTGTCTTAAAAGAGACCATCTGTTTCAAATTTTTATTTTAAAAAAACCCAACATGTGTTTTATTTTAAATTTGTATGTGTGTTGTTATCCTTGGGTTAAGTATTAGGTAAATAGACAGAAGCATTGAGAATCCATTTTCCAGCAAATTTTGGTTAGAAATCCTTGCACACGTGATGCAGGAGATAATTTGGGAGCTAATTGGAGCTTTGTGGGCAGCCAACTCCTTGCAGACCTCTCCCCCATGCAGTCCTTGTTTGATGGGGATGAGGATTTCCCTGGCACTAATGTTTGTTTTGGACAAGATGGCATTTTACACCTCTGAAGACTCAGTCGACAAAACACATTGCAGGCTGCTCCAAGGCCAGCCCAGATGCACACCCAGATGCGTTGCAGACAGTGGGGCAGAACCACCGAGCTCGCTTTTGTTTGGGCCGCAGCTGCAGTCGTAAAGCTCAATTTGGATGAAAATCCTGTTTAGTGGCTGTAGGGAGTGGGGTGTCAAGAAAACTTTGCAAAGGAAATGACTGCAAGCTGGTCTTGCTGGGCAGATAGGGGAAAGGCACAGAAGAGGTCATTCCAGAAACAGGGTGCAAGGCCGGACATGGTGGCTCACGCCTGTAATGCTAGCACTCTGGGAGGCCAAGGCAGGAGGATCACTCAAGGTCAAGAGTTTGAGACCAAAAAGAGGGTGCAGCATGGAATAGCGAAGGGATCTGGGATATTTGGGGAAAGACATCAAGCTCAGGTGACTGCAGAGCAGGCCACATGACAAAGAGTAGCTGGAGATAAGCCAAGTAGTGGCTGGGGACAGTGATGACTTTCACTTTTTTGGCTGTTCTTCATTTCTTCCCCTTCCCCATTGGTTCCAGGAGATTCTGGTAGGGCGTCAAGCCCTCCATTCAGAACACCACCCCGATCCCCGACACCGCCATTGGCCCAAGAGTGATCATGACCCAGTTAGAGCCAAGCAGAATCCTTTTTGGGGAAACTAATGGAGCTTTCCATTTCCTTCTGAGATCATGGGCTGAAAGCACACATTAAGGCATCTTTCTCTTTCCTGCCATGTGGAGAGATTCTGCTTGTGAATTAAGAGCAGCATAGTAAAGACAAAGAGGAGAGAGAAAGATGATTGACATTATTTGAGCTCCTAGGTCCAGCTACTCCTAACCAGGGTGTTTGTGTTTTTACTAAAACTGGTCAGAGTTGGTTTTCTGTCTAAGAAATGATTGGCTAAAACAGTTGGAGTCAAAATTAAACTTGCAGTGAGAGGCAGACAAGTCTACCTGATGCAGGCAACAGTCTAGCAGTTCCCTGGGGTAAAGAGAGCTAGCTGTCCACCAATATATACGCTCCCACTCCCTGACCAGGAAACAGATCCCCGGCCACCTCTCTTGCAGCTAGATGTAGCATGTGACTCATGCTCTCCAGCAGAATGCGAGCAGACGAGATGTCACTCATTTCCAGACCAGGACTTTAAAAGTGAGCCTGCCTTCTCCACACTCTCTTTACCCTTCTGCCTGGATGGGGAGGGTGATGCGAGGTCCTGAGGAGTGATGGCACCACAGTGTAGGAGCCTGTATCCTGGAAACATCACGCTGAAGATAGCCATCAGCAAAAAGGAGCACCAGCTCTGAATAGCTAATGTTGGCAAGAAATAAACTTCTTTTGGGTTTGACCCATTAATGCAGTCTAGGGATCTGGTCATTACAACAGCTTGGGTTACTGTAATTAATACATCCCCTTCAACATTCTGGAAGTTGCTTGCAGTCCCAGAAGTCTGCTGCCTATTGAGTTGCTCTCCATTGCCAGAGTCACTCAGATCAGTGACTCCTACTGGCTGAAATTCACCACCAAAAAATCTGTCAGTTTCATGTATGTGTTGAGTTCCTGCTACATAGCAGGTTGTGTGCTAGTGTTTATGGTTACAGTGGTTAATTAGATATGCCACATTTCACTGACTCTAAGTCACCATTCATTGTGAGACATATCATTATTTTACATACTACTAAAACAAAAATGGTATAACACTGAGAAAATATATTGCCAATTAAATTGTGACATGTCATCAAAAGCTGTCCTAATTTCAGAAATATAAAAATGTGGGGGGAAATGTATATCTTAAAACTGATGAAATACAGTGTTTCTTACCTTCAGAAAGCTGAAAACCTTGTGAAAGAGGTAGATAAGCAAATAAATATGAACCATACAATACAAATGCTTTAACAAGTATATAGACGGTTCATCTAGAAAGAAGTAATCAATCTGGCCTTAGAAATGGGGGAAGCTTCACAAAGGGAATATTGGCACTGAATTTTCAAAGAGGAAAAGGGGAGGTGATTGCCAGGAGAGGATTTCCCCTCTGTAAGCAGGGCTAGCAGATCTTCTAGATGTCTTCTCCACGCCTTCAAAGAGGCATGCATGCATCCCCAGGGACTACAATGTTTTAGCAGAAATTCAAAACACCAGAGCAGTAAATTCCAACCAGACAGCTTCATTTTCTGGATAAATGGAAGCTAATCCTTTAGGTGCCAAGACATCATTTTAACTGGATATTTTAAAATGGAAGCCTTCCAAAACGTACCATAGTAAACCCTTGGCATCTGCAAGGGGTCCATCAGGGGGTCTTGGTGAATCTCCAAACTCACAAACACAGCTAAAGCCTCGACAGACTCCTGGCTAGCTCCAGGATCACATTTACAGGGAAAGCCACAGGTGTCCACTGTGCAGCCTTCCCACACACACCACCCCATTCTCCCTGACTCTACACGTTTGCCTGTGGCTTGATGAGCAATTATATGTAACGGGTATATTGACCACGCATGACTTATGATGCAATCAAAGCACAATTTTATTTTCATCTCACATTATCCCTTTAAACTTGATTCCATGTGGGTAGTCTTTCTCTACTGCTGAATAAAAACTCCAGTAGGTCCATGACTTTTTGGTTCAGTCTTGTGTGGTTGACACACTAAGTCATTTGAAATGACAAACAACAGTCCCAATGTGATAACTTGAAAGCCCATTTCTGTGCTATAATTAAAAATTTTAACTTAATTTAACAGCATGCCCTCCTCCTTACCCGCAGCTCCACTTTGCTTTAGGCTGGAAGCCTGTGGTGAGAAGGGAGGGGGTGGCTGGTCTCTCTATCTGCCTCATGTGTCTTTTATCTCCCCCACCCCCAGCACACATATACGCACACAAAAATGCATTCGTGTATTGCTTCTCCGTTGTTTAACTTAAAACATACATACAAACACATAAGCCGGGAGGGAGTCGCCGCACTGCAACAGCTCTCACCAGAGAACTCTCCTTTCTAACCCATTCTCCTTCTCCACTGCCTCAACCATTTTTTATTCTCCAGGCAGATAAGGCAGTGCTAAGAATTCAATTTCCTTTGTACATTTTTGCAAGCGGTGATCTACCTCTGTACTTTCACATCCATTGTACCTTGGTGTCTCTGTCCAATTATTTTTAATGTCCTATAGGATATATTATTATTATGGACTGAATGTGTTCCCCCAAAATTCATATGTTGAAGCCTTAAGCCTCATTGTGATGGTATTTGGAGATGGGGCCTTTGGGAGGTAATTAGGATTAGATGTGGGTGGGGCCTCTTAAGAGCGCATGTGTGCTCTCTTTCTCTCTCTCTCTCTCTCCCTCCCTTCCTTCCTCCCTCTTCCTCTCCCTTACTCTGTCTCCACCATGTGAGGACACAGTGAGAAGGTGTCGTCTGTAAGCCGGGAAGAGGACCCTCACCAGAATCACACCAGGATGGCTCCATGACCTCAGTCTTCCAGCCTCCAGAACTATGACAACATACATTTCTGTTACTTAAGCCACCCAGTCTATCATATTTTGTTATGGCGGCCAGAGTTAACTAATACAACCACTAACCAGAGCCCTCACTGACATAGTTTTACAAATCTTTCTCTCTAGTCTTTCTCTAGTTTCTGTGTTGGACACATAGTAGGCATTCAAAAAATATTTATCAAATGAATGAATAAGTGAATGTATAGCGCAAAGACAGAATCACTCACTTCAGATGCCCAAGCCACTGTAGAATGCCACATTCCATTGCCACTCTGTGTGTGTGTGTGTGTGTGTGTGTGATTTTGGTTTTTTGCTTTTTAAATATATAAGTAATACATGAACACACTCCTATGCATTTGTATGTATGTTTTAAGCTAAACAACAGAGAAGCAATACATGAATGCATTTTTGTGTGTGTATATGTGTGCATGTGTGTTAAGTTAAACAACATAGAAATAGGTAGAAGAAAAAGTAGAAATTCCTCTCCTTCCCAGGCCATCACATGCACAACTAGTAAAATCTGTTTCTTATAGACCTTTGTCTTTGTGCCTATGGCCTGTATACCTGTATTATGTGGCATCATGTTGTGCATGTGATACTGCAACTTGTACTTTCTCTTGTATCTTTCAGACATCTCCATGCCAGTGTATCCTTCCTTCTTTTAAGTGCAGAGACATACCATGCTTATTTAAATCTACCCCTGTGGAGGCTAAAGCTCCCTCTTAGATGCTAATTCGCCATGTGGACTTCTGATTAACCCATTCCAGGAATGCCTCTAGGTTTCTACTTTATCCACCGTTACCATAAATTCTGCCCTTAGGTCAAAACAACCTTGACCGTAAGTCCTGCCTTTAGGCAGTTTCACATAACACTCTTGCCCATCTTGGTGAGATCTACTTCAATTGTCACATTCCTTCTCTATGGTGTATAAGCTCGGGGTTTGGGAGGTAGTGACATGGGCATCCACCATCTCATTTTGTCGCAACACTGCCCAGGCCATGGCTTCTGTTTGTAAGTCCCTATTAAATGTTTCTTTCTGAGAAACTGGATTTGTCAACCTCTTCCTTCAGCCTCTTGGCTTCCTCAGCCTTTAGGGGTAGGTTTGCATAGACCTGCTCACCACAGAACATACGGTGAGCCAGCCAGGAACTGAGAGACCAAGAAATGGGAAAAGGGAATGAAGCATCCATGGGGGTAACCCCAGGGTGTCCAACCACTTCTATGTGGAGTGGTGTGGCTTGCCTTTTAGATCCTTGTGTGTGAGTACAGGGACACCCCAAAAACTCCAGTAGGTTTTTTAGGTAGACAGTGAGGGATTCCAGGTCTCCTGGGGACAAGAGTCGGTGCCGTTGCTTTGGTGCAATTGCCCCACCTGGGAAGAAGGCCCCCATCTTTGTCCTGCCCCACCCTAATCTCCCCATCGACTGCCATACCTGGGTAGGAGAGAACACCCTACTAATCTGCCAATCAGAACTTAGCATGCCAGTTGCAAAAAAATGCAGAGGACTCTCTAGCCCACAGGCCAAGCAGCATAGATAGCACAGAGTCTGGAAATTGACCTAGAACAACCCACATGCATAGTAATGCAACTTCCAACTGTCCAATCAAAGTGGATCCATGGGGATGTCTGAATCATGAGGGAGGTCCCAATCCGGGCACTGTAAAACAAGACGCAGACCATAACCAGGCCCCTTTTTGCGCCCTTCCTCTTGCTCTCCCTGTAGAAACAATGGGTCCGGTTGTCATCTGTGGTGTGTGTATCACACTCTGTAAGCCTATATCTTGCTCTTGCCCCATAATCCTATCTTTCTCTCCTCAACAAACCTCATTTTTGTGCTTACCTTAATAGTGTGTCTGGTCATTCTTTGGCCATGAGTGCACCAAGACTAAAACCGGACAGGTTTAGAGTGATTTTTAACTTAGAGCCGTCTATCACACAGTGGTAAGGAAGGGTGTTGAGGAACCGCTTTTGTGGACTGCTCCTTTGGCGACGGGAGCCCCGCTAGCAGCAGAAGCAGAAATGAAAGAGCTTCAGAAGGAATTACAATTAGAAAAAGGTTTTTTAAGAGCCCTGTAGTCAAAAGTCAACTTAAGTACAACTAATGTTTAGGCTATATATGTATACATGTATATTGTTTTAAGGCCTCTGTTCTCTCTCTGTATAAACTTCTCAGTTGACTGAATACTGTTTCTCTGTTCACTTTTCTGTCCCTCTCTCCTCTTGCCACCCTCAATGCCACATGAGCAGCCCCTGAAAAAAAATTTCTAACAGCCCAGGATCCCTCAAGAAAAACAGAAAAGGTGTCCAAGACTCCTCTTTTGTAGGAATTGCTTTTTTTTCTCATGGACACTCGAGAGTTGTAAGCAGACAGATTCCTCTCAGGTCTAAAACTCTGCTCTCTCTTGTATTGTATGCTCTGACCTCTTTGGCTTTTGTTTTGGGTACCAGAGATTACTTCGTACTATGAGCAGACTTGACCTTGGTGCATGTAATGGCTAGCAGTCTGGTGAGAGCTACCATGTTAGGCTGATGGCAGATTTTTACAGTAAATGATTATTACTACAGGAGGCTACTCATTTCTTTGAGCATTTGGATAATAAAAGCATGATTTCAGCACCTAGAGGCTAAGGAAACACTTTCCACTAAGGGATAATACTCCCCCAGGGATGAGCTGATCTCAGAGTGGGCTGAATGGCATGCTGGGTTGCCCACCAGCCTTGGGGCAATGTCCTCACAATGAGGTGCAATGTGGAAGCTTTGTACTGTCCAGTCCTATGGTGTTTCCCTCTTTTTGGGGACCCAGGACTAGGAGGAAAAATAGGATCCCTGATTTTGGAGAATCTAAGTGTCCTGCCTTCCAGCTGTACCTGCTTTTCACATATTTAAACATTAGGTGCTAAAAACTGCATGTTTCTTTGTACTTTTTCTTATAAGACTCCACCCTCATGTCAGTAATCTAATTAAGAAACCAGTTATTAATAAATTAAAAACACCACCTATCAAACTAAACCAATCTACAGTTAGCTGGCTATTTTGTAAAATAAATTTATATCTATAAAGGAAATCTCCATTTGTAAGAGCTTCTTCCTCTCTGTATCTAAACTACTGGAAACTTTTAGGTTAGGAAAGACAATGGCTTAAAGGTTTACATTAAAAGCCTCACCTTTGTTTAAGACCCTTCCTGGCAATCTTGTCTTCAGATAATGGTGTTTGGATCTAAGTTCTGTGCCTTTGAGATGTAAATTTTGTACCTTATTTCATATAGGAGTAGTGTCTTTGAAGATGCAAATTTAGAGTTATCTACCTAACAATTGTTTACGACAATGGAACAGGTAATCATGAGATTGACAATCTAAAGTTGGGGAGAGATACTATTTAAAAACTGGCAAATGAAGAACCTTATAAATCTATAAGATATGCTTATGTCTGTGCATTTATATGTGTTAAGTGTATGTGATATTTCACTATCAAAATATATGAAAGAGCTCTAATTAATTGGTTTAAAGTAAATACTTATATAAAATATTTTGTCAGGAAAATATTAATAGAAACTAACCCAAATGCCTTTTAGTTCACGTGACTTTGGTACATAAAACTAGGGGTTTTTTTAAATCTCAATTTTTTCATCTTAAGGAAAATAACTTTTGTTGACTTCAGATTTCTTTTAACATAATTTACATACAATAAACTTTACCATTTTTATTTTATTTTATTTCATAGTATTACAGAGGTACAAACATTTTGGTTACATAAATTGCTTTTGTACAGTTTGAATCAAAGTTATAAGTGTACCTATCACTCAGATAGTGTGCATTGTACCCGTTAGGTGTGAATTTACCCATTCCCTCCTCCCCCCTCCCGCCTGCTTGATTTCCAATGAGTTTTATTTCCATATGTGCACATAAGTGTTGTTTGATTAGTTCCAATTTAATGGTGAGTACATGTGGTGTTTGTTTTTCCATTCTGGTGATAGTCACTTCAAATAATGGTCTCCAGTTCCATCCAGGTTCATATAAGAGCTATTAGTTCACCATTTTTTATGACTGAATAGTACTCCATGGTATACATATACCATATTTTATTAATCCACTCAGGTATTGATGGGCACTTGGGTTGTTTCCACATCTTTGCAATTGTGAATTGTGCTGCTATAAACATTTGGGTACAGGTGTCTTTTTTATAAAATGTCCTTTTTTCCTTTCAGTAAATACCCAGTAGTGGGATTGCTGGATCAAATGGTAGGTCTACTTTTGGTTCTTTGAGGCATCTCCATATTACTTTCCATAAGGATTGTGCTAGTTTGCAGTCCCACCAACAGTGTATAAGTGTTCCTATCTCTCTGCATCCATACCACCATTTGTTGTTTTGGGATTTTTTGATAAAAGCCATTCTCACTGGAGTTGATATCTCATTGTGGTTTTTATTTGCATTTCCCTTGATGATTAGAGGCGTTGAACATTTTTTCATGTTTCTTGGCCATTAATCTATCTTCTTTTGAAAAGTTTCTGTTCACGTCTTTTGCCCAATTTTTAATGGGGTTGTTGGTATTTTCATGCTGATTTGCTCGAGTTCTTTGTACAGTCTGGTTATCAGCCCTGTATCAGATGTATAGCATGCAAATATTTTCTCCCATTCTGTAGGTTGTCTATTCGTTCTTTTGATTGTTTCTCTGGCTGTACAGAAGCTTTTTAATTTGATCAGGTCCCATTTATTTATTTTTGTTGTTTCTGTGATTGCCTTTGGAGTCTCCTTCATAAATTCTTTGCCTAGGCCAATGTCTATAAGAGTTTTTCCAACATCTTCTTCTAAAATTCTTATAGTTCCCTGCCTTAGGTTTAAGTCTGTTATCCATCGTGAATTAATTTTTGTGGGTGGTGAGAGGTGCAGATCCTGTTTCAGTCTTCTACATGTGGCTATCCAATTTTCCCAGCACCACTTACTGAGTAGGGATTCTTTCCCCCAGTGTATGTTTTTGTCTGTTTTGTCAAAGATCAGTTGGCAATATGAGGATGGTTTTATAACTGGGTTCTCAGTCCTATTTCACTGGTATATATCTCTGTTCTTGTGTCAGTACCATGTTGTTTTGGTTACTATAGCTTTGTAGGGTAGCCTGAAGTCTGGTAAAGTGATGTATCCTAATTTGTTCTTTTTGCTTAAGATTGCCTTGGCTATTCGGGCCCTTCTCTGGTTCCATATGAAGCATAGAATTATTTTTTCTAGATCTGCAAAAAATGGTGGTATTTCAATGGGAATTGCATTGAATCTATAAATCACTTTGGGTGGTATAGACATTTTAACAATGTTGATTCTGTCAATCCATGAGTGTGATATGTTTTTCCATTTGTTTACATCCTCTGCAACTTCCTTCCTCAGTGTTTCTAGTTCTCCACATAGAGGTCTTTCACCTCCTTGGTTAAATATATTCCTAGGTATTTTATTTTCTTTGTTACTATTGTGAAAGGTATTTAGTCTTTTATTTGACTATCAGCTTGACTGTTGTTGGTGTATAGGAATGCTACTGATTTGTATACATTGATTTTGTAACCTGAGACTTTGCTGAATTTATTTATCAATTCCAGGAGTCTCTTGGCAGAATCTTTCAGGTATTCTATATATAAGATCATATCATCAGCAAATAGTGATAGTTTAACCTCTTTCCCCATTTGGACACCCTTGATTCCCTTCCCTTTCCTGATTGCTCTGGCTAGGACTTCCAGCACTATGAGGTATAGAAGTGGTGACAGAGTGCAACCTTATCTGGTTCCAGTTCTAAGTGGGAATGCTCTTAATTTTTCCCTGTTCAATATGATGTTGTCTGTGGGTTTGCCATGCATGAATTTTATAATTTTGAGGTATGTTCCATCTATACCTATTTTGTTAAGAGCCCTTATAATAAAAGGGTGCTGAATTTAGTCAAATGCTTTTTCTGTGTCTATTGAGAGGATCATATGGTCTTTGTTTTTCCTTATATTTCTGTGGTGAATCACATTTATAGATTTGCATATGTTGAGCCATCCTTGCATCTCTGTGATGAAGCCCACCTGGTTGTGGTGGATTATTTTTTTTTATGTACAGCTGAATTCAGTTTGCTAGGATTTTATTGAGAATCCTAGCATTGAGGATTGAGAATCCTTTTTGCATCTGTATGCATAAGGGATATTGGTCTGTAGTTTTCATTTTTTGTTGTGTCCTTTATTGGCTTTGGTATCAAGGTGATACTGGCTTTGAAGAACGAATTGGGGAGGATTTCTTCCTTCTCAATGTTATGAAGTAATTTCTGCAGTATAGGTTCCAGTTCTTCTTTGTAGGTCTGTTAATATTCACTGTGAAACTGTCTGGTCCAGGACTTTTTTTCATTGGAAGATTTTTTATTGCTACTTCAATTTCATTAGTTGATAGTGGTCTGTTCAGGAGTTCTATTTCTTCCTGATTGAGCCTAGGAATGTTGTATGTTTCCAGGAATTTGTACATTTCCTCAACATTTTTAAGTTTATGTGCATAGAGATTTTTGTAGTATTCAGAGATGATATTTTGTATTTCCATGGTATCAGTTGTAATATCTCCTTTTTCATTTCTGATTGAGCTTATTAGGGTCCTTTCTTTTCTGTCTATAGTTAATCTAGTAAGAGAAATACTCTAATAGGGAAAGCCATGCCCAGAAGTGTTTCATAATAAAACGGATATGGTATATAGGATCCTGCCACTTTGGGAGTGCAAAGAAGAGATACTCATGTGCAGGGAGCCTGTTTTCCCCCTAGGACTGACTCTGGAACTGTGTGAGTATTACTGAAAGTTCAACACTTGTCCCTGAGGCTGCATCAGAGTGAGGACAAGTGGTTTGAGGAGAAGGAAAGAGGAGTTTATTAATTTGCCAGCAAATGAGGAAGTTGACAGACTCCTGTCTCAAAGTACCAACATCCTGCTTCTGAGCAGAAGTACAGAGATTTTAAGGTTCTTGTTCATTCCATCTTTGGCTAAGACAATCTCATGATCTCCACTCCAGCAATTCCCTTGAGCCATCTCGTGTGGCATAAAGAACAAAGGACACTCTCCTGCCCCTCCCAACCACTGGCCTGAGGCAGGGATGTAGGTTTTAGTTCTCAAAAAGGGTGAAGGGGTTTTGAAGAGACTGAAAACATTTTTACCCTTTTTCAGGCCATTTTGTCTGTTACATGAGGAGCTACATGGATACTACAGTGCCTGGTAAACAGCTCTCACCTGACTGACAAAGGGCTGCTTGGTCTGTGGATGGCAGTTCCAAGATGAACAGAAATTTCCTGTTTAGAAGGCTGCTACTCTGACTGAAGAAGAGTTAAGAAAATCTTTTTCCTTTTGAGTTATTTATAGCTTAGAGAAATTGGGTGAAGTATACATTTGTAAGCAAAATTTACCTTTCTGTCTACCTGATTTCTCCAAAATCTGGAAACCATTTATGAGTATTCTTATTTTATGGCAATATAATTATTTGCATAAATTCAGTAAGAATCTGTTTTCTTAATCTGACATGAGATAAGAGAAAAAAACAAAAAAAGAAGAATCTGTTTTCTTTTGTGACAGGACACAATTGGAGACATGGGTTATTCTACCAAGGCTTCAATTGTAATGGCATATTTTTAGATGTGATCAGACTGCTTTGAGGAATTGAGATTGACTTTATAGAGACGACAAAAAGCCCCTTGGAAATATTGGCCTGGTGCCTCGCCTATATGGTTCCCTTTCAAGGTTCTTGACCTGTGGTAAGTAAAGAATGTCACCTTCTGACAGGCTCAGGAACCTCAAGATATTTGAGAACCTCACTCACCTGGTAGTAATATTCACTGGGTGCTGGTCAGGTGGGAGTGGGGTGGTGGGGGTGGTAAACTCACAACTAATGGGGGATGGGCACACTTGTAGCCCTGGCTTGGGCAAGGCAAAGGCATTATATGTAACCAAAATGTTTGTACCCCCATAATATTCTGAAATTAAAAAAAAAAGATATTTGGGAACCTCAAGAAGAGGATTCACTCAATTTGTACAGGTATTACAAGCACAGTCTAATGACAAATCCTTGGCTTTGCTCAAGGCCTAGAAGCTTTTAAAAAGTCTAATTCAAAATTCCTTATGAAAGTTCCAGCAAAGCCAACTTAAAAAGAGCCTATATGACCAATAACTGCTCTTGCTGTACTTTATGCAAATAATCAGGCCAAGTATAATGAGACTAAAATTTATTTTACAAATAAATTGGTCCTGCTATGATTTATCCTTAGTATAAATGGGAAACTGGAAAGAGAAAAACTTATGTTTCAGAAGAAAACTATAGTATACCCATTATTAGACTCTAGCCTTCACCATTGTTTTTGAGTTTTTATTATTTGCCTACAATTTGGACTAAATTCTGAATTATTTCTTGGCTACAACTCTCTAAAGAACAACTGGGTTTTAATTTTCTTCATGATGCTTTTAGTTGGTTCTCTAATGGGAAATAGGTTCTTTTTTGTTATTGTTGTCCTGGCATGTAAATTCTCTTTTGATTGTAATCCTTGTGTGCATTATATTTCTACTATTTAAATTATTAATATTATATATCTCTCTTTGTTTTACTTCTTCTGAGGAAACCAAAATCATGGTGTTCCAACAACTAGAGATGATTCAACAAAGCTTGCAAATCTCCCTCATTTGAAATCCCACTGGGCCCAATCTGTCATCCATTGACAATGCACAGCTGCTAAAGTAACAATATCAAGCACCCTCCTCCTAAAGGCTCAGTGACCAGAAGAGGAGTGCGCATGAGATTGTAAGAGCCAGATTAAGGGGGTAGAGTATGGAGGCTAAAGCAACTTCTTCTTGGATGTTGACTTCTGATTAAACCCAGTTCCGGAAATGCCTCTAGATTTCTACTTTACTCTTACCATAAATCCTGCCCTTAAGTCAAAACAGCTTTGACCATCAGTCCCGCCCTTAGGCAGATTCACAGAGCATTCTTGCCTTTCTCTGAGGGGTTGACTTCAACTGTCCCACACATTCCTTCCCTATGGTATATAAGCCCTGGGTCTAGGAGGTGATGGTGCTGAGATCACCCATCTCGCCTCACTGTGGCCTGGGACATGGCTTCTGTGGGTAAGTCCATATTAAATGTTTCCTTCTGAGAAACTGGATATGTCAGCCTCTTTCTTTGGCCTCTCATCTTCCTTAGCCTTTAGGGATAGGTTTGCATAGACCTGCTAACTATAGAACAACCCCTTATGGATAGACATTTCAGGTGTTTATGAACTTTCCCTCATATAACATTGCAAAATATGTAATTCCACATGCCTCTTGGGCACCTGTACAAGTGCTTTGCTAAGACCAGCATTTCAAAGTTAATATCTGGCTTTGGATGATTTGCACATTGAAATTTTTGATACCTTCTGTCACTTGGCTGTCCTGAGGACAGGGTCAGTTTATACTCTACCAAGAATTTTCACCAACCCTTAGAATATTTTAAACCTTGCTACATTTTTATCAATCTGTTATTAGGAAAACATCTCATTGTTAACTTCTATGTTCCTGATTACTAAATCAAGTAATCTATTCCTACTATGAATTGCCTGCTCTTACTCTGTGACCATTTTTTTATCTGTTTGTTTGCCTTTTGTTAATTTATAGAAACTCTATTTTGTAGTTATCCACATTTTGTCTGTTATATATGTTGTAAATACTCTCTTCCAGGCTGTCATTTGTCTTGTGATTTTGTTTATGGTGGGATTTTTGTTTTTCTTTTTTTTTTTTTGTACAGACATTTTCATTTCTACATAGTCAAATATAACAAACACTTGTTTTGTGGCTTCCTTTGCTCCTTCCAAGATTAATAAAATATTCATCTATATTTTCTTCAGATATTTTGAAGTTGCTTTTAGCTCTTTATTCCATCTGGAATGAATTTTTATATATGGAAAAAAGGGAGCCAACTTTTTATTCTAAATTTTCAATGGCCCCAATCTCATTTATTGAATAATCTATCCTTTCCTCCTCTTATTGGCAAAGCCACATTTATCATATACTACATAGCCACATATACATATATATTAAAATGAGTGATATTTCACTCTAATTTATCCAAAATATCTCTTTCCTTAAACTTCTTCAATTCTTTCACTAGCACAGCAGTGGGCTTTGGGGGAGGATCTATTTCTCCCATACACACATACATAGAAGATTCTGTTTCACTTCCATGATGGAAGACAGAATGCAAATGTTTGAGGCCATTAATAAGGGGCTCCTTCCCCACTCCATGTTTGTACTGTCAGCAAATCAAATCCATGTTTCAGCAAAACATCAAATTCCTACATGTCAGGGAGCACGCAAGCTTTAGATGTAGCTATTCCATCCCAGACCACTGTTATGCTTGACCCCAAGAGCATTTGAGAAAACGTGCAACTGTTGTTGACCTGAAGTGGACCCAGGCCTAGCCTGTCACTTAGAATTTGGACTGTCCACTTCGAACTTAATGCCTGTCCAGAACAAGCTCTGAAAGATGGGAATGACCATCCATGTCAGTGGGATTCAGCTTCTGACTATAAAAGTACCCAGTCACACATTATAGGGATGTATTCTGGCATCATTTCTTTCTAGCTTATCTTCTAATGATCTTTTGGACATCCTGGATGCCAATCCCAACCTCCCCTGCCACCATGCAGAGCAAAAAGACAGACATTCTTGCAAAAGAGATGATGTTTTATTATCCTAATTAAAGATGACCTGAAAATATATTTGCCATGCTAGGCAATTATTTCCAGAAAGAAACCCCACAGATCAACTGTCCTTAATCTAAATGTGTTATCTCTGATAGCCTCCACATTTTGATTGATTTATAAATAATGACCCAGTACAAGTTACTTCATTTAGTTACCTTGTCACTAAAATGGAGTTTGTCTTGGACGGGGTCCTGACAGTAGCATTGCCCAAAGCTAGGCATTCTTTGGTGCTTTGCCAAGATTTTATTTGACCATGGCAAAGATTTGGTCATACCAATTTTAAGCATTCTTAGCCATGGGCACTACTTCAGCCATGTTAAATTAAGTAGACTTTGGGGGTCTGGTTTGCTTATTCATTTACACACTGGAATGGACTCAAGGCAACTTCAGAAGAGAGTTCTGGTCTTGCTAGTGGGCAGTGATGGAGGGCTCAGCTTCCAAAGGGATATCAACCAGATTTTGGGGGTCTGGTTTGCTTATTCATTTACACACTGGAATGGACTCAAGGCAACTTCAGAAGAGATTTATGGTCTTGCTAGTGGGCAGTGATGGAGGGCTCAGCTTCCAAAGGGATATCAACCTCACCCCAGCTTGCCTGCCAGTTAAGACATGTGAGTGGATACTCAAAGGGCAACAAAGAACACTGCCCTTCAAGTTCATCTAGGGAGAATACTAAATGTTTATGTAAAAGCCCCACTGAGAAATAACACTATTCACAGAAGATTGCTTGAAGGATAAGCAGTTCATCTGTCCTTCCAGATTTTCTAACAGCAATCCCTGGATCCCATCAGCACAGCTGAAACACGGATACCTGGGGTATATCATATTGGCCCCAGCAGAATTACTGTTTGCTGAACTGTTTTTGGTGTGATGCCATCAGTACTTTTTAAAATGTCATTACAAGTAACAGTCCTATGAAAAACATCATTATATTTGGGGTAACAAGGTTGTTGAAGACATTGTTCATCACATCACACGGTTTTCTTTAAGTACCCTCAGGGGCAATTCTGTCTGAATTTAGTACTAAAAATACTAGTGTTTCCTCCAGACAGTCGGTTTGCCTATCTGTGGCATGGTTTTCCAGAGGGTGCCCTTAGAAACACTAGGGCAAAAGGCAGTTAATTGGTGTTCCATGAAAAGGGCATTCCATAATAAAATTTTTAAAAAAGCAAAAATCTCTAAGGCAAAACGAGTCATTGTTTTGTTATTTACCACAACACCTCTCTGAGTCAATAATACGTATTATGTAATGTTACAAAGTGCAACATTTACTTGGAGCCTGGGGACGTACATAGCACACCACAGTCTTCACATTGGGCCCTAACCATAGAAGCTGACGTAGGTATTTACTTATATGCCAAAGCGCCTCCTGGACCCTACCCTGAGACTTCTGGCTTGTACTGGCCAGCTCCTCTTTAGCGTGGCACTTAGGCCTTAGAGGTCCTGAAATGTGACGCAATGACTGGGAGGTCTTCCCTTGTGCTGCCTCCTCACCCACTCTGCTCCACACCACCCAAGGAACACACCCCAGGAGAAACATCTGGGTCTTCAGCGGCTCCGCTGCTGACCTGTGAGGCTGCTGTGTCTGCCATTCTCCCAGACTGGCTTTGCTTTCACAGACGTCTGCTCCTGGCCCACTTGCCGCTGCTCTCGCTATGCTCCTTGGGGCTCTCCATTCTCTTTTCTTTTTTTGTTGACATCACTGGGTTTCCTTCTTCGCAAAGAATAGACTAATCTGAGGGCATAATTTCCTCTTGGAACATTTATCTTTTTAAATTTGTGTTTCTTGGTTGCTGGAGCTCCAAGGCTGCCACATTGCAGACAAAGAGGTTGTTTGTTCCCATCAGCACCACCACCCCACTCTCTTCTGGATCCAAAGTAGATGCCTTAAGATTCTAGAAAACTGCATTCTGATTATAGCAGAGACTGTTGCTCACCAATTCCCCTCTTCCTTGGCAATAGAAGCCCCACTTTTTAGCAGGCATCTGGCCAACCAGAATAAATACTTAAATACTGCATTTCCCAGACTGCTTTGCAACCACAAGTGAACATGTGGCTAACTTTTAGCAAGTCAGATTTAAGTAGAACTGGCATTTGTAACTTCCAGCAAGTTTCTTTAAAGGTTTGTGTTTCTTAATCTATCCCTTCTTTCTGCTGGTCAGAATGTGAATGTGACGGCTGGAGCTCTTGTAGCCACTTTAAACCATGAGGTGTCACACCAAGGATGACAGGAGCAAAATGCAGGAAGCCTAGATCCTTGGTGATTGAAGACCCACCATACAACTCTAGACTTCCTAACTCTGAACCCTTCTATATGACACTTTGTTTAAGTCTCTGTTATTTGGGATTTTTCTGTAACTCACACAGCCATCCTTTGTCATAATTAGAACACTGGGTAACTAGGGTTTTACTGGAATGGGAAAGAGCCCAGGATTCAGAGCCTAAGATTGAAGGACCTTGGCGGGGTGCGGTGGCTCACATCTGTGATCCTAGCACTCTGGGAGGCCAATGCGGGAGCATTGCTCGAGTTCAGGAGTTCAAGCCTGAGCAAGAGTGAGACCAGCCTGAGCAAGAGTGAGACCTCATCTCTACTAAAAAATAGAAATAAATTTGGCCGAGCAACTAAAAATACATTAAAAAACAATTAGCCAGGCATAGTGGCGAGCACCTGTAGTCCCAGCTACTTGGGAGGCTGAGACAGGAGGATCGCTTGAGCCCAGGAGTTTGAGGTTGCTGTGAGCTAAGCTGATGCCATGGCACTCTACCAGGCAACAGAGCAAGACTCTGTCTCAAAAAAATAAATAAATAAGATTGAAGGACCCTCAAGATAGGGAACTTTTCAGTTGTCGAAAACAGACAGTGTAGACTAGAGAGTGGGAGGTAGAGCACAGGGGAACACAGCCAGGGATGGGCTTGAGGACTCTGCCACTCCAAGCACAGTGGCTACATGGGCAGCACTGCGATATCCTGGGAGCTTGTTAGAAACTCAGAATCTCAGGCTCCCCCAGACCTACCAAATCAGTTTGACAAGTTCCCAGGTGATTCATAAGCACGTCAAAGTGTGAGAAACACTGCTTTAAGGGGGCTTTAATATCACATAGAGACAAAAGTCAAGGCCACAGTTCATCACAAGGAGCTAGAACTATGCAGAAATTATTTTGGAAAGGATTATGCCATCAGAAAAACTCTTCCTATATTCAAGGTTATAGCAGAGAAGCTGGCTGACCACCCCTGGGTGTGGATAGGGGAAAAAAAAGAGTTAATGAAAAAAATTGAAGCATATATTCTATACGTATCTAGGATAAAACCCAAATTCTCATACTTCTTACCAGGAATAGTGTTTATTACTCACAGCCTATAAACTCAAGAAAAATTGGTCTAGAAAAGAGAATTCAGTAATGCAGAAACTACGTCGGAGGGATGCCATCACGTCCTGGAGAAAATACAGGACTCTGCATAAGATAATTCCTGCTGAGGATGAGAGGAAAGTTACAAAGCACATGAGGAGATGATACTACCAGTCTCAGCAAATATTGCCAGTGGGAAAATTCATTCCTAAGGAATGACTAAAAATAGAGAATTCTGAAAAGGAATTTGAAGTACGTATATCTAAAACGTTCTAAAATTAGAAGAACGTAATCTATATAGTAAGCACAGAACATTATAAGTAAAGAGCTGCCTTGCAAAAGAACTAAAATGAAGTTCTAGAAATAAAAAATATAATCATCCAAATTAAAAAAAAAATCCTCAATAGGTTGGTTCAATAGCCCATTGACACAGCAGTGGAGAAAACTGGTTACTTGAAAAAGAGATCTGAGAAAATCATCCAGAACACAACACAAAAAATATAAAGACATTTGAAAATATGAAAAAGAAACTGAGAAACATGGAAGGTATGTTTTCTTTTTTTCCTTTTTTTCATTTTACCCAGCTTCTGCCCTTGACGTGGAAGGTATGTTTTAATAGCTCTGTATCTGTCAATAGGGGCTGCAGAAAGAGAGGCAAGGGAGAATAGGTGTGAGAGGTAATATTTGAAGAGATGATGGCTAAGGATTTTCCAGATTTGAGAAAAGCTTATGAGCCTTTAATTGGAAAGGCATCCAGAATAAGTAAAAACAAATACACATTTAGACATGTGATTGTGAAACTACAGAACATCAAGGAAAAAGACAATGATTTTAAAGACAGTGGAGAGTAGAGGGAGATTATCTTCAAAGAAATGTCTATCAGATTGATATTAGCCTTTTTATTGGCAACAATAGCTGCCAAAAGATGATGGAATAATATCTTAAAAGTTCCAGGGGATAAAGAAGTCATTCTGCAGTTCTGTGTTCAGCTGGCCCACATCTGAAACTGGGGATGAAGGAAAGATATTTTCAGAAAACGATTGAGTTAACTAAACACAGATCTTCATTGAAATAACTATGAAAGGATTACTTTGGAAAAATGAAGAGAGATGAAGGTGCAAGAAACAATTATGTACAAAAAAAATTTGTAAACATTTTGGTAAAACTTGGTATAGATTCTAAAAATAATAATGACAAAGAGTGGGTAAAACTATGATAGAACTAAATGCCAGACCGTGGTAACATGAAAGATGGAAGCAAAGTTACAGCACTCTAAATTCTATATCTTGTTTAGAAAGAGAATGGAAATATCAATTAATTTAAAATTTTTTCAGAAAATATGAGTTAGGTATGAGTGTTAAAAATACCTGGGAAACTACAAAAGGAGTAGAAATACAACATATTAATATAACTTCCAAAGTGGGAGGGGCAGAGGAAGAAATATAAAATCTCAACATAGATACATATTCATAGAATGAGCATAAAAATCATGGACTGAAAGGACACCCATCAACATCACGACAGAGGTTGTCTCCTGATGGTTTTGGAAGGCAATGCAATGAAGACTTCAGCATTATCAGTAGTGGTTTTTTTTTTCTTTTATTGGAAAACATCCAAAGAAAAACATTAACATTCATTTATACCTAACAGTGAGATACTATAATATTATATTAATTTTTGCTATAACTTCCTGTAATTTAAATTTCTTTTTCAATTAAAAATTTTAAAAAAGAAATGGAAATCAATTCAAAAGGATTTTGAGTTTGCTGAAGAGGGGGTGGAGGAGGGAGTAGAGAGCCGGTCTCTGCTCCATCACCCACGCTGTGCCAGTGAGAAGCATCCAGATGTTGCAGGGAGGGGAAAGGCTTGAGCAGTGGGCTACTGACATAGGGCTCCCAGGCTCCATCCCTACCTTGCCTTGGTCTTTGCATTGGGCTGCTTTTGTAGAGATATACATATATGTACACAGCTTGTGCTCACCCTACATGAAACCATCCAGTCCCACAGGGCTACTTTAAGGCCCTTACCTCAGGCACCTGCAGAGGGTATTCAGAGACCCCCAAGGGTGCGTGCATGTGCAGCAAACTCATTAGGAGACAAGGATTTGTTGGTGTGTTTGGAGGATGGGGTTGGAGAAAGGGCCTACCCTATGTGCCACATACACGTTATATAAATTATCTCAGAGCCTCGAAAACAGCTCTTTAAGAGTAGTATTGTCTTTACAGAGATTGCTATTTTGCCTATGGCCTCTCCCCTGGTAAATTGCAGAGTTGGATCTGCAAACATACATAAAAGTAATATCTCCTGAAGAGAGCATAGGAAAGCCCTCATACCCCACCTCCTCTCCCTAAGGCCCCCAGAACTACTGTTAAAACTTCCCTATCTTTCCTCTACCCCCACAGACCCCTGCCTTCTACCCTTAACCCCGAGAGACCTCCTGCCACCCACACTCATCTGGCTTGCAGGCCTGAGTCTTCCTGGTTGGGTTGAATATCTCTGCCCAGGCTAGGCTGCTGGCCCTGCACCAGCTGTATTCACCTAGAGCCACCAAGCTGCAATGTCAACTTGCAGTTCACCCAGGCTGGGAGTAAAGTGGTAAGAGTGAAGCAAAGGGCTCCCCTCATTTATCTCTAGAGTGTGAAAGCAAGTGTCTTAGTTTGTTTGTCTGGCTATAAAGGAATACTTGAGGCTGGGTAATTTTATAAAGAAAATAAGTTCCTCTGGATCACAGTTCTGCATCTGTGCAAGAAGCATGGCACCAGCATCTGCTTCTGGTGAGGGCATCAGGCTGTTGCCACTCCTGGTGGAAGGAGAAGGGGAGACAGCACGTGCAGAGATCACGTGGCCAGAGAGGAAGCAAGAGAGAGAGGAAGAGAAGAAAGTGTCTGGGTGACACATGGCACCGTTGCATGCCTGTACGCCTTACCAAACATTCACAATTAGAAACTTATGAACTCCTTAAATGTTTCTGTTTTAGTCATCTCCCTTCCCCACTTTTGATTATAAATTAAAAACCCATTTTAATATATCTAACTAAAACTAAGGGGTGGTGACAAAGGGAATTCTGCCTTGAGTAGATCCAGACAGCAAGAGCATTCCTGCGGGCTGAGTTGGGGTAAGAGCAACTGAGAAAGCGAGACTAGAAGTACCAGGCTGGAGGCAGGTGACAGAGACTCAGAATCAGAGCACTCTAATCCTCACTCATCCTGAGTTCACAGACCCCTAGTGTAGAGGAATGAGGAAGGGCTTGGACATCAGACGGACATGCATTTAGACGTCCCTTACTGCCTCTATGGTTTAGGACCGTCATTCCATCTAAGCCATGTGTTCAGTGTCTGGCCCACTGTAGATGCCAGATAAACAAGGGTCCTTTGGAAAATGTAGATGTTTAGGGGTACAAGTACCTCAGCACCCCAGGGCAATAAGGATGCAGAATGGCCACCCTTGGGGTCCTCAAGGATGTGCTTTGAGATCCATTCAGGATGCCAGAGGCCAGAGTGGAAATCTCAGACTTGCTCACAAAGACCCAGAACCCAGCAGCACAGCTGGGAACCATTTTCTGAGGAGGATTTAAGCTGAAATAGAAGCCATGCTTTTGTAGAAAAGGGTGAAAGAAAAGATTTTAAAGTAGTGCTCAAAGAGGGGACAGAGAGCACTAAAGACAAGGCATAGTGCTTGGGGAAGGGGGTGGGGGATGCTGCTAGTGACATTTTGACCAAAGAACAATTTCTGAGTCCCCTCTCCACTGCCAGGAGTCAAACTGAGTCTTGCCTGGAGGTACTAGAGACCTCTCAACCTGCCCTTCACCATGCCTGGTCTCACCACCCAGGGGCAGCATTGTCCAGGCCCACATACCCCCAACTATAGCAACTACCACCCAAAGTGAAATAGATCAGCCCAGACTTTTTTTTCCCCATATGAGATTTCCAGAAAGGAAATCTGCCAAGAGACAAGAGCTACCAAGAGCCAGGAGGAGAGATGGCGTATTGGGGCCATCTGGGGAAAGGGTATTTCTGGCACTGCTCATACCCAAAGATAGCAGAGGAAGCAAATGCATGGAGAGGGGCATCTTCCTTCGCAGCCCCCATCCCCAGGCATCCAGGCATTCATATGGAGAGAGCATGTCTGTGTCCTCTGGAACCCAAGGTGATGTGCTGGTCCCTGTGGTCTTTCTGAGGGGACCCATACAACACAAGCCACACCCCAGTCCTTTCCCCCGAAACCTCCTCTGGGAATCCCTTCTCCCCACACATCAAATTAGCCTGATGCAAAAATGGAAACACAAGCAAGGAACCCCGGAGCCGCTCCACCCGGAGCTCTCTCTCCCCCCTCCTTACCCCCCATCTCAGCCTTGCCCTCTCCTCAGTGGAGTTCAAGGCAGGCGTATTTCCCCCAAGGTTGTCACAGAGCAATTTTCTAAACTGCATGAAAACAGAAAACAAACAGAAAACCAAATCCACCAAAGCTTGAGTTTCTAGAACAGCTTGGCAGGCCAGAGCAACGTGCTAACAATTTCATGCTGTTTTAAGAGTTTCTAACTAAGCAACATGTACCAACAACCAGATGTGCCCTGATACCGGGAGAAAAGAACATGGGCTTCTAGGGACAGAGATTTGTAAAACAGGAAAACACTCATCAAGAAGTGTAGCTTCCAAGCGTGCTGAGCTGGGAAGGGAAGCCGTCTCTCTCGGCCTGGACATGGCCAACTCAACCACTCATTCAGTTACATGGCAGATATTGTGGTCAGTGCCTTGTTTGGGCCGGTGACTATGCTGGGTATTTGGGACACCAAATAGATGCTCATAGCCTGTGCAGGACAAAGGCAAGGGAACAAATATAATCACAACAAAGTATGTTATGCTCTGAAATGGAGGAGAGAAGCCTGACTCAGGTGCTGAGTCAGGAATCAAATAGAGAAGATTTGATTCCATTCATTCCAACTTATATCTATGGAGCGCTTATTATATGCTAAGGACACAGAAGGGAAAAAGTCAGACATAGTTCCATCTAAGAAGGAAAGTGATAGTCATCACGCAAGAGAATAAAAGCATGTTGATTGTGCCTGTAGCAGGTGACTCTTGAGTATTTACTTGGCACTCACTGAATACAGGGTTCAGGAGCTGAGCACAGCATACATGCTCACCAGCCAAGAGCCAAGAAGCCTTTGAAGAAAGCCAGATACACCTCTTGTTAGGGGCCTGTGGCTTGTGAATGGGCCCAGTTCCCCAGTGGCATGAGGTCTCTGTCAACAGGACCCTGCCCAACTCTGAGAGGACCACCGTGGCCAAAAGAGACCAGGGCCCTGGGCTCTGAGCCACCCCATGGGACCATCCCCATGGAGTCGGGTGAGGGCTAACTCAGGACAGGAGGACATCCACCATGCTACTTTAGACTTATATCCCATTAGTTTATCTTACCACTTGCTTGCAGTATACAACAATTAATATTTTTATAAGTCCTGAAATTATTGTGAAATAACATAGTCATATTGCATTTGGGGTTTAAACTTGGTAATTTGATAAACAAAAACATGTAAGTCATAAAATGATTTTTGTAATTCTCTATTTTGGCATTTCTTCTTTTTTAAAAAATTATACTTGGGAAAAAAAAAGGAGGAGGAGGAAGAGGAGCTGGCCTGGGGCCTCCCTGGCCTGAGGGGTCACTCCAGGTCAGCAGTCCTCCTGCCTCAGGAAGTCCCTGCTCCCGGGCAAAAGTCCATTAGCTCAGGCTTAATGCTGTCCTAAAGACAGTGGCCTTTATTAGGGCTGTGTTTGTCACCTGTTAACTGGTGTTTATTGCACCAGCACTGGGGCGGGTGGGGAGGATGGGCGTGAAGGTCACAAGTAGGTGGGAATTGCACACCTCAGGCCAGAGTCTCTCCTTGGTCATTATTTCCCTAGAATGACCTCTGGGGGAGTGGGGACTGGGGGCACAAAGCCCTCCTTGAGCTAACACATGACAAGCCAGCACAAAAGAACTGCAAACAAGCTCCTAATTAATGGGTTTGCTCAGAGCTGTTTCCCTGTTTAGGGACTTCATCCCAATAATTGCAGGCTCCATAATCATTAATCAGTCACCACTACTTTTCTGGGTGCCGACCACAAGCCAGGCCCTGTTCCAGCAACGGTGAAGAGAGAAGAGCAGAGAACAGGAACTCAGATTTATTAAGTGCCTGCCTGCCCTGAGCCGGGCACTGTGCCAGGGGCTTCATTTGCATGAGCCCATAAATCTTCACAACTTTCCGAAGAGGAAGTCATAATTATCCCCCTCATACAGATGAAGAAACTGAGTCTCAGAGAAATTAACCAGCCCAAAGTCATCTGCTCATAAGCGAGAGAGTCAGAATTTGAACCCAGGTCTGAAAGACTCACAAGCCTGGGTTCTCTCTGGAAGGTAACACAGACCAACTATGCAAAAATGCTACAAAGGCAGAAGAGCTCAGAGCCGGGCTATGCGAGGCACCCTCTCTGGACTGTGGGAGCCTAGAGAGGGCAGGAGACGCAGGGCTGAGGTCCCAAGAGAAGGCTGCCCACAGGAGAGGTGGTATGCGCTAGACCCTGGAGGGTGGGAAGGATTGCACACGTTTGATAAATTGTACTCAGGCACTTTTTCCAACCACTAAGTTTAGGGTTGGAAAGGACTGTGGAATTTGTGCCTCACTTGAGGCCAATAAACATTTAGTTAAATGTCCAAGGAGGACGTGTAGACGCACACACTTACACGCAGGCACACCTCGGCAGCTCCCGATAGTGCCTGGCACGGGCACAGTAAGAGGGGATCTCGGCGGGCAGCAAGGTATTGGCATCAGACACCGGTGGGGATTAGGGCAAGGTCCAAACCGAGAGGAGGAGACGTGGAGCCAGCGAGTCCTGTGACCACCCTGGACCTGGAAGGTTGGCAGCTCCCTGGGAACGTCTCATCCAAGTGCCCAATTTAGACCTTGTCCCAGAACATAAGAAATGCCAGGGGAGAGCAGAGGAGCCAGGAGATGATGAGAAGCAGAGACTGACCGAGAGCTGGGCCCTTTCTCCTCTGCCAGCCATCTTAGCCATGCCCCCACCTCCGCGCTTTCCCTCCTTGACCCCTAAACACACACTAGCCAGGTGTTCAGACCCCCAGCTTTACGGGAAGAAATGCACTTCACAATCCCATATAGATTCGCCCGTGAGTCTCCCCTGGGTGCTGGCTCTGTCTACACTAATGTCTCCATCAGGCAGAGATTCGGGGCCCTCAGGCCAAGCCTAGGCCTGGTCAGCGGTAGACAGATGAGAGCCAGCCAGGACCTGGCCAGTGAGCCCCACACCTGCCCAGCCCCTAACTAGGGCTTGTGTGGCAGCCTGGGGGAATCCCATGGGGCAAGCTGTTCTTTGTTAGAGCTGGGATAAGAATGTGAGCCCGGCCCCAGGGCTCACCTAGGCCTATCTCCCACGGCTCCCAGGACCTGACAGTCCACAACACATGTGACTCCTCCAACCGGCTCTGACTCTGGATTGGGTTCCAGAGTGAGCTGCTGGCCTGGAGGGCCGGGTCAACTCTTCCTGTGGCAGCCAGGCCTGTCAATCTCCAAGGAAGGAGTGCTCTCGTCCTGGAAAACAGGCTTGGAGCTAGTGGCCAGGCCCCGGCCAAGATGTGATGAGCCAAACCCCACACGGTCACCCAGACCCAAGCCCAGTTCCAGCTACCAGTTGGTACCGTTCATCTCTCACTCGCACGGCCCAGCCCTCCACAAAATCTGACTGCGGACCAACCTCCTGGACTAGGGTCCTCGGCCTGCCTGCGCCTCCCTCCCCTGGCTCCTCTCCCAGCCTTCCACAGAGCTTCTGACCACTCCTGCCCGTGACTGAGTGGCCAGGGCAGTACAAGCCCGTCTACCCTTTGAATTAGCCGCCAGATGCCGACATTCCTCTTCAAGGTCTTCCCCAGGCATGTCCAGGGCGCCTGTGGGGAGGATGCTCTGGAAAGACCATCAGGAAGGAGAGGAGAGAGGACAGGAAACAGAGAAGGAGACAGAAGGGCCTGGGTTTCCCAAGCCTGGAATCCCAGAAGAAACACAAAACCGAGTCTGTGACCTTCATTTGAACGGCAGTGGTTTATTACTCTGGGAAGAGGGTGGTGTCAGGAGGGAACCGGGACTTCCAGCAGTCGATGTTCAAGCGAGAGCTCCTCCTCCGAGGCTACCAGCTCTCCCAAGTGTCACCAGTGCCAGTGGGGTCTTCTGACTGGCAGACGAGCCTCACAAAGGGCCACTTGCCCCCTAAAACATCCAGAGAAAATGAGCCGGGGCCACAGAACCTGGCCCGGCCGGTTCTCCAGCCTTCTCATGCCCTCCTGGGCTTTGCTTGAGGCTGACCGGTTGAGAGATCAGGGGACAGCCAAGTACCAGCCTGGGCCGTGAGTGGGACAGGCCAGAGGGATGAGCCAAGGGAGCCCTTCCTGATCATCCCAGGTGTGGCGACACAACCCCAGCTGAGCAACCAGCAGTCTCCAGCTCGTGCCCTCCCCTCCCCACTCTTGCCTCCCCCAAACCCCCAACACCCTGCGTCTGGCACATGTCCCTAGCTGTAGCTCTGCATCTCTTGCTGGCAGCTGGCTCTTTCCCACTCTCTACCTCCCTTTCCCCCTTCCTCAAGGCCCCAGCACTCTGAAGCCAGCAGGGGATGAGCTGTTCTGAGTTGAACGGAATGGGAAACCACACTTTCGACTCTGAACATGTTTCAGTGGAGCAGCCTCTGCTGAAAGCCGACACGCCGGGCTCAGACCCTGAACAGCCAGCTGCTTCAGGGAGGAGTGAGGGCTGCGACTTGTGAACCGGGCTTTCCTTTCCCTACATATCCCTGAGTCCATCAGCTCAACACTGTCACCTCCAGCCCATCAAGGCCTCTCAGCTCCCTTTCTTTTGGGGCTACACAGCTGAAATTCGGCAAGCAACAGCAAGAGAGGGCATTTTGGAGGAGCCCCCAGGAACCACCTCAACACCAAGGACTGCAGAGGAGCCTGGCAGGGTGAAGTTCAAAGACACTGTCCACAGGCACAGAGTGATACACACGCACACACACCCCAGTGCTGGTGCTAGTTTGGGAGCCCTGAGCAACTCCTGTAGAACCCAGGATGGCAGACTCCCGGGGGACAGCGTTCTAACAACTACACACGGATCTCACCACAGAATACAAGGGCTACCTCAAGGCCTGGAAAAAGCCCCACTCACAGGGCAGATTTTCCAATACTGAGACTTTGGGTTGTCTAGAGAAGAGGGTTATCAGATAAAATACAGATACCCAGTTGAAATTGAATTTCAGATAAACAACAAATAATTTTTTAGAATAAGTATGTCCCAAATATTGCTTGGGTCACACTTATACTAAAAAAGTATTCTTTGTTTATCTGAAATTCAAATTTAACTGGGTGTTTTTATTTGCTAAATCCAGCAATTCTATGTTAGGACTACCTGACTCTATAGTCACATTGGAAATGGTGAGAGAGTGTCACAGGGTAAAAAGGACAAGAAATTGCAATCAGTTCACCTTTTCCTTATCCCTCAGCATCTGTCTTTATCTTAGTCCTGGCTCACCCAACTCCACCACCTTGACCTCTCCTGCCTCCCATCTCACCTGATGCCTAGCTGCTCTGAGAGCCTGTGGCCCAGGTGGAAGCCAATGCTTTTGTCCCTTAATTCAGATGCATGGAGGTTGAATTTTTCAAAAGAAACTTTATTAGAAAACTAAAGGAGCATATAAATATTTGAATTCATAAAAAAAAGTATAGTAGTTATCACATGTAAGGAGATCAAATATCAAAGCCCGGAGACCAGGTAAGTCTAGCCGTGGTCTGGTCGTCCTTTCCCTCCAACTGTTGTTGGATCCGCTGACTTGTAGTAAGGGTTTTTAAGCTGGCTGTCCCCTCAGTGAAGCTGGACCAACATTCTAGAACAGAGGCTCTAGCTGGCTGCGTATTAGAATCACTTAGGAATCTTTTTGCTGCCTATCCCAGACCAATTAAATCAGAATTTCTGAGAGTAGGGCTCAGGTATCAGGATATTTAAAAGCTCCCCAGGTGATTCTAATATGTAGCAAGGGCTGCGAACTCATGCACATTGGAATCACCTGAAAACCTATAAAAAAAACTACTGATGCTTGCGTCCCACCCTCTGAAATTCTGGTGTAATTGGTATGAGGTGTGGCCTGGGCATTGGGATTTTTAAAAGCTCTCCAGATGATTTTAATGTGCAGCAAAGTTTGGAACCACAGCTCCTCACAGTTTAATATACTTCAAATCTCCCAAGGATCTTGCTAAAATGCAGATGCTAAGTCAGTAGGTCTGGGGTGGGGCCTGAGATTCTGCTTGTCTAACAAGTCCCAGGTGACACCAGTGCTGCTGGTCCTCAGGCCACGCTTTGATTAGTGACGTCCTGCATCAGTGGGTCTCAAGCCTAGGTGTGCATTGGAATTACCTGGGGAGTCTTGAAAACTACCTCGGCCTGGGTCCCACCCCAGAAATTCTGATGTAATTGGTCTGAGGTGGGGCCGGGTCATCAGGATTGTAAAATCTCCCCAGGTGATTCCAATGTGCAGCCAAGGTTGAGAACCTTGGCCATAGACCAACATCTAGGCGCCATTTTACAAGCGGCCCCACGACCCCCAGTGGGGAATCCCACTCTCCACAAGGCATTCTGACTCACCTCTGTTCCCTGCCCCAGCTGGCAGAAGATGCTTTCTTCCCCTGCCTCAGAAGGCCATGCCCTCTAGTAAAAATTCCCTTTCTCCCACTTGGGCTGAAGAAAGCCTGTAATTCCCAGCTCAGTTGCAGAAGAGAGATGATTGCCACAATACCCTGAAACCATTTCTGGCCAGACCTGCCCACCCTGCCTTGCTCTGATTACCAACTCTTCCCTTTGCCCAAGTGGCCCTCTCTGATGGTGCTTCTGCCAGAGCAGCCAGGGACTACAGAAAAGTACACATCACCCGACAGTCACAAAGAAGAGAAACTCCGTGCTTTGAAAGGACACTATCATTCAGGGGGCTGAGCGGTTTTCACTACTCAGCAGTTCCCAGGCTGGTGAACATCCAACCTCTCCCCTTTCCTACCTCATCTCTTTGAAATGGAGTTTTGGTGACGCATGGGACGAGATGTGGCCTGCAGAGAACCAAAGGGAGAATGTGAAATGGAGGAAATTATTACTCTATATTTGGTGTAATTTCCATGAAATTATTTATGAATCATTCTTCCCCCTAAGGGGTGACCATAAATATCATCTGTGATGCATCTTCATTAGTAGCTTTCATCTTCTGACGGGGCTTGTATCTTTTGTTGGAAGTGGGATGTTGCTGGTAGAAATGCGAGTCCATGTCTTGGGTGTGCGGAGTTTGTATAAAATATGAACTCTAATGTGTAGAATTTGCAGGTTGCTGAAGTGTCACAGTCTACTGAAATGGGTCTGGAATCAATAAGGTACACATCAAACTCAATTGTATTTAATTTTCATTGCTACCTAGAGGAAAGGCTTGTATGGCCCTACACGCATGAAATTAAACACGAAAGCCCATCTGAAAGTGTACAAGCGATACTTAAAATGACCTGTAAATAGAGTAAAACATGGCAGCCCAGCCCATCGCAATATTATCATTTATTTCTCTCTCCGTAGTGGAGGTGACAGCTCCCATAAGAAAATCAGAAGAGACATGAGCACATTGCTGATCTGAAGGAGAACTAAGTGTTTTCAGTTACACATCAGCGGGGCTTCCCTCTCTGCACACCCCTGGAGTCTCCTCCAAGTGGAAAATCGCACTGTGTCCTTCAGCCTGAGAGCAAAGAGGGAAGGCAAGTAAAACAAGGCCCTCCTGAACTTGGCCAGCACCCCACCCCTGCCCACCCACCCGCCCCAGCTAAGTGCCTTGGCCAGTGAGCTAATAGAAGGTTCTGCTCTTGCAGCTGACATGGGGTGAGGGGCAGACGCCCACTCCGGGCACTTCCAGCCGACACTGACCTTTCAGTCATGGAAACATTCCCCAGACCGACACTAATCGGGGGCACATCTGGCGTTTGGACTGCATCCAGATGGGGGTTTACGTTAGTCGAGTCAGCATGATAACCCGCTAGGGAGGCAGGGAGGGGAGTGTGTACAGCAGCTGAGAGCAATCCCCATCTTCAGCTGCACATGTGAGAAATGGTCATGTTGTGGCCAGTGAGTCACAGAATAGAGGCTACCTAATCCCTGTCCACCCCACTCTCCCTACCCCCACCAACAGAGGACAAAGCAGGTTCAACCCAAAAAGCCAACTTGCCAGAGCTCTGCAACGGGTCCGTGGCAGTCTAAAATCCCAGTGTCCCAACTCCCACTATATTGCACGTCCCACATTTTCATACACTCTCAAAGTGTAGTGTATTATCTCAGGATAATATGGGAGCTAAGGTGGTGAAAAGAATCCAGCTGTTTCTTCTGTTTCACTTCTTGTGATTTGCAAATGTACATGACCATTTTCCAACGCAGTGACAAACCCCTGTGTCACCACCATCCCTCACACCCATCCACCCACCCTAATTCTTCCATCCTAGTTTCTTTTTTAGATTTGCAAAAAGAGGCTGCCCTAGTGTGTGGCCTTTTATCAGAAAGAAACATAATACCTTATCTCCCATCCCTGGGACAAGGGACTGCAATTGGGAATAAGACCTCATGGTACTGAAGGCCCAGCCGTGTAAGGTCAGGAATGACTAAGGAACTTGGCCAGCTCTCAGACTCGGCCTTTGCAAAGTCTGACATCTGTTGCAGCCACCAACAGCACTGCTAAAGAGGTAACCAGGCAAACCAAAGCCATAATAAAAGGGATTATGTCCCCACCCACCCACAGAGAAGGCTTCCAGCTACAGAAGGAAGTTCTTTCCATGGCCCCTGGAGCACCCATGGCTACCATGTGTCAAATCTACCCCAGCGATCCTCTCCTATATAGACCTTCAGGCACAGATTATGGAAATCAGGAATCTTACCTGGCTGCTCAAATCCCAAAGAGGTTAGCAGGATCTTCTAGTATAAATAATTGATAACTGCAGAGATCTGTTCATCCTCCTCCCTTGATTTGTTATAAATCCATAAAGAAATAGGGAAATAACCCAGGTAAAAGCAAAACAGTGGTCAATGGTCAGCTTCCCAAGATAAGTTTCAGCTCCTACATTAACTAATCAGAGCTTTCCAGCACCTTCTCTTCCTTCTACATCCAGCCTCCATACAAAAGGCAACTATTATCCACCAGCCAGTCAATTTTGTCCTCTTCTAGAATAATCAGAAAGGAAAATTACCCTCACTCCAAATCTCGTACCCACCCAAAGATCACCCCCCAACCCCTCCCTTCTTTTGTCTCATCTGAGAAATATGTTTTATCTGCCCTGATGGACAGGACAGTAGTAACTGAGACAGAAGAATGACCCTCCACCCCCTATATGGGACAGCTTATCAGCTCCATCCTCTGAGGAAGAACTTGTAACACTCCACAAGCTCTCTGGTCTCTGAGAAGAAGCTCAAAGACACCGTCACTCTGCCTAAGCCAGTCAGGGTCTCTGCTGGTGCCAGCCCTATTTGTTTTCTGCCAGTGATTTGGTACAAAGCCATTTCATGTTCCATGCCAAACCAGTAATTCGCAACACTCATCAAAATCTGCCTCCATCTGACTCAGCATTCCTTCCTTCCTAGCACAGCCAACCCCCTGACACCCTAATATCCGAGCCTTCAGCTTCACTGTTTACATCACACAGGAGATTTGGGTTTAGAAAAGCCCAATTTCCTTTGGATAAAATATGTTGATGATTCATCCTCTCTGAAGAGACGACCCATCCCGGGCCTTGCTATCCTGAGACGGGGCTCAGAGAGGGCGGACCACGGCCTCAGTTTCCAAATGAGAAGGACAACTGGTTGTTCTTGGGGTGTCCTGTAGAAACGGAGGAAGCTTCCGGCCTGATGCGGCCATGGATGCGGCCTGGGGTCACCACGAAGCCTCAGGCCACACCGCCTGCCACTGTGCCCGCATCTAACCTCCTCTCACACAGAGATCTGACCCGCCACAGACATCCCCATCTGGCCTCTGGGCGGTTTCTTCAGCACGGCTCCAGAGCCAAATTAAACGTGCACTCTGTCTCTAGACAAAACGGGTTTTGACTAGATTCTGTGTTTTAGAGAGTGAGTTAAATGCCGTTAACTCGCTAGGGGCGGGTGAGAGGGATGACAAATAACAACTTGTCTGAATGTTTTACATTTCTCCCCACGGCCTCAGTGAGGTTCACGATGAGGTCATCAATGATAAGGAGCAGGACCTCCCAGCCAGACCATCCCTCCGCCCCAAGAGGACACTCCACAGAGATAAGCTGACAGGACCCCGAAACTGACTCCCTCTCTGGGGAGGAGCACGGGGCGGCGGCCAAGTCCCAGGGACAGAACATCTAGGACAGAGATTGAGGTGAGGGGCGTCAGATGCAGCTACCGACAGCTCAGCGTTCAAGGAGGGGGAAGAGAGGGACAGTCCCCATCAGGTAAGATGTACACCCCAGATGGTAAGCTCCAAAACTCCAAAACTCGAGACTTCAGCTGCTAGAAGGTCCTGGGGGCAGAGATAATAAACTAATAATAGGCTTTGAAGGTTTACTATGCATAAGGTACTCTATGCTAAGTATACTATTACATTTGTTACTTTATGTAATCCTCATAACAACCTTATGAGAATAAAAACCATCACATGCCCATTTTACAGATGAGAAACTGAGATTTTGTGAGGCTAGCTGAGGTCACATAGCTATAAGGAAAGGAGCTGGGATCCAAATCAAGGCCTATCTAATCAGAGCACACACTCCTGACCACTACACTAGAGCAACAGGCCCTAGAAATGGTGAGCTTATCCATCCACCTGTTAGAAACCAGCATGTGGATGGTATTGGGGGGGGGGGCGGTTTAAGATTCCAGAAGACAGTCCTTGGCTTCATTCCTATAGGGAATCCACTCTATGAGGCACCATTTTCAGAAAAGGCATACCATGGCACTCATCATCACTGTGTGTATTCTATGGCCAGGTGAGTCAGAGTGTAACCACTGCATTTTTTAACACTTCCTCCAACAAAAACACTACAGAGCATGGTGGCCTTTGAGCTTAAACTCCTTAATAGAGGCCTTTGAGGTCCCATCTGTTAGTATGACAACAATCCCTGATGTCTCTACCTTCTAGGAGTCTTGTAGGAGACCCTAGGCCCTTGAGACACTCAGGACACAAAGCCAGAGCAGGATGAAGAGGCTCCCGTCACCTCATTCTTTCCCAGAAATTTCTTCAGTCTTCCCATACCCTGCCCCCCCCCCACCTAATGACCCACCAGAATTAAGCCAAAGGCCTCAAGAAGTCTGCAGAGGGGCAGGATCAGGGCAGGGGTCAGATTTTCTCTTTCAGTTGATTGTTTTCTGATTACTTTAGGCTTGGCCTCGTCAGGACGAATCCATCACTGTCAGCAGGCAGTGGGTGGGGAGAGGTTCCACAGACTTAGAAGTATATATGGGATGTTTAAAACCGTGGTGCAAAAAGAAAGGCCTGAGAAGCTAAACCAAAGAAGATGTAGTTGCACAAAGTGAGGGGATCTAAAGAGCCCCCAAGGTACCAGAAGGTCCCACGTAGTAAGAATTTTAAGAGGTGATAAAGGTAACTTGCTGTCAAAGAAGGCAGATATTGCTAAAGAAACAAGTGAAATTAATTCCTTTCTCAAGCCACCATAAAGGTGAATGGCTACCAGATGGTCAGACAGAAATACCTGTCCACAGGCTGTTGGAGAGAAAAATAAATGCAAGAAGAAATCAGATCCTCCACCAAGCAGGTGAGCAGGAAATTAAAATATCTGTACACTGACCACAAAGCAAGACCACACATGTTCATGAAGAGGCTGTTAGGAAGACAGTGTGAACATCCGTTAGCATCTCTCCTGTCTGCCAGCCTGTGCCAGAGAGGGGAGTCACAAACCTCACAGTGCCAGAAGGGAAAGCCTTTGGAGAAAACCCAGCAATACCAACAGGAATGAAAGTGGGACAGCAGAGAATTGGGCCACTGGGAGAAAACCTGGCACACACATCCTAGGCGAGTCACAGGCCAAGGAACAATGCTACCTTTTCTTGAGCACTTGCTATGTTGCTGGGATCTTTCTAAGTGTAGGCAGCTTCCGAAATGGCTCTCAAGAACACTTGCCTCCCAAGTAATTCCTCCCTCTTAAGTGTGAGCTGGACCTAGTGACTTGCTTCTAATGAATAGAATAGGGTAAAAGTGATGACATGTCACTTACTCCCATCAAAAAAATCTCCCTGGATTTGTGCTTCGTAGACCACCCCCCTCCACTCCAGACTTGCCTCTTTCAGATTCTAGCCATCAGTGACTAAATCTTCATCCCTTCCTTCAATAATCCTTTCTGTGGGCTTGTTCCTACTTTCTTCCTAGGACACACACACACACACACACACACACACACCCCAACCATTCCAGGAGTAGGAGGGAGCTCAGCCTTCTCTTACCATTGTTCTGCTCCTGCCCAATCAATCTCCTGCCAACCACAAATTAGCATCACACAGGCATTTACAGTGCAGCCCCTGGGGACAGATAGAAGCTGCTAATCCTTCAGAAGGGGCACTGGCACAATAGCCAGGGGTCTGCAGCCTCACCCCCCATGCATGGGGTGTTCCTTTGCAGTACTCCCGGCCCCTTTGTGAGCTGTCCAAGTCAACCACAGATGGTGGCGTCGTTGGGCCTTGAGCAAAGAGGACAGACACACTGGGAGCCTACAGAGAACCAAGCTTTGCAAACGGCCGCATGACACACGTTCCTGAGGACTCTTATTTTTCTCTGGCAGATGACTCCCTTGTGTCGAACTCTTTCTCAGAGCTTCCAGCCTGGTCTTTGTTGGTCCATTTTTACCGGTTAACTTTAATGAATGGCTCCAACTGGGACCAATGCAGAGCATGAAATCCCCTGGGGCCAGGCTGTATTTCTGACCCGCTCCACCCTCTCAGCAACTTGGATTAACAAAGCCCTGGTTTGGAGGGTTTTTGGGGTTTTGATTTTTGGTTTTTCTTTGTTTTATTTTTCTTAAGGAATTGATTTGGCCCTGTGAAGTCAGATTGAAATTCCTGATCCCAAAGGAAGGCAGCCCTGGCTGGGTTCCCAGGGTCGTGGCGATCCCCGAGCACTGCCTTTCCGCCCCAGGGCCCCCGCTATCACAGCCCTTCCTGCCCCAGTCCCAAAGGCCGGCTTTTGCTGCAGCCTCCTCCGAAGCTCCCTGCCTGGCTCATGGGCCCGTGTCCTGCAGCTGGGCCTGGAAACAAGGGGAGCTTGCAAGAGGGGAAGCCTCTTATCACAAACATTTCCTGCCTACTCCCCCCTGGCCCGCATACCACAGCCCTTCCCTGGCTAGTTGGGCCACCAACGCAGCCCTGACAAGCTCCTCACAAAGACTTGCAAGGCAGGGGCCCCAGACTTGTCTCTACTCCAGCCAGATTCGCCTCATCCACACTGTCTCCCTTCTCCAGGGAGCTTACAGGAACGGACAGGCCACCCAAATGCTCAGGCACTGAAAAGCATGGGAGGAAGTCAGGTGTAACCCAAAAGAAAGAGGACAAAAGGCAGGTCGGATTTCTAGTTCAAATAGGAGATGTGACTCACAGCTGGAGTTGGGCCCACCTCCTCTGGGACCCTGCTGTGCTCTCTCTGACAAAGAGTTAGACACCTGTGAGTGTCTGCATGCGTGTCTCTGAGATCCCTGTGTTGTGGCACACGTGTGCTGCACGTGGGGTTGAAGCCGCGTGGACTATAACCTGTGTGTGGCAAAGGACGGGGCGCCAGGGCCAGCGAGTCCCCAGGAGCAGCCAGCCCAGCTGTGCTCGGCAGGTCACTGAGTTCCACAGCTCCTCTCCCCTCCCCACACCTGGGCCACCCTGGTCCCACCCACTCTCCATGGCCTGCACTGGCCTCTCTGGCTCCTGCCCCCAGCTTGCTGTGTGGTCCGAGCCCTCTGCCACAAGAAGAGCCAGGGAGGGAGGGATGGGCCTGCATGTTTACACTCAAGCATAACTGAACCTTTATTTTAAATAAATAAAACTTTTAGCCAGTTTTTATTTTCCTTTTCTTTCAAAAAGCTGTTTTCTCTTTCCTCCTCCTCCTCCTCCTCCTCCTCCTCCTCATCATCATCATCATCACAGCTGAGCCTTTATCTGTGGGGCCACCCAGGGAGGGGCTGTGGGAGGAACAGAGGCCAGGCTGACCCTGGTGCTGATGTCTTCTCAGGCCATGTGAAGCATGCTCTCTCCCCCTCTCTCTCTCATGCCCACAGAGCCCCTGGGGTTCTTATGAATTCAGGGATGTCCGGGCCTGAGGAACAGAGACTAAACAGGAAGCCCAGTCTCCATCATCAGCATGTTGTCCATCTGTTCTCCCCAATCATACGCTTGCCCACCCCCATTCCCCCAACCCTCTATGAAATTGCCATCCATCTGTCTTCCACTTTGACCTGTCATCTCTCTGTCTCCCCTCTTGGACCCTCATCCATCTGTGCCTCCCACAGGACACCATCTCTCAGTGTCTCCTTTGGGTTGTCATAAATCCGCCTTCCCCATGAGATGTTCCATCTGCCCGTCACCCCACTGGCCTGTCGTTCCACCCGATCCCCTTCATCATCCTTTTCTGTGCATCTGTCTCCCCCCATGGGACGTACGTTTGCCCATCTGTCTCCCCGAATGGGGCCAGCAATGGTGGGTGTCTGAGGTGTGGGAACAGTTGGGACTCTGTCCTGGTTTTGATCCCAACAACAATAATAGTTGCTACCATCAATCAAATGTCTCCTCTGCGTTGTACACTCTACATACATTATCCCCTTCAATCCTCACACAGCCCCGTAAGGATGTGTTTACTTCCCTATTTTACCGGCAAAGAAACCGAGGCTCAGAAGGGTTGAGTGTCTTGCCCAAGGTCACACAGCTCCTGACGGCAGGCGCAGGATGCAGAACAAGCTCTGCCCATAAGGAGTGGGGGTGAGGACACAGTCTCCTTACTCCACCCCCAGGATGTGAGACTCCCCTCCTGTGGCCTCTCTGCACATTTAATTTACACTTTGCTGCTGGATGTTTTCAGACTGATGAAGTTTCCTCCCTGCCCTGGCTCTGCACGAAAAAGTGAGGGAAGAAAAGCAGCCAGATGTGAGAGCGATTCGAAGGTCTTTTGGGGGGGATGGGGAGTGATGTTAAATAAACATCCAATGGTATTCTTTCTGCAAAATGATCCATTTTCATGGCACCCAGGAGTTCGTCCAAGGGTCTCTGGGTCACTGGGGAAAAGTGTTCCGTGTGTTTTGGCTCCATATTCTTCCATTGGCCACAAAGAGCTAATTCTTCCAATTAATGAAATCAGCACTGCTGATGGAGATGTACCGACAAATTATTTTCAAGACGAATATCTTCACACCGATGGTGGGGCTGATAGGCCTGAAGGATTTGGAAGCTATAGAGGGAAGGTTCCCCCCACCCCTCCCAGCCAGCAAGACACTGAGGTCATTCATGATGGCCGGGATGTTGGCCACCTCCTCCAGGGACGCCTCTCTCGCCCGGAGCCATGGAGACTGGACTGGGTTGTCTGTGTCGAGGGGCTGCCTATCAATGGGCTTCTGTATGGCCACAGCAGGTCCCCAGCACCCCCCACCCCCACTGCCCCAGCCAAGTCCCCTTCAGGGCCTGGTCTGAAGGGCCTATTCAGCATTTAGGACTCCCTGATGGGAAGTGAAAGAGAGACAGACAGATGCTTCCGTGGAGCTGGGGAAAAGCTGGAAGCCTGAAGCCACCAGGGAGGAGCCCCGAGAGAAGAAAGAAGGAAGCCCAGAGGTCCTGCAGGATAAGAAAGAAAAAAAGGAGGGAGGAGGGGAGGTTGCGGGAGGGAAGAGAAGGGGGGAGGGAAGAGAAGGGGTGGGAGAAGCAGAGAGGGAGGGGAGGAGGCCGGAAGGAGGCCCCCAAGCACAGGGAGAGATCCCAGTTGGGAGACAGACCAGAGCCAGAAAGCAGTGTGGGATTTTTTTTTTTTTAAGCCACAGACTTAATTTCCTGATGATATTTTTTTCAGGCTGATATTAGTATCGTTTTTCATTCCCCAAGCAGATCTGCCAATCGTGCAAAGTGATCTAGAGTGTGCTGGGTGAGGGGGCCCAGCTTGAACCTGAACAGACTCACAAGGATGGCCCAAGGTCAAGCCAATGTTTCATCCCCTTTTGGACCACTAGAGGATCAGGACAAACATTGCTCCTGGCTGGTCCTGGAGGAGGCAGCAAGAACAGTTTCTAGGCAGCTCTGGTGAATAGGTGACCATTGGAGGCCAAGAGCTAAATTATCTCTGTTAATGATCTCTGCGGTTTCCATTTTCCTGTGTGGACCCTGACAGAACCAGTATTCTGAGCTTTGAGGGTTACAAGTTAGGAGCTAAAGGAACCAAACAAAGCCCAAACCTTCTCCAGAGCACCTATACTACTGTCACCAAACCATCTTTCTAATGCCTTGTTTCCCTGCTTAAAATCCATCTGTGCAATCCTAGGCTTACCAAATAAAGTCCACACCCCTGAGCCAGGACAGCAAAGCCCCCTAGAGCCCAGCTGCTCAAGAGTGGTCCCAGACCAGCTGCCTTGGCATCACCAGGGCAGCACCATGGACCTGCTCAATCAGAAGCTGCATTTTATCAGCGACCCATGTGCAGGTGACAGTTGAGAAGCCCTGCTCCTGACTGCTTCCACCTGACTCCAGCTAATCTCCTGCCACAAACTGGAATGGTAAAAATCTCCAGGTACATCTGTCACTTTTCCAGTTCTGAGCGCTGGTTCCTGACATCCCTCCATCTTGAAGTTGCTTCTACTTGTACCCGCTTGCGAGAATCTCACCCACATTTTAAGACCCAACTCACATGCCATCTTCTCCAGGGAGCTGGCCCTTCCTGCCATTCCCTTCCCTTGCCAGAGGTTATTAACTTCTACAGCAGTTTGTCTGAATCAGCCTTGGAGTGCTTTCCACTTCCTGTCTTGCATTTTGGTTGCTTGTGTACCTATCAATGGGGCAGCATGGTGTAGGGGTTTATAGGACTTCCTGGGTTCAAATCCTTGTCCCACTGTTTCCTAACTGTGACACCAAGCAAGTGCTCAACTTCTTTGGACCTCAGTCTCCTCATCTATGAAATGGCAGTAATAATTGTACCTACTCACAGAGTCGTTGTAAGGATTTTCAAAATACATTTATTGAATGCCTGTGTGCTGTGCAATGGAGACATTATACAAATGTGACCAAAACCACACAGGCTTGGCTCATACTGGATTATAGTGCTTGTAAAGTGTTTAATGCATAGTGAGTGCTCAATATTTTCACCATACCCTGAGCATTTGTGTAAGGCAGGGAGCATGTTTTCTGTCTCTATAAAGATACACGGGTATTATAACCCCAACACCTGACACAGAGCTTGGCATATAGTGTGCGCTCGATAAATGATTGTCAACTGACTGCCATGATCCAATGTTCTTAATTGCACAGGAAATGAGGGATACTCTATAAAATTCATAGCTTACCCAACATAACACGGTCTTCCCAAGACTGGCTGTTTTGTGTCCCTGTTCCTAGAACCATAATTTGTTTGTTTGTTTAATCAATGATTGCTGTTGTTTTTCTAATCATTGGTTTGAAATGCTGCTTCCTCAGTCTGATTTCCATGCTGTCCTCTTATTGGGTTCTTTCTGCCCCACTCCCTGGGTCCCCTCTGAAAGCTCAATGCTGGTTTTTTTGGTTGGCTTTTTTTTTTCTTTTTTTTTTTTTTTAAGTATCTTTTAAAATATTTCAACTGGTCATAAGTATTTATTTCATTTTTAACTTCTTTGTATAACTTAATCAACTGTCTCGATAACATTCTTTTGACTTCCCCCAAAAATGTTTCTTAAGACTTGTATTCTGTGTTTTCATCTCCAAGGGAACACTTTGGCTGAGTTTTCTATCAGGAATGACACAATTCTTTCCACAGCTACGCAGAGGGGGAATTTGAAAACCAACAGAGTCACATTTGCCCAGCTCTATCGCCTTGATCCCACACCCAGAGAATTCCTCACATGCGCAAGTCCCCAGCTCTCCCACTAGCCATATTTCCCAGTGCTGTCTCTATTAAAAATCTTCTCTTTCTGGTTAAATCCTAATGGAAAGTGAAATAAATGCCATAAAAGAAGCTCATTCCAGATGAGGGTCGTTCCAGAGTCCAGTTGCCTTGGATTACAATGGTCCCTGATATATAATTGTTTGCTTCAGACTCAATTATTTTCTTTTTTTTTTTTTTTTTTTTTTTTGCAGAGTTGGAGGGGGTCAGAGACAAATTTCACTCTGTTACCTGGGCTAGAGTGCAGTGGCATCATAGCTCACTGCAACCTCAAACTCCTGGGCTCACACGATTCTTCTGCCTTGGTCTCCCAAGTAGTTGGGACTATAGGCAAGCACCACCATGCCCAGCTAATTTTTTTTAATTTTTTGTAGTGACACGGTCTTGTTATGTTGCTCAGGCTGGTCTTGAACTCCTGGCCTCAAGTGATCCTCCCACCTCAGCCTCCCAAAGTGCTGAGATTATAGGCATGAGCCACTTCGCCCAGCCTAATTATGGGTTTTTTTTTTAATTTCAATCAATAATTAATTCAAATTTCCGTTCAGAGGTCCATGTGTGACCTGGTTTGGTTTAGATGCAATTCACATATTATCTGTCTCCCATGGTTCTGTCCTGTCCATAATTTGCATGTCTCGATCTTCATTTTATTATCCAGGGGCAAAATATTGTTTGGTGCCACGAAGCTCCTTCCACCCCAATAGAAAAACATTTTCCTTCTTCTTGCCTCACTCACCCTGGCTTTAAGAAGGGGAGAAAGAGACAATTAAAGCCACTGGTTTGGGATTCCAAGGAACTGGGCAGAAACGGAACCCCGGGCACGTGGGAATGTGATCTACATAGGAAATCTCTGAGAAGGCACCTGCTCCTCCACCGGTGTCTGTCTCCCAGGCTCCTGGAGGCGCAGCCTCCTGGGAGTGGCTGCTTGCTGGGAAGTGGGACAAACAGGCACAGCACTGGCAAGGACAGAGGGCTCTGTCGGTGGGAAAAGGACAATCGGTGAACTTTCAAGCCCAGGGGGTAGGGGCAAGGCTTCCAGTGTGAGCTAGACGTCTGGAAACTCAATCTTGCCCAGGGTATCGGTTACCTCGCAGACAGACCCTCTCCTGCTTGGAGGGCGGCAGTAGCCGGGAGGGCCTCTGACATGAAACTCTCTGTGCACCTTTTAATTAACTCTAAGAAATGTGCGTCCGTATCTCCTAGAAAGGGAAATTGTTCTGCCTGGTAGAAGAACAGAGCTATCATCAAGATAGGAATTTGAGTATGACAAAAATATCAAGAGGTTCCCATGTCTGCCGTGGCCCAGGGAATTAAACATCAGGGGAGTCACCCTTTAGGTCAGAGGGTTGGGATCATTGCTCCCTACCAAATTGCTGCTCAGGGCTTCTTTCCAAAGAGAATCATAAGAACTTCTCCTACCCTGCCTGCTGTTTTGGTATCAAACGTCCTTGGTCCTCAAGCATCAAAATATGAAGAACCCTCAGGTCTTGATTTTATCCACATTAGTAATTCCAGGTAAGTGCCTGAGTTACAGAATCCGACTTCACATCTATGCGTGAATCCTCTCCCCATGCACTCTGAGGCTGCCTCCAGACTAACCCTCTCAAAGCCTTGCTTCATGTATTCTCTGTTGACATTTAGTATGGACCTGCCAATGTGCTGGACGTTACTCCAGGACCTTGTGGAGAAACAAGCCCAAGACACGACCTTGGCCCTCAAGGGGTTTATGTACTAGGAGGGAATACAGATGTATGAATTAATAATAATAGCAGCTACTGTTTGTTGAGCCCTTGTGATATGCTTTTTTTAATTTATTTTTTTATTTTTTTAGAGATGGAGTCTGGCTGTGTTGCCCTGTCTGGAGTGCAGTGGCTATTCACAGATACAATCATAGCTTACTGCAGCCTCAAACTCCTTGGCTCAAGTGATCCTCCTACCTCAGCCTCTCAAGTAGCTGGGACTGCAGATGTGTGCCACTGCCCCCTGCATATGATATGCTTTTAATAAACATTAGGCTAAGTACCGGTGGTAGCCAACCCCCAGGATAGCTCACAATGATCCTCACCTCCTGATAGTCACGTGCTTTTGCAGTCCACTTCTACAGTGACTAATGCTGGTGTAAATAACAGGATATGTGGAGATAAGTGTGTGACTTCTGAGGCCAGGACATACATGGCAGTGCAGCTTCCACCTTGCTTCCTCTTGGATCACTCACTCTAGGGAAATCCAGCTGCCATGTGGTTAAGACATTCAGAAAACCCTCCCTGTGAGGAGGCACACATGGAAAGGAACTGCGGCCTCCCACCAATAGCCAGCGAAGAACTGAACCCTTCTGCCTACAGCCAGGTGACTGGGCCATCTTGGAAACAGAGCGTCCAGCCACAGACAAGCCTTCAGATGACTGCAACCCCAGCTCACGTCTTAACTCCATCCTCATAAGAAACCCCAAGCCAGAACCACTCAGCTAAGCCACCACTCCCAAATTCCTGACCCACAGAAACTTTATGAGACAGTGTTTATTACTGGTTTAAGTCACTAAATTTGAGGGTAATTTCTTGTGCAGCAATAGATCACCAATATAGTGCTTTGTGTTCATTTTCTATTGAATCCTCAGGCCAGTCCTATTAGGTATTTATTATGGTCCCAACTTTACAGATGAGGAAACTGGGATTTAGAGAGCTTAAAGTAAGATGCAAAGTCAGAGCTAAAAGCTAAGTCTCCCAAACTTCACAGTCTGTGTCCTTAATCTCCATATAATAAAATGGTTTTGGTGCAAATGTAGATATCTATACAGGGAACAAAAGGTCACAGTGGGAGAAGTAGTGAGCTCTAACTGGAAAGTCTGGAACTGGGGGAGGAGGAGGCAGGGAAGACTTGTTAGAGGATGTAAGACATGCAATGACAATGAAGAATGAGCAGATGTTCACCAGGTGGACAGCAGGCAGATTCCAGAGAGAGCGGCATGCACAGAGACATGGAGACATCAAACAGCCTGAGCTCCTCAGAAAGCTGTCTGGGGTTTCTAGACCCAGGAGAACCAAGGCCTGTGGCTCATTCACCAGGGTAATACCTTAGTTCTAGCCCCAGATCTACTCTTGCAGTCACAGGACCCCCCCAAAATCACTGGACCTGGCACCTCCCCTACAAACTGCTCCTTGCTCTTGATCAACTCAAATCCCCTTTCGATCGCATTTCTTACCTAGGTCAGTTCTCTTGTACAGACCCAGCTCCCTGATGTGTCTGACACACAGGCCACTGTTCTTCCCGGCAGACAACTCTTGCTCCTTGCATAAGTGTATTATGATGCTTACATTTGCATTCGTACATATCTTGTGTCCACTGCAAAATGTCACATGAACCTCACTTCCTTCTTTATCAGGGTATGAGAATGGCCAATCAAGGAGATTCAGGGGACCAAGTGTGTTGGATTAAAGAAAGGTGCTTTTCTTTTCTCCTGGCAGCCTTCTGGATGTATTGGTGGATTACAAATTAGAGAAGCACAATAAGGGAGAATTAGTAGCTGGTTCGATAACAGGATCCACACCCAAAGAGTACTGAGCATGGGTTGATCGAAATTCTAGAGGACAATCTATGTTGCCATGACCAATGGCTCTGCCCTCAGCCCTCTCCCAGGCAACATCTTTTAAACTGATAACTTGCATGAAGATATAGAAACCAGGTCTATCAAATTCCCAAGTGGCTGACACCGGGGAGATTAGTGACTGCATGAGATGGCAGAACCAAAAACTGCCTGCCTCTCAAAAGACTAGCATGGGTCAAGCCCACCAAGAGAAATTTCACCCAACACGTAAGGTCCTTTACTTGAGTTCCAACAGTAACTGCACAAATCCACAACAGAGATTTCTGACTCAGGACTAACTGTAAAAGGGAAAAACATTGAAGGGTTTTAGCCAATGGGAAGTTAAATAAGAGCAGAGATACAGCCTGCACTGATCTGGCTTCCCGGTGAGAAGGGTAAAGGAGGAGGGACAGTTGGACTCTGAAGGTTTACTGCTGAGATTCTACAGCCTCACCACCAGCCAGGGCTGTATTTAGTAACTCTCACGCTCTACTCCATTAAACGTGTTTGGGTTCCCAGCCCCTACCCGAGGCCCTCCCCCCAGCCTGAGCCCAGGAGCCCTTAGAAGGTAATGAGAAGGCTGAGAGCTTAGAGTCCTAGAGTCCGGGAAGAGCTTGGAAACGGAGAGCTCTCAGAGCCTCTCCCCGTGCGGCCCTATCCCTGCTGATAAGGCTGAGAGCAAAGCTGGCTGACAAGTGATTGGAAACAGGAGTTCGCAAACACTTTTAACCCTTTCCTACCCTGCCCATGTGTGCTGGAGTCTCTGAACTTGGAGGCCCATCTCCTTGTGGCCTCCCCCAACCTGTGCCAGGGCTCTCTGCACCCTCCACCAGCCTCCCCATCTACCTCTCCCTTTGTCCTGATGGGTGCTGAATGCTGTCCTTATGCCTGAAAAATAGTCACTACCACCACCAAACACGCAGCCCCTCTACCCTCAGGCTACCTCCACAAGTCAGCCAGGGAGTCTCTCTCTGGTCCAGACCCGCCCAAGCTCACTTCCCCACCACACCTGTGCTTTGCCAAGGCCACTGTTCGGCAGCAAGAACCTACCAGGTGAAAGTTGGTCCTGCCTGGTGTTTGGGAGTTCTGGGAGCCAAAACCCAAGGCCCACTCTCAGTAGCCTAAGTCCAGAGCCATTTTCAGGCTGGCTGAAGAGCCCTATCTGGGGACTCCAGGAGTCACCCCCAGGTCAGACCTGACTTTGCTGAGTCATTCTAAAGGCTCTCCACCCACCTAGGTCCTGCCTGGTGCATGGACAGGCCTCCTACAGGGACGGAGACTAGGGGTCTGTCCCTGGCAGTGGCCAGCATGGATGAAGCTGAAAGTCAAGCTGCCTTGCTTGCCCTGGGGAGGGGCATTAAGGAGAAGCCAGGCTTAGGAGCCACAGTAATTAAGTGCAAAAGAGGCTTCCTTCAGTAGAATGGAATTCAGATAAACTGCCATTATCATGCAAAGCAGCTTTGCACCTTAAAGCCCTTACCCAAACAGGCAGTTTAATTAAATCCCTAATCTCCTCTGGCCTGTTCTGACCCCTTCTCACCTCCTCTCCACCCTCCCCCCACCCCATCCCCAACTTCCAGATTCCATTAAAAACACTCAACCTGTAAGCGTGCAAACCTACCAAAAAATGGTGGGTCTGGTGTTCTCTTTGAGGGTCTGGGTGCTGTGTCTTAGGGCATTAGGTCCCTGAGGTTCAGACAGTCCTGACTGGGGTGCTGGGTGCTGGTGGCCAGTGTGAGCATGATGGTGGCGACTCTGGCCTTGACAATGGTAACAAGGGATTGAGGGGAGTGGGCACCACGCAGCCCCACTGGCTCCTGCCCAACCCCAGGAGGCTGATGCCCATGTAGGATCCACCCCATGCCATGTCTGCAATCTTGCTACCCATGGTAGGTATGCAGCAGCCCTAACAGACTTGGATGTAAGGATCCTACTGTCAAACCAGAAGAGGCAGGGACAGGCAAAATGACCTGTCCGTGGGTGTCCCCATTTCTGAGGCTGCACTGGCGCCGCTGTGAACCCTAGGAGGGATGCTAAACCTGTTGGTGAGAACCAAGTTTGCTGGGAAAAGCCTAAAGCTCTGATTTGTAGTTTAGGCCATCTGCTATAGGTAGGGGAGAGGTTACGATAAGGAAGATTAGAGTAGGGTGGGGAGTGGCAAGGCCAGAAAGCATCTTCTAATGTCTGCAAAATGCTTTAGAAATTTGTGCCTTTGTGCAGGAAAAGAAATAAAATCACATATCAAATGCCAGGCACCATGGCATGCGTTCTCTCTTCAGTCTAAACCTTGTAAAGTAAATCTCCGCTCCCCTCCCCACCCAACAGGAGAAGAAAACTGTCATGCATGCAGAGAAGTTAAGTGACTTGCCCAATGGCACACAGCTCGGGATTGGTGGAGCCAGGATTCAAACACTGGCTGGCCTTCTTGAAAATCGATGCTCTTTCTGCTAAACCATGGATCAGCTGCAAGGATTACAATGTTGGAGGGGGATTAACCACCCAGGAATACTCATGGTTTTGTAGTCCAGACTCTATCTCTTCTCCCTCCTGCAGCAAGAACGTTTCCATCCCTAAACAGGCCATTTCCTCTGAGCAAAGGGCTCAGCGGGGATGAGAGAATCAGCCCTCAGCCCCCAGAACAGACCAAGGGAGCCAGGCTTGTGGAGGGCTTCTTGGGGCTCAGACCCAAGAGAATGAGGAGTCCCAGAGGAAATTTTTCTTTACAGGGAAGAAGCGTCTGGGGTCGTGGTGGGGGAGGGGGCATCTGTAAGTCATATAACAAACACCAGACCTCTCCATTTTATGCCTCATTCCTTTGGTGGGGGTGAGAGATGAGCCATCTCTATTTGGGAAACAGTGAAACTCAAAGCATCATGAACCCTGCACTTTTTCTGTTAATTGCATGGACTTCATGGTGCCTGGAGAATGCATGGACCTTCTTTAGAGGAAGTTATATTTCTGGAATATAATATATATATTATACATAGAATATATATATATTTAGAATATAACATAATGTAACTGAATTCCTGAAACCCCCTGTTGGGGGGGATTCCCTACTTCCTTGCATTGTGGGTTTCCTTTGCAAAGAGTAGGAGCCCTTTGGGAAGGTTCCAATAAGTCCTAGGAATAAATGAGTGATGCTGGCAATGTTTGAGGCAGCACAACACTTGGCCCCTAAGGGAATTTCCAAGATTTTTGATTCTCTAGCCCTGAGCTAATTCTGTCCAGCCGGGCCCAGTGGTGGCCACCTTGCTCCGAAGCCAGGTATTTCCAAAGGTCATCCACTTGGAATAGCAGGTGCTACTGTTTTGATTTCAGAAAGACAACCTGGGATCAAGGAAGCCTCCGTGACTCCAGGGCTGATGTGGGTGGGTTAAGAAAGTAGGATTTGGGAGAAGATCTGTTATAGGATCCTTTGTCTCTCTTATAGCTAAGACAACAGAGAAGAATTTTAAAAGGCTGCCTTGGTCTCCAGAACCCCTGTGGAAGCAGATGGCATGTCAACAGGTTCCAGGGCAGGCCCCAGAGGCCCCAGACCTGGGAGCCTTATTGGAATGCAATTACCCTAAGTGCTGGCTGTTAGGATGAAAAGGCAGGAATGCAATTATGGAAGGAGCATGCAGTGAGCTTTCATTGATTAACCTGTCCTGTCTGATTCCATTCCCCACTGGGGTGATTTTGGGGGCCCTGAGAGTTTCCCTGTGCCCTTGGGTTATGAGAAAGGAAAACAGTTGCTGCAGAAAGTAAATACCTAAAGCAGGGTTCAGGAGGCCTGTGGACCCCTGAAATTGCCTGGAAAATGCACTTGTGCAAAATGTGTACTTTCTAGGAAGAGGCTCTACATGCATATCAAGTGCTCAAAGGGATCTGTAGCCCCCCCAAAGGGTTAAGAACCACGTGTTAGAGGAGTGAAAGATCAGCAGAGTTGTTAGAAGAGACCTCCAGGAAAAGTCCCTTCAGTTTTCAACTCCAAATGGCCATCTGGGTTCAGTTCTGGTTCTACCACTGATCAGCAAGTCACTCAGCCACTCAGTGCCTCAGTTTCATTTGTACAATCAGGGTAAAAATACCTGCATCCTGGGGTTGATGGGAGAATTAAATGACATAAAGAAGGCAAATCTCTTAGCCTTTAGTAAGGGCTCGGGAAATAGGCACCATTTTGATTACAATTATCTATTAAAGTTCAGAAAATACAGTGGAATGTGTATACATACTCTTATGAGCAGTATTTTAACCCCAAACTCACGGCCTAGAGTCCATGGGAATCCCCAGGCAAGACCCTCCTCCAAAATTGAGTGGGGCTGTGAGTCCAGGGTTTCCAGACACGGCATCCTTGAACTCTCCCTGCCCAGGGCACTTCTCCCTTTAGAGAGGCAGCACCAGGATCTGGCCACCCTGGGAGATGAGCTTCTGAAGTAGCGGTGCATTGAGCTTCTGGAAGTGGGGGTGCCAGTGCCTGGGCCTGAGCTGGAGTCTTCACCAGCCTGCCCCATTGGGGAAATTTCTAACAATTTCAGTCACCTAAATCTTCCTGCCTGTTGGGATAATACCATCAAGCACTCAGCTGAGATGGTCTTCTCTATCCTAATAGGCTCTAGAATGAGACTAACCTTTGGCCCAGCATCTGCAGAATGTCCAGTGGGGGACTAGGAAGGCAAAACCCAAATCTATCCTCTTCTCCTACACCCTTCTCTTCTCCCAGAGCCTTGGAGCTCTCCCCACTGGAACCGACAGGCTGCCCAGGCGTCTTCCAGCCCAGCCCCACCACCTGCAGCCTCCTCCCTCTGCACACCCCCTGCAGCCAAAGGTCCCCGGCTCCTAAGCCAAAGCCTCCTTCACCTCTGGGCTTAGAAGCCGGTGTAAACCCAACTCCAGCAGGGAATTCCAGAGGTGAGGGCCATGGGAGAATCTTTAATCCTCGGTTCCCAGGAGAAAATACACCCAAAGATCAGGGAGCAGGAGCAGGCTCCAGGCCATACTTTCGTTTATTCATCAATCATTCATTTATTCATTAATCATTCATCCCCTCACCCATCAATCATTCATCTGCTTATTTATTCATTCAGTTTGTTTGTACCTCGTTCTTGCTTTGGTTGCCACAGATGTTGGTCCTCTCCTGCTTTGATCTGTCCCCTGTTTCTATGGCAGCTGCACAGCAGAAGCCTCTCATGTACCTTGTGGGGAACCTGGCTGAGAGGGTGTCTCCCTCTCAGGGGTGCCTGAAATAACCAAGAACAGTACAGAGCTGTCCCCTGCCTGCGAGTCCCCTTCCACTGCAGAATCTGGCCTTCTGCTCCATGGTCATCGGGAGAGGCTGGGAGGGGCTACACAGGGGTCTCCAGGGCCAAGCAGGGAATAATGGTCTGGACATGTGTCACAGTGTGTGAGCTCTGGCTGTTTAAACACCTTTACTATGGTCCCTCTGGGAGGCAGGGGCCTACAGGAGACTCTAAGCCAGGCCTGGCTGTGAGGCCAGAGTGCTGCACTTTTGTGGGGGCAAGGGGAAGAGAACATGCTATGGGAAAACCTGGGGCCTAAGCTGTGAGCCTTTTGACAGGTCTCCCACCTCCCTTCTACCCTGCCCCACCTCACCCCCTAAAGTCTATGCTCAGTGAGAAGCCAGAGATCCTTCAATATAAGTCAGATCATATCCTGCCTCTGCTCCAAACCCTGCCCTGACTTTCTGTTCACTCTGAGCAAACACCAACCCCCATTTGACCTGGTCCCCCTCACCTCTCACTCACTCCCTCAGCCCCTACTGGCCTCGTCCTTCCTCAACTCGCTGGCCACACTCCTACCTCAAGGCTTTTGCTGTAGCTGTTTCCTTTGGAACACTCTCGACCCCAGACACACTTGTGAAAGTGGCAAAATGTCTCATCTCACTTCCTTCAAGTCTTTGCTCAACTGAAACCCTCCACATGAGCCGAACCCAACCTACCATATTTAAAATTGCAAACCACACTCTCTCTCTCTCTCTCTCTCTCTCTCTCTCAACCCTCCTTACTCTATAACACGCACCACCTTCTAACATAATATATAATTTACTTATTACTTCTACCATTATTGCCTGTCTTTGCCTGCTTCAGTTTAACCTCCAATGCGGGGCAGGTCTTTGTATGTTTTCTTCACTGCCGTATCCCAAGGGTGGGCTCATGGATGTGTCGTGAATATCAGAAGGCAGTAAAACATTCCTTGGATGAAAGAATGAATGAGTGGCTGGGCTCTAGGAAGCTCTGAGGATAAAGCTTATGAAGCCACGGTCTATGGAATTTGGGGCTTCCTGTGCTAGAACTCAGGAGGCCTACAGTGGCCTCTACCAGCTGTGCTATAGAGAAAGGAGCCAAACTGCCCGCTGCCAGCCTTCCCAGGGAGGGAAGGTAGGCAGCAGCGTCGGCCGGGATCACGCTAACTCAAGATGCCAGCTCCGTGCTGCTCTGGGGCTGGCCAGCGCTCTGGATGTCATTAGCTGATTTGTTCTGCTCTGCAGAATGTACTTTTCATATTTAGGCAGAAAAAACAGCTTTCGATCCTCGTGCCCTTTCTTCTGTGAGCTGTAGCACATGGCCTGCTTATTATGAATTAATCCTCTAAAGAGCATGTTCATTATTCTAATTTAATTGTGCTTCATTTCAGAAAATAACTAAACCCAGTGTGGAATAAACTCCAATGCTGATCGGTTTTCAAGAAGTTAACCTAAGACAAAATACTGCTAGAGGGCAGCAGCAATTTGGAATCATTAAAGGGAACCCATGTAAATAATAAAAACAAAACTAAAATGCGGAATTAAATTAAGGAATAGGAAATTAAATTTGTGAATCTAATCTGAAATTGAGGCCCTATATGCACAGACTTACCCTGGCTTGGCTCTTCGCTCAGGAGTGCTCCGGCGAGGAGGTTCTGCAGAGGTTCCCAAGACCAGGAAAGTGGCAGCCCCTCTTGGGTGACAGGGCACTGCTCTGGGAAGAGGGATGTGGAGAAATGGGGCTTTCCTCCCACAGGGTCCCCTGTGATGAAGATGAAAGCCACATTGTCACAGCTCCATCTGGGTGACACCTACTGAGCCCCGGTGACTGGTTAAGGAGAACCACCTGTGGCCAGGAGTCCACACTCCCGCTCATTAGAAGAGAGCATGAGAAATGAGACAGATGGGTGCTGGGTGGCTGCAGGCGAGCTGCTAGGAGCAGTCAGCCTGAAAAGAGAAACCTCTCCAGCCCCGCTTCACCCCTGGGCCCCAGGCGCCCTCCCACAAGTGACCCAGGTCAGGACAGGGGCTGAGGGACTTGCCTCCCACCCGAGTCGTGGCCCCTAAGCAGGGTCCTGGCCTCCCCACCACCCCCATGGGAGCCCAGTCCCAGATGGAGGAGTCCAGCAAACGGACAAAGAGTCATCCTGGCAGCTCAGGCTTCCATCAGGCAAGAAGCGGAAGGGAGGAAGGGAGAAAAGGGGCGTGGGGATGGGGAGAGAGCAGTTGACAGGCTTTAAGGTGGCTGCGAGTCAGGGGCACAGTCAGTCAGGGGTAGAGTAAGCACAGCCCTGGCGACTTCATTATGTGTTTCTCCAGGATTTTTTAAACCGTGCCCCCGGGGTATTCTCTCGCCTTCTCTCCACATTCCCACCCGCACTAGCTCTCTTCTGTTTCCTCTCACCTCCCTTCTCAAAGTGAAAAGAGTTCAGCCTCCTGAGTCAGACAGACAGGTTTGGAGTCACCGTTCTTACTTGGTACCGGAGCATGCGCAAACTGCCTCCCCTTCCTTAACCTCCGTGTCCTCAAACGTAGTGCTAATAATACTTGCCCCCTGGGTTTGTCACAAGGGGTAAATGAAATAAAGTACCTGGCACAGAGCAGGCACTCAGACACTTCTGCTGTTTTATTTTGTTTCAGCAGTGCTTGTTCACACACAGTGCGCATGCGCGCACACCTGTGCATACGTAGACCCCACCTTCTGCCGCAGGCTTTAGGCCGTTTCTAGAGCACCACAAGTAGTTGAAAACAGAAGTCCAATCACCTGCTTGCTTCAATTCAGGCAGGTAACATTCAAACAGATGGCCCTACTCCAGTATCAGAGTAAAGTTTTCCATTGCCATCTTTATTTTGGGTTCTACATTGATAAATTAGCCACTTTTAGAATAGACCCCTTTTTTGAAAAAAAGAGAATATAAACAAGCCAAAAAAAAGGAAAAACAAAACAAAGTCAATTTTTCTTGTTTAATCTGCATCCTGAAGTCCTGATCAAGGAAATGGTGCACAAAATTTAGGCCATAATGTTGTTGATTGGTCAATTAATTAAACAGTGATTACATCTAAAACTATCAAACATAGAGATAACAAAGACAAAAAGGGTTAAGCGTTCTTTTGAATTCCCTGGCTGCTTCCCCCATCTCACTTTGCTAACTGCCTCCAGAGAGTGTGCTAGGCCTTTTGCCTGCCCCACGATTTGCACCTATAAATTGAGACACCACAACGCACAGTCAGCCTCGCAGAACAATCCCAGAAACCCCAGAGCAGCCACCCGGTGTGGATCCAAGATCTGTGGAAGGTTCACCTTTAGTGTCAGTGGAAAGGAGGCAGGAGAGCCCAGCCCTGGCCTGAGGCCAGAGAGAAGGAGGAGTCCTCTGAAAGTGAGGACCAGAGCCAGGAAGGCCACGATGTTGGCCTCCACCTAGATCCAGGGGCAAATGCTGCAGAATGACTCCTGACTCTTAAAAGCTAGTTTAAGAAAAAGGCACCCAAATCTCTTAGACGCACAAAACTCATGACAGAAGAAAGCCCTCAAAGGGGCCTTGTCCATGATGCCCAACTGAAGAGTGTTAATTTCTAGAAGGCTGGAATAAGCTTGATCAGTTAATGGTGTTTGGCATGTTTGTGTCTCCCCTAAAATTCATGTTGAAACCCTAATTCCCAGTGGGATGACATTAGGAGGGTGGGGCCTTTGAGAGGCAATTAGGTTTATATGAGGTCATGAGGGCAGAGACCCCATGATGGGATTAGTACCCTTATAAGAAGAGAAAGAGACTAAAGCCACGTGCAGACACAGAGACAAGACAGCCGTCTGAAAACCAGGAGTGCCCTCGCCAGACACCAGATCGGCTGGTGCCTTGATCTTGGCCTTCCCAGTCTCCAGAACTGCAAGAAACAAATGTTTGTGGTTTAAGCCACCAGTCTGTGTTATTCTGTGGTAGCAGCCCAAACTGACAAAGATGAATGGTTTCTGTATTTTTTTATCTTCAATGAAAACGTCTGTTTCCAGAGGATGAACTTGCCTGCCTGGGAGGGCATCTGTGTGGAGGCGGTTTCACCATTTAACCAGGAAGCCTCCAGTCATGTCTGCTCAACAGGACAGCTTCCAAGGTGGCCACACTTTTGAAAGCCAAATTAGTTTCCCTAAACCAACCAAGTTCCTTACCTGATCCATCTACACATAAAACCCATCTACCCACGGGTCCCTTTCCCCATTGGAAACTATAATGTTAATGTTGCTAACACTAGCAATAATAATCAACATTCATTGAGAGCTGACGCAATGCCAAACATTTGTTCCAAGTGCTTTATAAGAATTATCTCATTTAATCCTTACAACAACCATATGACATAGGTATTATTATCCCCATTCTACAGATAAGGCAACTGAGGCCCAGAGAAACAGAGCAGCTAGCCCATTATAACAACAAAACGCAGTAGTGCCAGGGTTTGAATCCAGACACTGCAGCAGACTCTGGAGCCTCCTAACCACTATATGACACTTCCTATTGGTCACCAGCTCCCCCTGTCCACAAATCTATCCGTATTGACCCTAAATTTAGGCCACATGGAAAAGAGAGGCCACTAGGCTTTTGGTTACGCACATCTGGAGAGCAGGCTCATGTTTTCAAAATGCCTTTACACCACTTTTCTCCCCTAATCCTTATGGAACATGGTGGCTGGGTCTTCATGCTCTTCCTTGCCTTTCGGCAAATGTTGTGGCCTAAGCTCTGTGGGATGTATGATTTATAGACAAGACCATGCTTTATTCTGTTTCATGGATCAGCTTTTCCCAGCCTGTGAGGGCAAGGCAGGATTGGCATCCAGTAGAACATTCCTAGAGGAAACAGCCTTGTCAGTGTGCAGGTACTCGTTTAAATTCCAGACCCTGGTTTTTGAGACACACATCTGCAGTGGGCATATGTACTGTGATATGTGAAAACAAAAATGGTTTTCCATTGTATCTGTATTATTAGATTTGACCTACCATCGAAAAAGCAAAGAAAGGGTGGAAAATTAAAGGTGATTTGATATTAGCCTCCTATTCATATTAGAAAAAATAACTGCTCTTGCGGTTTTCCTCACAGAGGTGTCTTTATTCATTTGACATGCCTTTAATAACTAATTCTAGTTGTCTGGTTGCCAAGAAAGATTTCCTACGGGCAGACTTGAAAGTGACTCGGAACTCTTTGCATGCCCGGCTTCAAATGATCCCAGAACAGCAAACATTCAGCTTCCCTCCAGACTTCTGAAGTGTGGGAATAACATGAAAGAAGGAACAAGAATCTTTCTGCAGCCTGCATATGCTGAGCGGAGCTGTCTGCCAGGGCTTACGGCTCTGTCTACATGGACCAGGCATAGTGAGATTTGGAAATAATCTCACGAATTTGATCTGCAGAGTCAGCCAAACCAAATGATTTGTTTCAAGAAAATAAATCTATGTTGGGTCCAGAATGGTGCAGGTCAGTCGTCAACAGATTGGGTTTTCCTCTGTCCATGTAGACCAGGAGTGGGCAGAGAAAGACAGGGAAAACCACCAAAATTGCTCTCAGAGGGTTACAACCAAAGAACACACACAATGGATATGTATAAATATTCATTACAGTGGTTATTCATCTACTCATGCCAGGCTAAGTGGACGACATACATAACCTCATTTAATCCTCACAACAATCCTACCTATGAGGTAATAGTGTCATCATTCCCATTTTCCAGATGGGAAAACTGAGTCTCAGAGACTTTAAAGGATTTGCTGAGGACACACAGTTTTGGGGGCAGAAGTTGGCTGGTTGCTTATCAAGTGTTTCTTTTTTTTCCTCCTGGGCACACAGTGAGATGCCATTTTTCAGGCTCCCATGCGCTTAGATGCAGCCATGTGACTCAACTTTGACCAATAGAAAGTGGATGGAGGAAGCCTGCATCATTTCCGATTCCTACCAATACACAATTCTCCCTTTTCCTATTCAAAGACTAAATAGAGTGGATTCTGAGGACATGGGGGATAGAACCTGAATATGGAAGAATACAGGATCCTAAATAACTGCCCTCAGCAGAGTCCCTTTCTTCCTCAGTCCACACAGTGATATGAGCTAGAAATGATCTTCGATTGTGTTAAGCCACTGAAATGTGGTGATTGTTGGTTCCACCTGAAAACCTAAACAGACTGATGCAATTCATTAGCTGTTTCCGAACTCAGGGACTCTGAAGTCCATGCTCTTAACCTCCTCCTTGTCTGTACTACACTGGGTCTGGTCAACTCATCCCCGGGGAACATTAGGAGGACTCTATATTTTCTTGAGTGTCATTCTCCCTCCCGCTCTACAGGTCCTGAGGTGGTTGGTGGTTGTTTTTTAGTTGTCTGCTTTCCTACCAATGCAGACACATTCCTGTTTTTTAAGTATCTGATAAAAGCTACTTCTCCTATCTCTTGGTTAATCCACCCCCATCATGGGGCTTGGACCTCCGAGTTGTCTTTGATTTCTCCCCTGCCATGCAGACACATCTAATCAGTGACTAGTCTCTCTCCCACCCCTGTCCTTCACTCCATTTCCTCAGCCTGCACCCTGCTCCAGCCCTCATCATATCTTGCCTGGGTTAATCCTAACACCCTCCAGACTTGTCTCTGCTCCTCCTGCCCATCCTCCCATTGCCTCCAAAAGGACCTTCCTAAAATAGACCTGGTCCCGACATCCCCTGCATTAAATTTCCCATGTGAAGTCTATCAATATCAAACATGCAAATACTCTTTGACCAAGCAATCCCACATCTATGAACTTAGAGATACATGTGCAAAATGACTTACATGCAAGGATATTCATGGCATCATTGTTTGAAGTGGCAAAAGACAGAAACACCAAGTGTCCATTAGTAGAACCTTATTAAATAAACTATGGGACACAATGATCTCCACCTAAAAATCGCCAAGATCTATGGTTAGGTATAACAGCAAGGTTCAGAACAGTGTCTATAACATGCTAATATTGGTGTTTAGAAAGTTGGGGAAATATATTCACATATACGTTTACAAAGACGTGAAGTATCTTTGAAACTGGTAATAGAGGTGGCTTCTGGAAAGGGGACTGTGTGGCTGGGGATCAGGGATGGGAAGGGAAACACTTTTCAAGGAATATATGTTTGTATTGTTTAAAGAATTTATATATATATATATATATATATATATCTTTAAAAAAATTAATACAAAACCGGACTTCCTGGTGCTTATTTGGAAAGTCCAAATCCATCAGTATGAAAGGAAAGACTTCAAGTTCTGGCTCCAGTACATTTTTTCTGCTTGCTCTCTCCCTCAACTGCACCGTTCTCTGAACATTCTTTGTACTCCCTCATCTCTGTGCCTTTGTTGAGGTCTCTCTCCTGGAAAGTCCCATCCCAGCTCAGCAGAAGCTAATCTCATGCTATCTCCTTTGTCTGCTTTATAGCTGTATATGATGGCCCTGGATCCCAGTGTTCCCTGCAGGAGAAGTAGGTGTCTTTCTTTCCTACAAAATGATATGATGCCTTACACATAGCAAGTGTTCAGAATATGTCTGTGCCTTGAACCAGAGTTATAATTCTACACATCTCAGCAACAGCTTCTGGGAATAGCCGGGAATGGGGAGAGGGATGGGCTTCCCCTTCCTAGCAAACAAGGAGCAGGATCTGAAATCTGCCCCAATGGGCTGGGGGTTGGGCGAGGTCAGTAATACATCTCAGCCTGGGACATTCTGCAAGAATGGACCTCCTTCCTCTGGTTCACTCCCAAGGCCACTCTCCCCACCCAGCCTCTTTGCCCAAAGACCCACCAAATCAGTGGTGCTGCTATGCTCAGAGCACTGGCTCTGTGGAATCAGGCTGACTACATGGTGCTTTCTGGGGAGAGAGACGTCCATCGCCCTGGACCACAGTCTGGGGTTTAAACTCAGTTGTCACAATTATTTGAAGCCTATTAAGTTTATTTATGTTCCAAAGCAGGTCCACTAGAGAAGGACCATCATAGTCGTAAATATCAAAGCTGCTGTTCTCCAGACCCAGCTGGGTCTTTAGGCCCCTCCCCTTCATAGCTCTGCAAGCCCTGCTTACAGGCTTGAGCCATGCGCTCTGTTTCAGTGCAGTATGCACACCCTGCCTGACAAATTCTGCCAGCCCAGCCAGTACAACACACACCCCTACATACTTTGTGTGGTGGGAGTATGTTTGAGCAAGACTCAGATATCCATGGGCATGATGGTTGTCTTCTAGTCCTGTCCACATCAAGTACATAGGTTCAGGAGCCCAGGGGTCCACGCTTCCTCCTCAAAGATCCATGAGGACCTAAGAATAGGCACTGAACTCTGTGCAGAACTAGGGACCCTTCTAACCCAATCTAGAAGTCTTTAAGAAGAAAAAGGATTGATCACATGTCTGATGAAGATGTCCTCAGAGTTCTTGGCTGGGTGAGGGTTTCATCATTTTACCCATCAGCGCAGGATGGAGGGGACCACTTAGCCCTAAGAGCAGTGTTTTCCAAAGCATATTCCACTGTGCAGTGGTCTTGTAGGATTCTCCATGAAAAAGTAAAGATGATTCTGTGATCAAAAACGTTCATGAAACACTGAATACTAGGTCCTCCTCTGGGGAGATTCACAATGCACTTTGCATATTAGAGGCCCTGAGAAGTCCTACAGTAAAGAAATTTGTTTAACCCAGTGTGCTCTAAACATGCTTGACAAAAGAATCTTTTTTTGGTGACATCTATAATTATCCCTTGGTAGGAGTATTACATGGAATACCTTTGGGAAAAGCTGCCTTTAGAAATATGTGTGTGTTCACCACCCCCAGCTTTTTATGAGGCTTAACATAGTCCAGGGGGAGGAACACTTCTCTAACTTCCCCATCCCTGTCTTCTGGTTCCCAAGTCTTGAGCTGGCCAACACACCTGCCCAGGTACAGGTGTTCTCCCTCTCTGTGCTGGCTCTTTCCTTCTCTGCCCCAGCCTAGGATACTGGAGGAAGGAAGGAGGAATGTCACCTTCAACTTCAACCCACTGAACCATTCCCCACCTACCTGTGGTTGGCCCTCAGCCTATACCCACTGCCTGATTTTACTATTCCCCTTTTTAAAGAGTGAGATTGAAAAATTGCTCTTTGTCCTTCTTCCCAAACTTATCTCCAAGTTTCCTTCCTCCAGGAAGGCTCACCTGATCAACTAGAGCATGTGCTATTGGTTTAGGGCAGTGGTTGTCAGAGTGTGGTTTCTAGATCAGCAGCAGAGCAAGTAGCACATCACTTGGGAACTTGCTAGAATTGCAAATTCTCAAACCTCTACTGAATTTGACATTCAATGGGTAGAGCCCATCAAGTTGTGTTTTAACAAGCCCTCTGGGTGCTTCTGATGCAAGACACTGGTCTAGGATTTTGGAAATCTCTTTCACTGAACAGGTTCGACTCTTCCTCATTCATTTTCTGTATATGTTTCTATTTATACCACACCCAATTCCAAACAATACTTGGGGTGCTAGTCCAATTAAAAATAAGTTTATGGATAAACACTCTTCCTTCCAGTAACTGCATGGCTCACTCCCTCATCTCCTCCAGGTCTCGTGAGGCCCTCCTCGACCATTTCCAAAACATCAACCTCCTCCACTGCCCCTCCCTACTCCCCTTCCTCCTCTGCTTTGCTTTCTTCCTATGCACTCATTGCCATTTGATGTCTATATACTTTATACATTTTCGTGTTTGTTTTCCCTCTCCTCCCTCAAGTATAAGCTCCATGAGGCAAGGCTTTTCATCTATTTTGTTCCCTGCTCCATCCCCTGCACCAGAATGGCTGCTACCCCAACACATATTTGTTCAATAAATGACTCTTATAAAGAGGCAGGAGAGGTCACTTGCTGTAATTAAACATAGAATTTCCCCCTGAGCTTCCTGGCAGTCAAAGAGTTACAAAGATCTCTTTATCTAATAACAGGAAATCAGACACCCCTCCTGGGAAGGATGGAATCAGCCCAGACTCTCTTTTTTGCCCTGTGGGTTCCCTGGCTGAGTAACAGTTATTCCTGTAACATGTCCCCAAGAGGCTCTACACGGATGTCCGAGCAGCCCTGGGAGCCTGAACCAGCTTCCAGCCCCACCCATTCAATTCAAGGGAAGTTTCTCTTCTCTCCAGCGAGAAATGGGCAGACTCCTGCCCACAGATGTCTGTACTGAACTCATCTCCTGGCAGGAGAAGCAAAAGGGCACACAAATTACAGGAAAATGTCTGCTCATTTAATCAGTTTTGTAGGTTCAATGTGGTGGGGCAGGAGGGGTGGAGCCGGGAAAGCATTCGGCCACATTGAGTTCTTTTTCAACAGGCTGGAAGGGTAGCCTCGACCTGGGGAGAGTGTATCCAGCCACTGATAAATTCATAAAGTATTTGACCTTTAATCAATCCTAATATTTTCAATCCGCAGAACCTTCTTAAACACCTGCAGCCCTGCCCCTGGACCCCTATTCATCACAATTACTGCTCCAACTGTCGGAGGCAGGGCATGAAACGGCACACACTGACGTCCAATATTTTATCACTAATAAAGAGAAACATCCCAAGTATTTGCACAGTTCTGATACTTTCCAGCCCTGAGCCCAGGAAAGGGGGGAAGTGGTGATTTATGCTCACTGCCTGGCATTGGTAATTGGCCCTCTCTGCTAGGGGCCCCGAGCGGCTTTTCTCTGCCTCCCAGCCGTGGACCGGAGTGTGCGGAGAGCAGTTCGTCAGGGGTGCAGGAAAGGCCTGCAGAGCACACAATAGGCCCTTTACTTGGCATCTGGGAAGTGGTGTGAAGCACTAGAAAGGGCCATTTTTCAAAATCAAGATTTGGCAAGTGCTTGCCTACACTGGTGGCTTTGTAAACAAATCCAATGTTTATGAGGAACCTTGTTCCAGTTGTTGCCACGGCTGTGATCCTCCTCCAGTTCCCTGTCTTGCCTTCCTGTCCCCTCCACACCCCCGCTCCACCCATCTGCCCTGCTGACCCCTTCCCCAGGCAAGGTCTTGGCCCAACCCCATTTTCTTCTCATTTCAAAGTCCCTCCCTCTCTGCCTCCCAGCTCCAAGCAGAGGGAAGCTCAGTTTGCAGCCACAGCTTTCAGACGACCCACAGGCTGCATCTACATGGCACCCAAACATCTGGATGAAATAAATGTAAACAAAACAAGCAGATGTTTCTCTTTCATTACAGCAGGTGCCTTGGCAGGGCCCTCAGCCCCTGGCCTTAAGGGAAGGGCTCCCTCTGAGGTCCAAGTCCCCAGAGGCGGTTTGGGGAGGCTGCACACCATCACCCTTATCAAGGAGCTGGCTACTGGGGTCTCACAGAGAGGGAGGAGCAAAGGAAGCCGATACCCCAGAAAAAATGGTGCTGGTGAAACTGACAATGGATGATGGTGTCTGTGGACAGGATGAAAGTTTTGGGGGCTGGGGGCGGAAGAGGGAGTAGGAGAAGAGATGTCAGTGCCAATCAGTGGGGAAAAGAGTTGATGCCAAATCCCTCTTTAATTTCATTGTGACCGAGAGTTTTCTGAGCCTCCACATTCCACTCCACTGCCTTCCAGGAAAAAAGACTGTCCCAAGGAAACAAGAAACAGCCTGCACAGAAGCTCCTCCTTAGCCCCAGGGTCTAATAGAGGAGTTAGGAACAGAGGATGGCCTGGGGCTGAGATGATCTGGGGCTTAGAAAGCAGCACAAAACTCTCCTTTCTCACTCCATCTTCTATCTAACAGAAGACAAAGAGGTGCATCACATTAGACTAATAAAGATGGGCTCAGATATTTGTGAAAGGGATGATTGAGGAAAGACGGGAGGACAGGGACCATGAAGAGCAGAGTGACAGGAGCCACAGAGAACCGGAGGCAAAAAGAGATTAATTGGTTACCACTTGCCTTCCCTTCACTCCTTCCATCCTCACTCCTTCGATCCTCTCTACCCTGACTCTGTGTGTCCCACCAGTCCTTGGGTATGACACTGAACACACTCCCTAGTCCCTGGGTGTGACACTGAACACACTTCCTAGTCCCTGGGTGTGACACTGAACACACTCTCCAGTCCCTGGGTGTGACACTGAACACACTCCCTAGTCCCTGGGTGTGACACTGAACACTTCCTGGCCTTCTGTGTGACATTCAACCAGATCTCTGCCCCACTCCCCAGCCCTGCGTGCGACACTGAACACGATCCCCCAGCCCTATTCTACACTCCTCAAGCGCTGGGTGCACTGATACACTCTCCAATCCCATCCCCTACTTACCCCGTCCCTGTGTGTGACACTGAACAGACTCCCCAGGGCTCTCTGTGCGTAGCGCTAAACACACTCCCCAGTCCTGTCCTCCACTTCCCAGCCTCTGAGTGTAGGACTACACATACACCTCCAGCCCTCTGCTCCAACTCCTCTAGCCCTGGGTGTGACACTGAACACTCTCTCCTGGTCCTCTCCCCTTCCTCAGTCTCGGGTGTGACACTAGCACCCTCTCATCCCTTGGGTGAGGCACTGCACCTACAATCCCTTGGCCGCCCCATAGCCCTTGTCTGTCACACCAAGCACCTTCCTCAGGGCTGCCTCTGCCTTCCTTGGGAGCAGCTTTTCTATCCTACCTTCAGAAAGGTTCTCAGGATCCCACAGTGAGCCCTTGCCCCAGTTCAACACGAGAGAGAGACAGAGAGAGAAAGAGAGAGAGATTGTGTGGGTAGGGGGCGGTGTGGAGGGTGGCAGCATTTGGGAAGGCTGCTGCCCCGGCTCCCCCATCCATCCACTGATGATGGAATTTTGTGCCAAAGACAAATATTTTCCTTTGGTCTCAGTGTTCCTGTCTGTGAAACCAAGCTGCAATCTGGCGTCACGTACCCACGGGAAAGGGTCTGATTTCCACAAAGCGTTGAGAATTCAAGATCCGAACTATGGTTAGGACCAGCTGAGGCACAATTTGGGGAGAGAGGATTATACTTTGGTAGAGAGGTAACTTTTTTGTTTTGTTTTTCATGCTTTTTTATGAAACCGGAAGTGCCAAGCAATGCCCCAAGGCTTTGGGTTTTCCAAGGAGAGAACTTTACCCCTGATAACCACAGCAACCCCTGAAAGAAGTGGAGGGCTTCCTTTCACATTTCGGGGGGACGGGGCAGGAGTCAGACACAAAGAAAACTGAAGTACGGGTGATCCAATTCCCCTTCCCCCAAGTAGCCCTGCTTTTTAGCTCCCCGGGTTAGAAGTTTATAGGAATTCTGGATCCATGGTTTCCTATGGTCGCTTTTACAGATCTTGTTAATTTATTACCCGTGGTTACACTTTTAATGGAAATCATGAAGAAATGGCAAAGGAAACATGAGCTAATTTTTTTTCCAGTGACACATTTCACTGCTATTTAAATAGCTGATTTGCCAAACCAAACACAGCGCTTACAGCCAGCGGTGACACATGAAGGGGATCACTGTGGCCGATCCTGCCTGCGGCATCCAGAACAGGCGAGACTTTCTCTCAGCTTCCCGAGGGCCGGACGTCGAGGGGGGTGGGTTGGAGAAGCTGGAGCCTGGGGCACAGCTGGAGCCTCAGAGCTGGGTGACTGCAGCTTCTACCCGCCCGGGCAGGGCTATTTCTCTGCTGCCCCCTGTCTACTCCTCACCCGGAGGGGCCCTGGGGTGACTGTTTTCCATACCAGCCCTGGAGGCCCCCCAGGGCAGGCCACAGCCAGGCCACCAGCGAGGGCTGCCTGGCTCTCCCTTCGGGATGAGTTGCTCAGGCCTCTAGCTGGGAACATTATCGGGTTGTATAAAACCAGAGATAGACTTTGGGGAAACCCTGACCAGCTTCGCTCCGGTTCTGTGGTGGTGGCAACAGCAGTACTGTGACCATGCTTGCACAGGGCGCCTTTGTTGGGCAATCCCAGAGCTCCTCAGTAACGTTGGCCTCTGATGCTTTCTTGCTCCCCAACTCAGGAGCTGTGATGTCACCAAGCATTTAATAACTTCTCAAGAAGCCAATTGAGAGCTGTAGCATTTGGCAAGAGAAACTCCAGGGCCTGGGATGTTGGAAAAGGAAGAACAGCCAGTCTCTGGCGATAGCTGGTGCAGGGCTGCATAGACAGCAGCTAAGTCAGACCACTCCCCAGGATTCAGAAATGCTGTGGGATTGAAGGAAGGGAAGTGCTCAGGGGCTGACATCAGGGCCGTGGAGACCTTGAACCAGTTGCCCAGTCTCAGGGCCGCTGCGAGAGCCCAGCAGCACCGACATTCTCACCGTGGGCTTTACTGATGAACAGCAGGGAGGGGTGATCCAAGAAGTGGGCAAGACATGGGGAGAGAACAGCCTGGAGGCAGGAGCCCTGGCCAGCAGGAACTAGGCTTTCAGCCCCACCAGGCCCTGCTGGATCTTGAACAAGTCCACCTACTTCTTAGATTCCCCCTCAGTGGGATGCTCTGTGCCCCTCGCCCCACAGCCTCCTGCAAGTGTCAAGGTGGGCAGATCCGAGGGACTGTGACAGAATTCAGGCAGCAGGCCTGCTGGCACACTGGGAGAAACCACTCTCCCTCCTCTGCTTTCCAGGGAGAAAACCCACTCTAGTGAGGCTTGAGAGAGAAGTTAACTGTCATCTTCCCTTTGCCAAAAAGTATATTAAATTCACTGACCACATTTTTCCAAACCCAAGTGCAGAGGACATTAGATCAACGCACACTGACTGGGCTCTGGTGCACTGGGCACCCCACACATTTCATTTTGCATTATTAATATTTAAACCAAAGCAGCTGTTCTCTGAGCACACAGAGCCCAGAGCCTGCCCACGGCTCCTATGCAGAATTCTTGCTGGGACCAGATGCACCAGCGAGGAAGCCTGTTGTTGATCCTCAGGACTGTGGCCTCCTGGGGTGAATTTCCCTATTGATCAGGTATGACATTTGGGGGACATTGCTGGGCAAGGCGGCTCAGTGGTTTGTTGACAAGAGCAGATTCTGATGATATGGCTTAGCTAAAATTTCTTGAGAGAGTACGTAGCAGGGCACCCTGAGCCGATTTTTGAGAAATGAAAGTATCTCTTTGAAACCAACCTCCCCTCTAAGCTCTCTGTCCCAGGGTTAGGCACCCTAGGCTTTCCTCCTTTAAAACGAGAACAACTGTTCTGCCAAGCACTTGCACCCTGGAGCCTGGGGTCCTGCTCCTGGGCATTTGCAAGGTAAAGTCTCATGGCTAAGCCTGGCTGGGAGAGTCATGCCTGAGTCCTGCACGGCAACCTGATGCCTAAAGCCCCTTCCCAACCTGCCCCCAGCCACCAGGATCTGCTGTCTGCTTCCCGGATACACTAGACTCTATCCCTCCACGGAACATCTGTTACTTCTGCTTCCTTTGAAGTCCCAGGACAAAAGTCACCTCCTGTCTGCTACTCCTAGCCCCATCCCCCCAGGATGAATTACTTACCGTTCTCTTTTTCTGTAACACTTTATATCCCCCTTTATTTTGGCATATATCTCATTATGTCACAAACCTTTGTTTCTATAGCTATAAAAACTAATACTCACTGAGCACTTTCTATGCACATGATGCTTCAGGTAGAGCATATCGTGTAATTCTCACAACCTTCTGGGGTAGATACTATAATTATCCCCATTTTACAGATGACAAAACTGAAACTTAGAGATGGTGAGTAGCTTGCCCAAGGTTACATAGCTAGAAAGTATGTGTTTTCCCCCAGAAACTATTAATACAACTTATTCAAAGAAGGGGCTATGTCTTACAACTCCAGGGCCTACCTAACACACTACTTATAGGTGTTCAAAACATGTGCGTTGAAATGAAAATCAAATTAAATAGAGCAAACAGAAGGACTTCCCAGGTCAGGACCTGCTGAGGTGTCCCATTGTCACCATTTTCTTTAGGCTACAGCCCCAGCCCCAGCTTCTAGGGAAAGAGGAGTATAAACTTGGCAGTAAGCCAGACCTGGATTCAAATTCAAATTCCACCTGAATTTAAATTAGCTGTGTCCTGTTTCCCCATTTGCAAATTGGTGAAAATAATAGTACCAAACTTAATTTAATCCTCTTAACCAGCAATTCCATCCCGCCTGAGCTGGATTAGAGAAGAGAGAAGGTTATGGTCCATGGAAAAGGTGTAAGGATTGAGTGAAGTAATACATGGAGAGCATCTAGCTCTGTTCTTGCCACATTTATAGACACATACACTGATTTCTTGGGACACTGAAGTGCAGTGGCAGCAATGATGATGACTATGTGTTATACTGACATACAGTGCCTTATAGAGCTGCATAAGGCATTGCCACTTAGATATCTTCGTTTAACCCTCACAAATTTTGTAAGCCAAGCATTGCTATTGTGATCCTGTTCCAGACAACTAGGGCTGCACAGCAAACCACCCCAAGTCTTCGTAGCATAAGACAATAACATTTGTTTTGCTCACAAATCTGCAGTTTGAGCAGGGCTGGTGGGGGGGGGCGGGGTGCACCAGCTGGAACAGCTTGGGGGGGGCGAGGGAGAAAGAGAAAGAGAGAGCATGCCAGCAGAGGCCGTACGCTTGGTGACCTAGCCTCGGAAGTCACATCATTTCACTTCTGGAGCATTCTATGTGTTGACGCAGTCACAAAGACCTGCCCAGATTCAGGGAGAGAGGGTGTAAGGGATGTGGACTCCACCTCTCAGTGGAAAGTGGCAAGGCTCTGGAAGAGCATGTGAGACTGGAAACACTACCGTGACCTTTTCTGAAAAATACTCAGAGGAGAACATTGAGGCTCCGGCGCTTGTGACTGGCTGAGAGCACAGCACCCATGAGTGGCAGGACCAGAACCTGAACACAGGTCTTCTGACTCCAAACCCTGTGCCTTCTCCACTGTCCAGCGTGCCTTCCGACCCCCTGGTCGGGGCTTCAGAAAAGCCCTGTCCCCACCCCTATCACGGGACCTTTCAGAGCCCACCCCTGGTACACACACACAGACATACATGTGCACACACACTCACACACACACACCCCTGCTCACAGCTAACTTCCTTCCAGCCGTCCCTCCTCCCTCCTGGACCTGGTGAGGGGCAGATTTCCTGAGCGGGTGAGACCCCACTGTGCTGCTTCACTGCCCAGGCCGCGCTGAGTAGGGGATGGGGCCACCCGGAGCCGGAGCCGGGGAGGCCCGGTGCTCAGGGATGAGGGCGGGAGGGAATGACAGCGAGGGCAGCGTCTGGGATGTGTAATTCCAGACGACAGCAGGAGCTGAGAAGACTGTGGGTAATTTGGGGAATTTTTGGAAAATGTGAGTGTGATGTCAGCCTCAGTGAAAGAGAGAGGAAGACTGGAGCGGGGTGGGGAACGGTCGGGTGGGGGGCAGCAGGGGAAGGCACAGGGAGTCAAGTTGTAACGAGAGGAACAGTTTATTAGTCTAGAAAAGTTTAACTTGCAGCTCACAACCTCCCCCCAGCCCTCTGCCCAGCGCCGGCAAATCACACAGATGTGATTACTACACATGCCGGCGAGCCCTGGTTGAATCCAGGGGAAGAGATGGGAATGCACTGATTTCACAGACTGTTGAGCGACTGAGCACAAAGCCAGCCCTTGGCCAGTCCAGGCCGGGGACTTTGAGAATCAGCAAGGAGCCCTCGGAAATCCCTGCCCAGGTCCAGGAGCAGGAAGGAGGAGGCTGTAGAGGCCAAGGTTGGGGCAGTGTGACCCTCAAGAGTCTCTTTGGGGGATCTGGCTGGTGCCTTTAGAAGTGTCATTGATTGAGCTGTTAAGGCTCCTCGTGCAGAAGTGTGTGCTCTCCGGACACCCTGCCCAGAGCTGACCTCCACAGCCCAGGCCTCCTGCCCTGAGAAGCCGGTGTCCAGCACACGCTGGGCAGCCTGGTTATGACGGCAGCACGTGCAGGCTCCGCAGCCGGACTAGCTGGGACCACAGTCTCTGCCCCACCACTACATAGCTGTGCGACCTTGGGCAAGTCACTGAACCTCACGAAGACCCAGTTCCTGCCCCTGTAAAGTGGGAGCAATAATATCTACTCCAAAAAAGGTGCTGTGAGCCTTGCATTAGGTTGTGCAGTTAAGTGCCTACCACAGTGTTGGGTACATAAGGATTCAGCAAGTGGGCATTCTCACTCTACTTCTTTTTCTCTTCCACCCCTGTATGTAAACCCAGAAACATGGTTCATCTTAAACCTCGTCCAGTCCAGACTTGTAGACCCAAAGAGAGGGACAGCTGATAAAGTGTTGGGGTGGGGGTTATGGACAGGGGGTACTCTTACCCTTAGATCAAACAGCCACCTCTTGCCCCTAGGGCTCCCTGGTATAGGAGCCCTGGCAGGGCAGTGGGGAAGGGCCAGAGCTGAGCGCCGGCCCCGCTGTGGGGAGGGAAGCGGGAGCTGCAGGGCTGGCTCCTCTTGCCACCTTGTGCTGTCTGTGCTCAGGGTCCAGTCAGTTCCAAAGCCCCAGCAGGGTGCCAGCCTGAAAGACAGCAGCACAGGTGTCAGGAGAGGTGCTGCTTTGTCCCCCTGCTGGGGACATGGCCCTGGTCCTCTCTATGCCTCTGTTTCCTCACCCAGAAAACAGGAGAGTTGGATGGAGGGTGCCCTGCCAGCCTGACCAGCTCCGGTGTCACATTCGCTCTCCCCTACCCCCGTTTTCCCCTCTTTCTCCTTGCACCGCCTACCCCTTCCCATCTGCCACCAGGCCTGGCACAGAGAAGCCATGTTTGTCACAATGGAGGGACTCAGCTGTGGCCTCTGAGTTCTCTGAAGTCCCTTCTGTGGCTCTGACTTCTGAGGGCTCCAAGTTTCTCTGTTCTGAGCCAGGGTTGGGGTTTGAGCAGAGGGGACCGCAGCCCCTGACTTTCCTCACCCTTGTCCCTCATGGGTTTCTGTTGCTCTGGCGTTCTTAGAAGGTCTTAGTCACCCCCTCAAAGTTCCTGTATTAAAAATACATACTTTCCCCAGAACCTTAGGAATGAGGGTGAAAAATAAGCAACCTCAAATCTTGTCTGTGGCTTTATTTCGAGACTAGTAACAGCCTGAAACTACCCTTTCCCCCCACTTCTCCTCTCCTGGCAGCTCCAGCATCTTCCAATTCAGTCCTGCCTGGGCCAGATTGGAGAAGGAAGGAGGTTATGGTCCATGGAAGAGTCATACCCTGAACTTTATGGGGTTTGCAGCGGCCAGGTGCACAGCTGGGCCCCGCCCTGACTCCACAACAGCCAGAGAAATGAAATGCAGGCTCCATGGGGCAAAGAGAAAGTGGGATGGGAAGACAAAAGGGACAGAGATGACAAAAGGGACGGTCTGTAGGGGTCAGAGGGTAACATCCAGGTAAGCAGAGGTAAGAGGAGGTTGTGGGGATGTTGGTCATATCCTAACCAGTAAGTGGTGGAGGATAGGAGGTTTCCGTGGGTTGACAGAAGGTTACTGACCATGGAAGTAAGTTTTAGGCAGGTGATTAGAGCTGAGTTGCTTTTGAGAAGAGCCCACGGCCACCTTTCAGGGGCGAGAGCTCACCATCTGCAGAGGACTTATGGCCAGCATCCTCCCTTGGGAAACCCACTCCTGTCTTCTTCGACCCCAGAACTTCTGCTCCAGGGAGGAGCCTCGGAGCAGCTAGAGCCAAACGTTCCCTGGGCTCTTCCAGCCCCAACATTTATCTTAGGGTTATTTTCACTCCCAAGAACAAAGAAGCTTTCTATTTAGCAAGTGGTGAGAACCCACAGCTCTGACAAGCCATAGATCACTCTTGGAGGGCTGGAGGGGCTGGTCCAGCACGTGGCGCTGCTTCTCCCTCCCACGCAGACCCTCAGAGGGGGTGTCTGGCTCGCAGTCAAACTGGTTCTGACAGCCAGAGGCCAAGATGGGGCGGGGGCGGGGGGAATGACCGACTCTCCGGAAGGGCGAGGGTAGCAAGGACCAGCGAGGAGCCCTGAGCAAACCCTACTGGGGTTGAAAGAAACTCTCTGGCCTCAGTCTCCTCCTGTGAGATATATGATGATCCTCCAAACCACCTGGGGAGCTTTTAAAAAAGGTAATAAATGTGCGTGGTATATAAAGGTCAACAGTACAGGGAAGGTATATGGTAAACGCAACACCCTCAGTGATAGCTACAGCACCCAAATTTCTTCTTTCCCTCAATAAATTTATTTGAATACATTAGCATATATATAGATAAATACACATACAGATACACACACATATATATGCATATGTATAAATTTTATCCATTTTTACACATTCAGTAAGAAATTAAACACATTATTCTACAATGTTCTTTTTATACTGAGCCGTATATATATCTTGTAAGTCATTCCTTATTTGTACATATAGAGCTGTGTCCTTTTTACTGACTTCTTAATATGCCATTATATGGCTATTGTTTGGTATGTAGGCAATTTCCCACCTTTTTCTATTACAAATAATGCTGCAGTAAGTACCCATGTAATACACTCCTTCTTGCACATTTATGCATATGAGTAGTGTATATTCCTAGAAGTAGAAGTACCACGCAGATAAAAAGGCATGTGCATGTTTTTTGTTTTGATGGATGTTGCTAAATGGTTCTGTATAGAGGTTGTATTTATTTACACAGACACCAACAATACATGAGAGTGCCAGTTTCTCCACATCCAGGCCAACACAATGTGTTATGCAACTTTTTGATCCACATTAATTTGATAGCTGAGAAAACAGCATTTCATTGTGATTATAACTTGCATTTCACTCATCACAGAAAAGGTTGAGAAACTTTTAATGTGTTTAAATGCCTTTTATACTTGAATGAGCTTTTAAAATATATAGATTCCTGGGTCCCACACTCAAAAATCTGATTCAATAAACCCAAAAATCAGTACTTTTAAAAAATACTCAAGTGATTGAAGTAGATAAAGATTTCTTAAACAGAACATAAAAAGCACAATCCATAAAAGAAACAATTGATAAATTGTCTTTGATTAAAATTTTAGAAGTCTGTTTATTAAAAGAAAGTGAAAAAACAAGCAACACACTGGGAGAAGATATTTGCGATATGTGTGCCCCACAAAGAGCTCATAAATAGAATATATCAAAAACTCCTACAAATCAACAAGAAAAAGAAAATGATCAACAAGTTTTTTTTTTAGGTAGACCGAATACATCAATAGACGCTTCACAAATGAAGATATGTGGGTGACCAACACACATATGAAAAGATGTTTATTTCAGGACTCAACAGGGAATTGTGTTTATTTCATAGCTCATCAAGGAAAGGCAAATTAAAACCACAATAAGATATCACTAGTAGTCCTATATCGGTAAATATTAAACAACTGACTCTCCAGGAAAAAAAGCCTGATTTGTATTGTTTGGTGAGAAAATTTTTCCTACCCCCAATTTCAAGCCACCAATGTGGCATCACTGAATGAAGAATTGGGAACAGCTGGACACAACCAACTCTCACAAGCCACACGAGCCGGCTCCAGCACATCACTGAGCTCACCACACAAGCACCATGAGGGCTGACATGAAAAACACTGACCATGCCAAGTGCTGGTAAGAATGTAGAGCAAGTAGAACCTTAACACATTGCTTGTGGGAGTGTAACTTAGTGCAACCACATTGGAAACTGTTTGGCAGTATCTACTAAGGCTAAATGTATACTGATCGTATGACCCTGTATGGGCCACAGAAGTGTGTATAGGTGATGGTTAATTTTACGTGTCAACTTCAGTGGGCCACAAGGTACCCAGACATGTGGTCAAACATTATTCTGGGTATGTCTGCGAGGGTGTTTCTGGATGAGAGTAACATTTGAATTGGTAGACTGTGTAAAGCACATTGACCTCCCCAGGGTGGGTGGGCCTCATCTCATCAGTTGAAGACCTGAATAGAACAGAAAGCTGAGTAAGAGGCAGCTCCTGCTGCCTGACTCCCTTGAGCTGGGACATCAGTCCTTTCTTACCTTTGGACTCGAACTGAAACATCAATGTCCTGTTGGTTCCATCTCTCTGGAGAACCCTGGTTAATACAGCATGTATCCACCAAAAAACAGCAGTTCATAGCAGTTTTATTTGTAATAGTCAAGAACTGGAAACAACCCAAATGCCCATCAACAGTAGTATGAATAAATACACACTGCTAGATTTATACCATGGAATACTATACAGTAATAAAAAAGAATAAACTACAAATACGTAAAGCAACATGGATGACTCTCACAGGCAAGATGTTGAAAGAAAGGAACCAAAGACAAAAGACTGTATACAGAAATGAATTTTTAGAACAGGCAAAACTAATTTATCATAACCTAACTCAGAATAGCAATTACCTTTGGGGGAGGTTGGTAGAAACTAGAAGCACACAAGAATGTTCAGTATATTGGAAATGTTCTGTATTTTGATAGAAAAGGGAGTCACAAGAGTGTAAAACTCCACCCAGCTGTACAGTTAAGATTGGTACCCTTTAGTGCTCATATAATACACCCCTAATATAATTTTTAAAATAAAATAAGGTGTCTCTGATGATCAACATAGTATAGGAAACACTGGACTTGGCAATCTGCAAGTTCTCCTAGAGCTAACATTCTGCAACTATGAAAAGAAACAGAGAGAATGGCACCAGGGAAAGGCAGGAGAAGGGCCAAAGTGTAGAAGCAAGGGCTGAAAAAGGAAAGGAAGGGATGCCTACTTAACTCACCAACATTTATTCAGCACCTACCATGAGCAAGGCACTAGGTTAAAAGTGAGCAAAGCGTAGCCCCTGCCCTCAAGGAGCTTGCCTTCTTGTAGAGGACATAATTCTACATTACAAGGCAAAACGCAGTGAGTTCCCAAAATGAGAGGCACCAACAGAAAGCTCTGCAAGTAGAAAATAGCATTCAGTTGGGCGGGAGGTCATCTGGAAAGAATCCACAGGGGAGCAAGCACTTAAGGATAGGTAGAATTCTCCTGGGAAGAGACAGTCGGAGGAAGACATTTATTGAGGATCCTTTACAAATGCGATTTAAATTGGCCAATGCTTAGGGCCAATGTAACACTTTAATACTGAAGCTCACCAGACTCACCCTAAGACGGACGAGGAAATAATCCCCCCAAGAAGTGGCTAGTCAACACAGAATGAGTTCCAAATCCTATCAAGGGACTGGAGGTTTCTCAAGGCACCGTAAAAGAGTCAAATGTGCTCAGCACTTCTCAGCACAGAAGGTAAAATATAATTATTTGTTATGTTATCTTTAAAGAATTGGGAAAGAAGGAACTTCATGGAGACCACAAGCAATAAGAACAGGCCAACCAGGACCTGAACTAGGAAAACAGCAGTGACAACACAAAGGATGGGACACAGTGGAGTTGGTATTGACAGATGACTAGACTATCCCTCCATGGGGACAGCACCATAGTAAGCATGTGGTTCTTATTCATTCCCTTTCCTTCCCCTACTATGTGCCAGGCCCTGCGCCAGGCCCTGAAGTTTGGGGGAGACACTGCTGAACATATACTCCTTGTAATGCAATGGAGCGTAAGAGACCTAAGGGTGCTCACGGACCACACAAGAGGACTGGAGGGAACCATTGCACACTGGCTAAGCCACCGAACCTGAAAAAGCTGTCCCTGAACCTGATAATGTTTCAGTTTGTAAGGAGATGGTAGTGCCCTGCAAAGAGCTGTTTTAATATTATGGGGTGGGGTAGGGAGAGAGAGCAGAAGCATCCACTGTCTTTCCTTGGCAGCAGAAGGAAGGAGACAGAACAGCCACTGAAGGTGTAATCGCAAAGACAGAAATGTCCTTGGGTTGGGAGCAACCTGAACACGTATGTAGGCAAAGGAACCAGGGCAGAAGGCAAGATGGAGGACACAAGAAAGAAAAAGCCTAGCTGATGGGGCAAGACACTCAAAGAGGCAGTGAAATATTATAGAATCAAGAAAACCAAGGAAGGGCTCAAACCTAGGGGGGATCCGGGCTTTATGACTTTGGCTGGATGTTGGTATAACTTGTGTGTGCAGAAGGTGGTCTTTAAGAAAAAGAAGGCAGATTTATGAATAGAAAATTAGATATGAAAGTGTATATTTATTTAGAATAAGGAAATCATTCACAATAAAATATTTTAAATGTAAAGCTGTTAAATACCACAAATATCACACAACCCTGAAAAATGATGTATTAATTAGCCACTTGACACTCCTCTTCAATACTTTCAGGAGAAAATGTATTTCTTTTGCCACGCTTTTATTGATTCCTCTTACATCAAAGGCTTTGTGGTATCATTTTCTACAGAGAGTATAGAAAAATAACTCAGTCTTTCCTCTAGCATAGTTGATCAAAATTTGTTTTTTATTATTGATGGTTCAGAAAATTTTCTTTCAGGTTCACAACTTGATATCAGTAATGTCGTATAAATGTTTAGGATTGTCATCATATTTGGGAAAACCACTATCAAAGTCCTTTCATGTATTTCAAGGCATGTCATGTTTTCTTGCACAGTGACCATCTAAAAATTTTTTAATTGACAATATTCATTAATTAGTTTGTTGAGGTTCTCACTGGAGTATTTTGAGTTTTGTCTGATCTCATTGATGTCTGTATTTTATGTCAAATGAGCAAGAAATTTAATATTGTTTATATGATGCAATGATAAGCTGAGGATCATAAATACATGATTTTATAATTTTTTAATTTTTTTAAGGGTCAGAAAGCACCCATAGGTCTTGAACCCCAGCGCAGGGATTAGATTGATGGAAAGTCCAGCGTGAGGAAGTAACCGCTTGAGCTAATGCCAACTCAACACATGATTTATAGATAAGCTTTCTAGCTGTGTGTAGAATTTTTGTAAATCTGTGCCCCACGAACACAGGAATTCTGATTAAATCATATTTCACATCAAAAAAAGAAAACATATGGTGCAATTATAATTGAATATATTCCTGGCAGAAGAGAATTTTTATTTTGACTTGGCATTGATGAGAACAAATCACTTTCAGTTTACATTTCTGATGAATAAAAAAAAAAATTCCTGGACTAGCTTATGGTTCAGAAATGAGTTGACTGGTTGCCCTCAAGATGTTATGTCCATGTCCTAACTCCCTGAGCCTATGAATTTGACCTTATTTGAGAAAAGAGTATTTGCAGATATAATTAACTTAAGGATCTTGAGATTGCCCCAGATTATCTGGATGAGCCTTAAGTCCAATGACAAGTACCCTTCAAAGAACCAGAAGAGAAGACAGGGACACAGAGGAGAAGGCCAGGTGAAGACAGAGGCAGAGACTGAAGTTGTAGAGCCACAAGTCAAGGAACACCCAAAGCCACCAGAAGCTGAATGAGGAAAGGACGGATTCCTAGTCCCTAGAGCCTCTGATGGCAGTGCAGCCTGCGAGTGTCTTGATTTCAGACTCCGGACTCCAGAACTATGAGACAATATATTTCTGTTGTTTTAAGCCACCCAGCTTGTGGTAATTTGTTAGAAAGAAACTAATACCAGTCCCATACATTCCAAACTTTGTTTCCTCTCTACTACCCAAATATCAGGTAAATGTTTGCAATGAAACACACCCACGATGTGCAACTCCCTCCAGCGTGCATCCACCATGCCAGGCAGCACAGAGAAGGCCCCAGAAGCCCTTCCCCATGTGGCTGGCCAGCAACAACTAAAGTGACTGCAAGCCTCTTAAATACACCTCACTAAACCCAGACTACACATATCCCTAACTCAGCTTCCCCCAGCTGAATCCCAGCAAATCCTCTCATGCCCTCCAAGGCCACTCAACTCAAGTAGAAATGTGAAGGCAAGGAAACCAGAGTGGAAAGACACAGACAGCTTAGGAATTGTGGTTAAAATATCTGACTTCTGTAACTTCACCAAAACATGTCCCCCTGAGGATGCAGTACCAGGGTTCCTGCCTCCAGGTCCAAGTGAGGAGCTCTGAGCCTAAACTCCTTGGCTTCATGGCAGTCATCTCTGAGTGGGTCTCCAGCAAGAAGGACCACATCTTTCCCTGCGACCTAAAAGTCCATGGCCAAACAGAATGCTTTCCAGAGGACTCAGTTTCTAGAAGGAAAGTGATAATGACCTGTAGGAATAATTCCAGGAAGACAACAGCACAGCAAGAGTTGTGACAAGGAAAGAAACATGAGAGAGCACGCTTTCATGACATTTAGAAGAAGGCAGGTGTGGACACACTCTTGAGGCTAGACTTGGAGCAGAGGAATGATGTCAGATGTCCTAAAATGAAAACGAGTGTGGCAAATCCGATTCTGCTGCCGTATTCTAGGCAAGATTTGCAAATCAGAAGGAGCCAATACCTGTAAGCCGGTTCAGAAGCTGGAGTTATGTGAAGAGGCTCCCTGTGTCTGAGGCTTCTCTATACGAGTCTCTTGCTTCATGTTTTACATCTCAGGAACTCACAAGAATTTGTGGATGAAACAGGCCAGTAACATCAATGCATCGTGAAGGTTGGGAGAGATGCTGCAATTCTACCGCTGAGCATACACAGTTAGGACTTTTGCAAACAGAAGAGGCGGATACTGGTAACTGCACTCTCAATGTCAGGCAAGATTCTGGAACAGATTCTGAGTGTGTGTGTGTGTGTGTGTGTGTGTGTGTGTGTATAATTTCAGGGCAAGATTCCACAGTATTATCAGGTTCCCAGAGCAGTTTGTAACCCATTAAAATGATTAAAAGCCACTGGCAAAAGATGTTCTTTGGGGAAAAACATTTTTATTCGTTGGGCTCTTCTAATCCCCTCCTTTCTCAGTTCATGAAACTGAAGACAGTTGGGGCTGGTGGGGCGCGGAGGAAGGGCGTGCTCAAGGTCATGCAGCAAGTGGAGGAAGACACAGGTCTTCTGATTCTCAGTCCAGTGTTTGTTCTTCCCTCAACTTCTCACTGCCTCCCATCACACCCTCTTCCTTCACATGTAAACCATTGCTAGCTTTTTCCAAAATGCTTTTCTCTCTCCATGAGAAAGCACCAAGAGATGCCCAGAGTTCATGAGGGCAGGGTGTGAGTCATGAGCTCTTGTGCTCAACTTACCCACTCCTGAGAAGGGACTGATGGACTCTGAGCATAACCCTCAAACCCAAAGGAATCCTCTTGAAGGTGGAAATCTGCAGACACTCCTTGGAAAATGAGGAATAGGGCCTGGGTATGTGGGAAAAACATGAGAGTTTTCCCATAAAAGACAGAATGTCTTTTAAAAATCATTTGAGATTTTTAGAAAGGAAGGCCAGGATCTCTGGGAGAAGAGTGGGCTAAGTCTCCTCCATCCTCCCAAGCTTATTCCACTTTTTTCCTAGACCCTCTGTACTGTGGATTAGAAGAAGGGAGTGGCCATGGTTTATCTGATTTTCTGCAAGCTCTTGGTGAAATTGCTTATAATAGGCAAGAACAAATGATATGGGTTGTTTAAAGATTCAAAGATGCTTCAGGGTTCACTTTTGTCCTGCTCTGTTCAAACATTTTATTAATGAGGAAGATGAGAATATAGATGGCACGCTTACTAAATTTGCATACAATATCAAGCTGGGATCATTTGCCTTTCAATCCATAAAGTTTTTTCAAAAGGTTCTAAAGAGCTGGGCATGGTGACGCATGCCTGTAGTCCCAGCTACTCAGGAGGCTGAGGCAGGAGGATCACTTGAGCCCAGGAGTTCAAGGTTGCAGTGAATTATAATCATGCTACTGCACTCCAGCCTGGGCAACAGAGTGAGACCCTGTCTCTAAAAGAAAAAAAAAAACCTTCTAAAGGAAGAAGCCAAGGGGATAAAAGACACTTCTTACTGCAAGAGCCCAGACTCTAGAGCAAAATAGACAAGGACACAATCACAATGCACTGTGGCTTGTGCAACCATAGAAAAGGACACAGGGTGGTTAGGGGAGCCCAGAGAACAGGCCCCCAGCCAGACTGGGGTTGCCATGGAGAGGTGCCGGCTGAAAAGTCTGGGAGCAAGGTAGGTCAGCTGACCTAGGTCAGTCACACAAACGAGGGAAGACAAATGCAGAGGCCCAGGTGCAGGTGGCTCTGGTCCGTTCAGGAAGCTGATGTCGTTCTGGGTGGCAGCAGCACCAAGTGGAGGGAGATGTCGGAGAACAAGACCACAGAATTAGACAGGAGCCAGCCCCTGGGGGAACTGGCTAATGTTACTCTAAAATGTGGATTTTTTTTAAAGAATAAGGTATCACTTAAAACTTTGAAACAGGGCCTCAAGGAGCTCCCATGCGGCAGGAGACACCGACATGGAGCTCTTTCACTGCAGGGTGGTAAGTGACACACTAGTGCCAGCCACGTGGCCCCACAGGATCCAGCCTCACCCGTGGCCACTTCCCCTCTTCACTAACTCCACCCACATGAGCCCCAAAACATCAAGCGACTTCCAGCCTTTAGGACACCTCTACAGCCCCTCCCCCTCCCCCACACCCCTCCCCCACGCACTCCTACCCCCTCCCCATCCCTGGACCCAACCAAATCCTTCAATCTCAGCTCAAATAGTCCTGTCCTAGAGAAACCTGCCTTAACTCCCCATTAATGTTTCTCATAGCACTTCGCTTTGACAGTGCTGGTGACAATTTATAACCTTTTAAAAGAATATATTTATTTGTATTATTGTGTAACGCCACCACTTCCACTACGTGGTGAGCCCCTGGGGGCAAGGCTGAACGTGTTTTGCTCACGACCGTATCCCTCATGGTTGTATCAGAAATGTGTATCATGTTTGTTAAGAAAGAAAAAAGAATGACGTTCCAGTTACCTATCATTGCATAATAAACCATCCCAACATTTAGCAACCTATAACAGCAACCATTTTATTTTATCCCCCAATTTTGTGGGTTGGTTATTTGGGAATAACCAACTGGGTGAGTCATCTCTTCCACATGGTATCCATGGAGGTCATTCAATGGAATCAGCTGCAGATGGTCTGGTTCAGAGAGTCCAATCTGGCTTCATTCACATTTCTGGTGCCTTGGTGGCTGGGACGCTGGACTCAGTTAGGACCATGAATTTGGGCAGCTTCTCCAGCGTGTTATTCTAAGGTCAGTCAGACTGTCTACATGGTGGCTCAGAAAGAATATTCCAAGAGACACAGGCGCAAGTTCAAGGTAATTTATGACCTGCCTTGAAAGTTCCAGACATTGACTTCCACTGCATGCTATTGGCCAAGCAAGTTACTAAGGCCAACCCAGTTCGAGGGAGAGGGTTAGACCCCCACCTCTCCATAAGTAGAATGTCAAAGAATTTGCAGGCATCTCTAAGCCATCACAATGGGGAGGGGAACAGGAGAGGGAGATTTATCTTTTCACAACATCACTCTGGCTGTGTCCAGGAAGGATGAAGAGAGATGGAATTTGGCTAGGGAGATCAATTCAGAACCTAGAAAAAGAAGTGCAGAAAAGAAGGGCTTAAGTGATATCCACTGGAAGGGAAAAGAAAACGTGGATTTGAGAGATATTTTAGGAAGTAATAGAGAGTTATACTAAGAACATGGACTCTGGAACCACATGATCTAGTTTTGAGTCCTTGTTCTACCACACACCAAGGGTGAAAACTTTGGAAAATTAGTTGTCTTCTCTGGCCTCAGTTTCCTCATCTGTAAAATGGGGATAATAATTGTTCTTACTTCACAGGGTTGTTGAAAAGATTAAATTAGTTAATACATGAAAAAAAATTTAAAACAGTTTCTGGATGCAGTAAGGATACAATAAATATTAGCTCTTAAAAACAAAAAGAGTAAATAAAACTTTATAGGAGTCAGATTTTGTCTGAAAACCAGTGCATTGCTAGGGAAATAGGAACAATTCCCTCTTATCTATGTGTTCTGTTTGTCAGTGATGCTGCAAGGTATTTTAAGCTTCTAACTCTGAAGTTGTACCATGCTTTATTTTATCTTATTTTATTTTAGTTTTTGAGACAGGGTCTTGCTCTGTTGCCCAGGCTAGAGTACAGTGGCAGACCACAGCTCATTGCAGCCTCTAACTCCTGGGCTCAAGCGATCCTCCTACCTCAGCCTCCCAAGTACCTGGGACTACAGGCACACAACATCATGCCTGGTTAATTTTATTTTTTGTAGAGACGAGGTCTCATCACGTTGGGCAGGCTGATCTGAAACTCCTGGCCTCAAGTGATCCTCCCACCTCGGCCTCCCAAAGTGCTGAGATTACAGGTGTGGGCCACTGCACCAGGCGTGCAGCTGCACCCTGATGTAGAGCCTTGCACACCTCCACAGCTCTGAGACATGGTTACTTGTTAGGTTTATTGACTTCCATACAAGTGAAGGAGAAAGGGGCAGATAAAAAATAGACAGATTTTTGAAGTATGGAGGAGCTGAGGGTGCTCTATAAAACGACCTAAAAGTCTTAATAAAATAGGCATACCACCATTAGTCTGAGGGCCTGATCTTTCCTGCTCTTCCCTTCTTTCAACCAACGTTGATTTTGTGTCCATTCTCTTCCAGTTCCTTTGCAAGTTTCTGGGGGTACAGTATAAATAAGACACTGTCCCTACATTTAACCCATAAACAAACAAATGCAATGCAATGTCCAAGGGCTGGATCTGGAAGATGAGGGAACTCTCTAGACACATTGTGGGGGGCATTCCAGGCTGGTGTTTAGGGTAGTGTCAATGTGACTAGAGTGTGGGGTACAATGGGCTTTGCAGGAGCAAAAGCCAAAGGGGCAGCATTCAGACCATGACAATGTCTGCAGAGGCTGGGTGGTGGGCTAGGGGGCATGCGGGCTCTTTATCTGTGTCTGCCTAGTGCCCTTTCAGAGAAATAGCCCAAAAAGGCACTGCAGTGCTGCCTGCCTGTCTCCTTGGGTGGGTAGAGAACTGGAATCAGTTTGCTGTCCTTCCTGGGTATTTCTTCAAAGTGTTTGAAATGGAAACAAACTAGTCAGCAGGACACCAGGTACAGGGCGGGTGGGGTTTGTTCCTGGCCATTGGTGCCCCCAGGACCCAGCTGGCCCACTCTGTGCCTCAGGTCCTGAGACTGAGTTCCTCAGTCCTGCTCCAACTTCCTGGCGGTGCAGGAGGACAGACAAACATCTGAGCCCACTGCTGCCTGCCCTTGTGCCTCCTAGGGAGCCAGAGAAGATAAACCCCAAGGCTGGGTTTTGTCAGGCTTCCCAGGAGACTGTCATGGAGTTAATATGTGGACCAACCCCAAACACTCCCAGAGGGAAAGCAGCGTGCCCTTTTCTCATTCCGCCCAAAACCGCACCATGGCAGGACCAAGGACTGGGTCCCAGTGAGAATGAACATGAAGGTGTGGCACATCCTTAGACTGAGGCTCCCCACAAATGAGCATCCACAGTTCTGGCAAAGCACCTGACCCAGCCCTAATCCTGACCCCAGCAGCAACCACACTCTGACCCCCACCCTGCATGGAACCCTAATCCAGCCTACCTGCCCTTTACCCTTGGGTCTTAACACCACAGTGATCTGAATCCGAGTCTAGGCCTCTCTACCCAAGGCTAACCCTGAATAAAACACTTAAAATAACTCAAGCACCAACTGCAGCTCCAATAAATCCTACACTGCCCTCAGCCTGTGCTTTAACTCCTCCATCCTCACCCGGGTCAAAGGAAATGCAGAATGGAATGATCTAGGGGAGAGAATCACTGCTGCCCTGCAGTCTGGTGGCCTTGACCGACAGCTGTCTGCAATTTGCAGCTTGAAATGTGCCTGGAACAATTGTCCTTTGGGTTTAAAATCTGATAGGAGACTACTGCCATTATTAAAGGATTTAATGCACAGAAATCTCTTAGGAAAGAACCAGACCTTGGAAGTCCATAGCTGAGAAATAGAGGCATTTTAGTTATTTCCTCTATGAATAGTAGACTGGGATGAAAGTTCTTAAGAAACTCTTCTCCCTCAACCCCTGATCTGCAGGAGTCATCAGGAAATGGGATTATCTTCAATTTATAAATGATGAGTAATTGCCAGCTTCTAAGAAGAGAGAGGAAGGGGGTACTGTGTCACAAATAGGAGAATCCAAAGGGAGAAGCTAGATGTTTGAAGAGACACCAGCATGTTGAATTCTTACTTCCTGTTCAGCCTCTTCCCAAGCCTGGGTGCCTGGCCTGTGGCCCAGGGTACAGGGCTGAATGTGAGACAGGGTAAGTGGGGTCCCCTAAGCCTGGCTCAGAGCATGAGGCCCCTAGGTAAGTCCCAGAGCTGTGCTCTGTTGGAGAAGGCAGAGGTCAGCCTAGAAATGTGACTCCAAAAATGGGCTGTCAATCAAAGGGAAACAAGACAAATAACAGAGACTGAGACACAAAGCCCAGCGCGGGATGGCAGGAGCAGCGGGGCCAGAGCGAGAAACAGCGGGTTGGGGCAAGAAAGTGGGCTGGGGGCCGGGGAGGCAGGCAGTCCAAATCAGTCCCAGGGCCCATGCGGCACCCCAAGCAGCTTTTACCCTCTCCCGACTTAAATTTGCATGAAAAAGTCAGATTCTTTTGTTAATAACCTGTTTTTCAGATTCAAAAAAATTGAAAATTTAGAAAGTACAAGAATTTTGTAGAAGTAAATTAAAATAAACTGCAACCCTAGAGTTATGGTCATTTAAAGGGGCAGGACACTACTAGGACTTCATTGTTTCAAGAATTTATCTCTTTACCATCTAGCATCAGTTACTAATATCTAAAAGAAAAAAACTCCTGCTCCCTTTCTTTGCCTGAGAGGACAAAGCCTCCTGAACTGAACAGAAACCAAGGCCGTAGCTGATGCTAACGGAGCAGATTCTATTCCCTGCACTGCAGAAAAGGGGAGGCAGCCTTTTACCCAGAAAAGGTAAAAGGTAAAAGGCTTTTACCTTATTGGCCACGTCCTGTGTCTGCCACTGTCCTAGGCTCTGGGTTCCAACACAGCAGATGCCATCCCTTCCCTTGGGGCACTTACCCCTTTTGTAAGACTGCCATGGTCCCCAAAGGCCAGTCCTATGGAATATCACCAACACACACTCATGGGCACACTCTCCCACACCCTCGCACACCACAGTGTCACATACAACTTGCACACTCACATACACAATGTGATTAATTAAGTAATGTCTCTCCCCAACCAATGCCTCAGCCTGGAAACTTCCTAAGTTCATTTCCCTAAGCCCATCTTCCTGCACAGTGCCTGGCACATAATAGGTGCTCAGTGATGTTCACCGCATGAACTTGGAATGCCACGACTAAGGGCTTTGGTCCAAGGAGCAAGTCTCATCCTCTCCCGGACACTTTCTCTCTCTCTCTCTTTCTCTCTCTTTGGCTGCAGTTGGAGTTGTGGGGGTGGAGTCTAAGGGAACCCCTCAGAAAAAATGCCAGATTCTGTGACAAGGTTCTCTCAGCTGGGCTCGGACTCTGCCCTGCCAGGGTAAGTGCAAACAGCGCCCAGCAATCCTTGTGGGAGGAGCAGAAGAGTCTTTGTCAGTCTCAAGGATCCTCCCTGCCCCTCCCTTTCTCTCCTTTTCCTTTCACAATATTACTCCCCAATAAACCTTTTGCACAATTAATTCCAAAAGAAGAAGGAAGGGGGACGGACAGGAGGAAGAGAGGAGGAGGGGAAGATAGATAGTGGCAGAAGGGCTGCAACTGCACAGCCTGTGCCCATGGGTGAGAGTGCCACGGGCCTGGGTCTGACGCTCAAGGAGCCAGAAATTGGATTCCTCAGCCCTCCAAAGGTTGAGCAGATGCTGGGAAACTGAGATGTGCTCAACAGTTTCACGCAGGATGGAGGGTAAGCCTGAGCAGCTGGTACACCTCAGGAGGGGAGGAGAGGGGAGGGCACGGGAGGGGAGGGGAGGGGGCCCAGGATGAGCCCTGGAGCACTCACTTCAACATTTGCAGAGCAGAACCTCCAGCAGCAGCCCAATCCCAGGGGCTGCTAAGGACCCACAGTCCCAAGCCTGTTCCAGGCCATGCTCAGGCCAGCGTAACTTCAGAGCTGCCCACCCCTTCCCTGATTCAATATCTGGTCTGGTTTGGCCATCATCAGCCACCCCACGCTGTGCTGGGGTTGTGAGACCCCCACCCCCAGGCCTCCCAGGCACCTTTGCAGCACAAGCACAGCCCTGGGCAGCCAGCTCCAGAAAGCAGTGCCAGGGCTTCTGGAAGGGGGAACGCTTCTGTGATGCACAAAGGATATTCCAACACCGCACTTAGGAACTTGACTCTGTCCCCAGCTCAGCTTTGAGACTCCAGGGCCTGCCTACCTCCCCCACCCCCACCGTGCTACACCGTTACTGCCTCCCTTCTCTCCCTTCCGCGAGGCAGTGGCAGCAGCAGGCAAGACCTTTTAGTCTTTGGAGCTGTTTCCCCACCACCAGCCTGCGAGCCCGCTCCACCTCGGGGCCCATTAGCATTCTTAAGGTTCTCATTCCCATACACATCCTGCCCTGGGGTTGTCCTCTTCCTTGAGGCATTAGCACCTTCCCTGAGCCTTTTCTCACCCCAGCCCCGCCTGCCTGGGGTCAGCCTTCAATCCACAAGTGTCTGGGGAAGAGCCTGGAAGCCTGGTCACACCTCCCGGGCACGTTTCACAGCCTGTCCCTTCCTGTCGGAGGCACGTCCTGAAGTCCTGAGCCCCCTTCCATCTCTCCTCCCTCCCCCCACAAGAGGTGTTCCCATAATCAGTAGGCATCAGTCGGCTCTAATCAACCCCCTGTTTTGACTATTTTAGCAGCAATAAAAGGGCCATAAAGAGCAAGCCAGTGGGCCCTCTAGGAGCAGGGCGCTCCTTCACTGTGATATAATGAAAAACACCAAGGGCTTCCTCGAGCCCTAAGTGACAGCCCTGGCAGCAGAGCTATTGGAGGAAGCCTAATTATGCTATAAATTAAAGGGTTTTTTTTTAACCCAACATTATGACCTTTAATAAGATTGTTTTTACAACCAGCTGTCAATAAATCATCCAGGAGCACCAGTGAGAAGCACTCTCCGAGAACTTCTGCGAATTTCATTAGCTGCAGTTTATTTGGTTTTGGTGAGCTATGATGTTTTTTAAATCTCAAATTAAAGGCTCTGAACCATAAAAGCTAATTCAGAAAAGTTCCTGTTCCAGCCTCTGAAAACAAGCCCCCCTAATTGCAGAAATTAGCTGAGATGTGGCCAGGCCAGGAGGTCATTAGCTGGGAAGCAATGACAAGTGGCTGAGGCTTCCCCAGACTCCGCAGCCCTGACCTCCCCCCGCCCAGAACCTGAAGGTGACAGTCCCAGGGTGGACAGGTGGCCCTACAGTGGCCAGCCCTGGGAAGTCACAGCCCTGCTGACTGCTGAACTCAGGAGAGATAGGCCAGCTCACACACGGGGGCTGCAAGGGGCCCCCCTGCCACCTGAGCCAGTGACTTGAGAATCCCACAGAACTGTTTAACCCACTGTTTGGAACTTCTCCCCACTTCCAGCTTTCTTGGAGTTCAGTTCCTGTCCTCTTCAGAACATTGACACTGCGTGGGTACTATAATCTTCCTGAAACACATACAAAGAGAGAGAAGAATAGGATATAAAAGTGGCACATTCAGAGACATCGGCTGTGGCGCTGGAGTACAGAGTCAGCAGAGACATGGTCAACAGAAGCAGCGAGGACATCAGGGTGGTTGCCCACCTTTTAAGACAACAGGCAGTCCTGGTATATTCAATGCAACAGCTACTGCAGACCTGTATCCAGAGGCCTGGGTTTAAATTCTAGCCCCACCATGAATTATGGAACCTTGGGAAAGGAGAGTGTGCAGTTAAGATTATGAAGCCAGACAGACCTAACTTAAATACTGGCTTCGACCCTTGCTAGCCAAGTGACCTTAAGCAAGTTACTTCATCTTTCTGGGCCTCAGTTTCCTCATCTGTAAAATGGAGATATCAGTAGTCCCTCCCACAGGGGTTGTGAGGATGAGTGAGCCGGGGCATATGAGTCATCTAGCACAGTGCTGGTGTCTATAAGCTTTCAATAAACACCAGCTGGTAGCAATGGTAGCAAGAGGAATGGTTGTATTTACCTCTCCTGGCCTCAACTTCATCTAAAAAAAAGAGAGAATAGGACTAAATGGCTTCTAAAGCCACTTCCATTATTATACAGAAGTGATTCTGAGAGATGTAAACTCCCCTGCTTAAACCCTCAGAGGCTTCCCAGAGCTCACAGAATTCAGTGTAAGCTCCTTGCAAAGAGCCCACCTGGTTGGGTCCCCAACTGCCCCCCAGGTCCATCTCCTGCCAGTTGCAGTCAATAAAACTTGGGTTCACAATACTCTCGACCTCTGGGCCAGGCACGTAATCTCCCCCTGCCTGGAATCATCCCCTCCAGAGCCTCTTCACCTGCCTAATCCCTGCTCTGCCTGCCAGGCACCTGACATCACTTCCCCCAGAAACCTTTCCTAGTCCCTTCTTCCCTACCCCTCCACTCCCGCAGTTCCTTCTGCTACCAGACACCTCATCCCCTTACACCGGCTGCTTTCTCTAACTCTGTCCCCAACACAGTAGGCAGCATAGACCGGGTCTATCTGGGTCTCCTTGGATCCCCGAAGTCTAATACCATCCTTGACACATGGTATATGCTTAAAATATTTGCCAAAGGAATGTTAAATGACACAGCATTTACAGACATAATGCACAGAAAAAAAACTATTTGCAGAAATCGAAAAGCTGTTTTGTAAGCAGATATTTGATTTGTTAGTAGGGTTTCTTTCTTTTAATGAAGTGGTTATATTAGAAGGTTGTCAGAAAATAAAACTGTTAATACCTCTTACCAAGGCCTTAACCGTCTGACCGTCTCAGAGAATGAGGAGGAGGAGGAAGAGAGAGGAGAAACTAAATAAAGCAAGACTGGATCAGAAAAGACTGACTTTGAGGACCGAGAGAAACTGAGGCTGAGACCCAGCAGCGTCCCATTCTCCGTGCCCACCAACTCCATTCCTCCACGAGCCCCAAGACTTCCACAGCTGGGGAGTCTTTTCTCCTAGGGCAGAAACATCAGTGGCTCTAAAATTTCCGAATGGAAACCATCCTTGATGTTGTGCATGGGAAATGACATGCCAGCACGGGGCGTCCGCGCCAGTGGAGAAAGCGTGGCGTCTGCGCTCACCTGGGCTTCCTTTGCTTTGCCTCATTAATCAGTTCCCCAGGTCATCGGTGTGTCTCGCCTCAGCCTCACAGGTCTGGTTTTTGTATAATACACATTTCCCCCAGTTTTTATTTCATCTGTTTTTTTCAAGCAGCCTTTCCATTATTTCTGAACATTTGAGTTAAAAAAATGTAAATTACAGACGCCTGTGGATTGACGTAATGTGAAAAGAAGGCGGCTGTTTCCCCTTCCTCCAAACAGGGAACATGGTTTTTAAAACTAATAAACCCCTCAAACCTCATGAAGCCCATTTCAACCTTTTTAAATGGCTATATTCAGAAGGGAAAAGGAAAAAGAAGCAGCAAGGGGAAGTGTTTGGGGCCATGTCGTGGCAGGAGGGGCAATGGTCCCAGCCTGTGCAGATGGAGTCTGTCCCTGCCCTTGGGTCTGGGGTCACAGTGACCTCGAGACTGGCCATGGGGAGCCCGGGAGGGGAAAGCCCACAGCATGGGGAGAGCCTCGTAAGTCCTGGCAGGGAGGAGAGACTGAGCAGATGCAGGAGGAAGAGATTTCACAGTACAGGGGCTTCTGGAGAAGGTGAGAGTAGACGATCATGTGGGAAATAGGAGGGATCAATGTTGACATGGCAGCTGGGAGAGTGGGTGGGAGGCACTGGCGGGAGCAGAGGCAGAGGAAGCTACCTGGGTGGGGGTGGGGCAGACCTAATACCACCTGCTTTTTCTAAACATAGGAATTGAATGTGGAGGAGATGGTGGGGTTGGGGGTTATAGATGATGGGGAGATCTGAAACAGCACCATGAGGAGCTGGAGGGAGATAACTGAAGACCTGAGTACAACGTGTGCAAGACTCCTGTTTTGAACACTCACGGAGAGGACGTGCCCACTCAGTAATCCCTAGGGACAGAATCAAGGGTCGTTTTCCTCTTTCCAGAGGACTCTTCTGAGTGTCTACTCAGGCATTGGGTCCTGGTCTGTCTACAGCCCTGAACCAAACCCCTGGCAGAGAGAAAGACACATAGAAAGTATCCAGCAATATTTCTTGAATGAACGAATGAGCTAATATATGAATGGATGAATGAACAAATGGAATGAGAATCTTCTAAGCACCTATAATCCTTCTGGGAGGAAGGATAGGTGCCTTTTGTCCAAGAACACCAAGATTATAACCCCCCCAAAACAGGGCTGCCACGTACAGTTGCACAGGCACTAGGGATCCACATACAAATTTTTCCTTCCAAAGCGGCTTGTCATTCAGGAAGCAAAGCTTGCTAAACAGTTGAGGAGTCTTCACCTTGCTCTTTCTCTTTCCTGCATTCAACAGGCTGGGATTTGAAAATTAGAGAAGGCAGAGGGATAGCAAAATCCATTTGGAAATACCCCAGGGAGATGCTGGTAGGAGCCACCCTGTGCTTCCCTCATGTGTTGAAGATCCTTGTTATTTAGAGGCTGAAAATAGGTCTTTGGGGATTCTGGATTTGCCTCCTGCAGAGGTCCCCAGCAAATCAGCCACAGCTTCCCTTCTAGTCCAGTCTGGTTTGAAAATAATTTCTCCAGTGCCTCCATCTCCCAATCCATTGAGGAGGCTTTAAAATTCAGCAAGCTTAGCCCTTCCCTGCCACACTCACATCAAAGACACTGTTAGGGACCTCCCGGGGAAATACTTCTGCACGCCTAGTGGGTCGCTGGGATTCACACTTCCTTCTGGGCAGTTGCAATGGGATGGAGGAAGTGGATGAAGATGGGGATTGTGTGAGCAGAGAGAACTGAAGCCAGGGATGTGCGGATGGGTTGCCACTCAACAGGCACATGTGGGCGTCCCCTGCCATTTGAACTGGCTGCATATGTGTTCACCATTGTCATGCTACTCTGGCTTAGGGAGCAGAGGATAAGGCCTCACAGAGCTAAAAATCTTTGAGCTAAACGGCTTCAAGCTAAAAGTAAAATCACTTAAAAAATATACAACTGCTTATCAACTTTATGCACCTCCTATTTAGATGTGAAAAATGCTCCAGAGGGAGTTTTCCTGAGCAAAGGCCAGGATTTACTGTGTATTTCCCACAAACATGGCTCCCTGGTTTGTTCTGTGGAAATGAAACACAGAGGACCCACCCAGCAGGCCTCATGGGCAAAAAGGAGTCTAAGCCAGATTAAAAAATCCACTTCAGGACTTTTTTACTACTGGAGTGGGTTGGAGAGCTGTCAATGGGCAGGAAAATAGCACATCTGGAATGTGACTCTGTCCCTGTGTTGGCTGGTATAACTCAACATGTACGTCAGCTCTTTTTTTTTTTTTTTTTTTGGTTTTTTTTTTTTTTTTTTAATGGCCAAGATTTATCTGGCCTCTATTCATTTTTTAAGTCTAGGGTGAAGATGATTGTTAAGTTCTATACTTTTACATTTGTGTAAATTAAAAGCCATATTTCACCACTGGACAGATGGCTTGCTTGCCTTAAAGGAAAAAATGGCAAAACTGAGCCCCACGATCCAAGACACTGATTACCCAACTCACCCAGAAGATACTAAAAGAGAAAAATCTTGTGATTTTCTTCACCAAAGCTATATCCCCTTTGTGCCTTTATAAAATCTGACTCTGGAAAAGTTGGCGCCAAGATGCTCAAACTGAAAGTAGACTTTTGAATTAACTTAGTCGTGTTCTGACCATGGCAACAAGAGGCTATGAGAGGCTATTATAGACCTCTTTTTTTTTTTTTCTTTTTTTGCTGCAAGCAAATTGGTTTATAAAACTGATATAGCCATTTTAACTCCTAAAGAGATTTGAGAGGAAAGTGAGTGGATCCTTATGGAGACAGCGATCTCTTGCTTTTATTTTTGGTTGGGGGCTGACATCAGTTTTGACCAGAAGGGAATGTCTTTTTCATGGAAGTCCATACTTGGCATTTGCTCTTAAGTTAAAAGCAAGAGCAATGTAATAAACGTTTGGTAACAACCCCCCACATACTTAGATTTATTGGCCAGTTAAATCTTTAATGGTTAAAGTTAAAAACCTTTTATTTCAATGGCCTGGGGATTTGCACAGCTGGAATGTTGCATTTTAATATATTCAAATTGGAATGGAAAAGCCAAAGTGACCAAGACATTGTCTTTCTTTCTTGGATGCCCCCAAGCTGGTAGTAAGCTGACAACATGACAACATAGTCTTGCTCCCAGGCCTCCCTCCTAACCACAAGCCAAGCCCCAAGAGGGAAGAGGGGGAGAAGCAAGCATGCTGTAGGGCCAGTTGGGGTGGCTCCTTCCTACTTTCACTCACCTGTTCCTGTTCTTCACCCGAGTTGTTGAGAAATCAAGGAGTATCTACATTCTGGTTCTGCCACCCATCTTGGCAGGGTCATGCCCTGCTGGTTTCACCCTTCCGGGAGCACCCTTGTTTGGTGGTCTGGATTGGAAAGGTGGTGCACAGCAGCTGTGGCAAAGAGTCTGGGGTCACTGACTTAATGGGGGTTGATTATGTGATGAAGGAAGATTAGGGAGAATGGAAGATGATCAAGGTATAATGGAAGCACAGGATTTGGGATGAGAGGTAGGAGTAATGGAAGTGACAAGGGGTGATGCTGACGACATCTAACCAAATGCTGAAATGACCTGAGCCAGGTCATATCAAATGCTTCACATGAATTATTTCATAGATTCTCCAACTTGGTACATTTTACTCTCCTTATACAGACAAGGAAACTAAAATGAGTAGAGTTAAGCAACTTGCCAAGATTAGAAAGAGACAGAGCCAGGCAATCTGACTGCAGAGTCTCCAATCTTGAAGGGGGCTTCAAAGGGGGGGGGACGGGAATACCGGAGGTCTTGGAAATTAAGGGGCATGAGTGTTGAGAGTCACTGGTAAAGCAAAACCAATAAGGATATCTCCATCACTTCAAGGAAACATGTTAATGTGGAAATTCCCATTCACATCCCATGAGCACACACCACCACTTCATCCCAGTAGTTCTTTATGCACCTTAATATATGGAAACATATTCTGACGAAGATATTTTATGTACTCATCTATTCACTTCCAAGGCTCATGCTTCACACCCACTGTGGCACTAATGCTTTCACACAGATGCACAAACATTCAGACTCACTCTTTCTGGCACCACACTTGCGCTGTGTGCATGCATGCGCACACACATGCATACCAATGGGTACACTAGATACAGTTTTCTCTTGATGCTCCCTTGGGACTCAGCCATGCCCTTGTTTCTCACGTGTTGATTGCTGTCTGTCCTGCTGACAGTGATCCACCCAGCCAAAGGTGGATCCTAAAGGATGAAGGATAAAGCATGTAGATTGGATGGCCAGGAACGTAAGATGACCCAAAGGCTCCTAGGACAAAGTAGAAACAAATAGGATCTTCCACCCACCACTTTCAGTTCCCATCCTAAGAGCCCTGGGCTCTCACCTTGAGAAGGGTCAACCCAGCCTTTGCTAGTGACCTTTGCCAGTTTGAGGTTAAAGGTCAGACTTGGGTCTTTGGTCACCAAGAGCTAACTCAGCATCCAGGATGAAGGCTGCAGACAGCAGGGGTTTGGGGTCGTTCTTGTTAAGGAAAACTTGATTGCTGGGCCAGGAAGAGACGACTCTTGATGAAACACAAGGCTCCCAGTGAATTTCCTAGCTCCAAAACACTAATATTTCTCAGATGGAGCCTCACAACGTTCACAGGGTTTTCAATTTCAAGGCCATTTTGGCTTTTTATGGGGTTTGATGTTCTCTGCACAAACATAGGTTTAATAATTGACTGAGCGCCAAGCTGCCCACTTTGGCACTTGTAGGTCTGTCCTGCGGGACAGCAGGGCCACTCAGCGGGTATTGCCCACAAAGCCAGGACGGTCTATTCCCTGGCACAGAGACCTTGCCAATTGCAGGGAGTTGGGAAATAAAAGAAACTTTTCAAATAAAAAGATGTCAATTTAACAACCAGGGACCTGGAAACAGATGTTCCTCGCCTAGACCAAGAGCCGCCCCCCACCACCCCCCACCACCCCACCCCTGCCCAGCCGTCCTCCAGGTTTTCAAAGTCACTTCTTGTCAGGTGCCCTGGTTAAGAGGGAGAATTAATGAGCTGTGCTCCATTTTACGGCTGCCGTCTGATGTGGGACCCGTGTGCGGAGCGCTCCGTGGACAGGCCAGCCCGGCCCCCAGCCCTTCCTCCAGCAGTTCAGCCTGGATCAAAGCAGAGAGCAGCTCAGCTTTTATAGCAAAATGATTAAAACCACGTGGGGCTTGTTTCCGCACACGTGACCTCCCGACAAAGTGCAGAGGGGGGAGCAGAGGAAAGGTGAACCCGGGGGTCCCTAGGCCCAGAGAAGAGTAGGACCCAAGATGCAGAGACTGTAGCAAATGAACGCAGACACGCATGCGCACACGCACACTTGCCGCTTCACGAAAACTAACACACACACCCTCACACACATAACTAAATGCCTTTTGCCTGCGAGTTGAAACTTAGCCCCAGAATGAACAGCCAGGGGGCCTCATTAGCCAGGTTATCTAGGACCACATAGGTAAATAAATAAGTAAATAAATAGTTCCTAGTTATTCGGTTACTCTTAGTCCTTGCAGAAAGTACAACTGGATTGTATTATACTTACAAAGTAAGGCCCAAATGTCCCTGCTGCATCTGCACAAATAATTTCTCACCTATCTGTAGTCTTTGGCAACTTTGCCACACCTGAAAATTATAGCTCCCTGGTGGTAGGCAACTTCACCTCTAAATTAATTGATCAGTTGATCAACTGCTGAGTTGACTCCCTGCCCCTGTCATTATGAATAAGTATGGATTGTCTCCTCCCCTTCCTTCAAGGACTGGATCTAGTGACTTGTTTTCTAGCAAATAAAATGAGGCAGAATGGTGAGATGTCACTTCTGAGATTATGTCACCAGAGGACGGTGGCTTCCTTCTTGGGCATGCTCTCTGGCTGTGGAGGAAGCCAGCCGCCATGTTGTGAGCTGAGCTAGGAGACTCAGGTGGCAAAGAGCCTAGAGAGACCTCCAGCCAACAGCCTGCAGGGAACCGAATCCTGCCAACAGCAGCTAGAGCAGGGTAGAAGCAGACCTTTCCCATCAAGCCTTGTGATGACTGCAGCCCCGGGCAACACCTTGATTGTAGCCCTAGGAGAGACCTACACTGTGCCTGAATCTGAATGCCCAACCCACAGAAACAGTGAGATAATCAATGTTTGTTGTCTTAAACTGTTAAATTTGGGGGTAATTTGTTAGGCAGCCGTAAATAACTAATACACCTACCTTGGCTCCTTTTCCACACCTGAAAATCACAGCATTCTGAATGCTTTCTCCTCCCCTGAGATGTTCCTGTGTGGTCAGGTAGACCTTGCAGCAATGGTTGCGGGCCTACACCATCAGCCCCACTGCTGCCTTGCGGGTCTAAGCTCATCCCAGCCACCCAGCCTCTTTGTTGTGCGTTGAACACACCAGGTATGCACCCAACTCAGGGCCTTTGCACTGCCCCAGGCCTTGCTCTCTCAACTCCTTCAGGTCTTTCTCAGACATCGCCTCTCAGCAAGGCTTTCCCAGACCACTCTACCTAAAAAGGAAATCCCCTCCACCTCACCCCTAGGGCTCCCTATTCCCCTTTCTGCTTAGTTTTTGCCATAGCCTTTCTCATCATCTAGCATACTATTTTATTAATTTTATTTCTTGTTTGATTCCTCCCTCCCCAGACCAAAGGACAGGGATTTTTGGATTTTTGTCTGTTTTGTTCACTGCTCCACTCCCAGTGTCTAGAACCCTGTCTGGTACAATGTAGGCATTTATCTCAGTCCATACAGGCTGCTATAACAAAGTTCCATAGACCAGGCAGCTTATAAACAACAGAAATTTATTCTTACAGTTCTGGAAGCTGAGAAGTCTAAGATCAACATGCTGGCAGATTCAGTCTCTGGTGAGGGCCTACTTCTTGGTTCATAGATGGCAACTTTTAGCTATGTCCTCCCATGATGGAAGGGGCACAGCAGCTCTCTGGGGCCTCTTTTATAAAGACACTTAGTCCCACTCATGGGGGTTCCACCCTCATGACTGAATCACCCCCCAAAGGCCTCACCTCTAAATACCATCACTTTGGGGGTTAGGATTTCAACATATGAATTTGAGGGGGACACAAACATTCAGACCATAGCAGTATCGGCAAATATTCATGAAATAAATTAATGCATGGAGACATAGAGCTCTCATTTTCTGAACACCCACTATTACACAGCCAGTACTTTACCTGCATTGTCATTAATCCTCATAACAACTCCACAAGGTTGACATTATTGTTTCTCATTTTACAGACTTTAAAACCTGAGACTAAGGGGTGCTACTTTATTCAAGTTCCCACAGCCAATATGAGGCCTTGCTGGGATTTGAGCCTCTTGCGTTATTTTCTGTACACTTTTCTCCATCGCTTTGCTAGCTCTTTATAGTTAACAAAGTGCTTTCAAGGCAATGATCTCATCTGACCTTCACAATAACCCTGGGAAGGAGCAATTATAACCATCACCTCCAGTTTGACAGAGCTAGGAATCAAAGCTCAGAGAGGCCAAGGCACTTGCCCTGGTTAACACAGCTGATGAACAGCAGAGCCAGCGTTTCTTTGGTTCATTCAAAAGACATGTGCCGAGCAGTTCCCAGGTGCCAGACACCATGACTAATAGGATGTGGTGCCCCTCAAGTACTCTGGTTCCCCAGTCCTGTGGGGCTGTGCACGGGCCACTACTGTGTGTTGAGTACTCATTCGCAGTAAATGTGAATGAATACTTGTAAATGTTAACTTGTGTTGGCCAGACATGGGGCTGATCTCAAGGGAGATTGACAGGTGAGGGCTGAAATCATTGCAAGGGGAACCAGAAGAGATGACGGAAGAAGGGGCTTTTTAAAGATGGAGCCAGAAGATGCAGTAAGCAAGAGAAGGTCGAGGGTCAGAGCTTTTTGTAATTCTTTATCCACATTCCCCACTCCCATCCCCCCATCAACCACCATCTCAATGTGTTTTCATTTGTGCTTTTGCAAAGTGCTTATTTTTCTTTTGTGCATAAGTATTTTAATTTATACAAATGCTATTATGTTGTATATCTCTTTCTGTTTTTTACTTTTGCACCCAGCACTATGTTTCAAAGATTCATGTGTGTTACTTCCACAGGGGTGACACCCAAATGCTCCCCACCACAACCGCCACAATGCTGTGATCCTCATCACTACCACATGCCCTCCTGGCCTGTGTGAGTGGGACTGCTGGTTCCCAGGGTATTGTTTTAACTCAGTAGTACCTGCCTGCTCTGCTCCCTGAGACACTTCCAGGAGCAAAGCATGAGCCTTCTTATGCCCTCATATCCCTGTCAGCACTTGGTGTTATCCAGCTTTCTAATTCCCGCCAGTCCAATAGGTGTAAAGTGGTATCTCATTATATCTTAAATTAGCATCTCTTTGATTATTAATGAGCTGGAGCAACTCTTTATATGTTTATTGGCCTTTTAGGTTCTCTGGAGTAAGACAATCAGATTTAAAGTAGAAAAGAGAAGATCCATCCATTTAACTGCCCTTGATTCCAGGGAAAGCTGGAAGGGTTGGAAGGTCTCCAGGCATGGGAACCAGGGGTACTCAAGCCCACAAGTAGAAAATGTTTCAAGGGGAACAGTTGGAGCTGAACTGTGGGGGCTTTCCTTGAAAACCATTTTTTTTTAATTTTCCCCAAAATACAAGACAGAACATAGAAAACAGGATGACTCAGAAGGGGAGAATGGAATGAGCAAGGAAGATAGGAACTAGATCCAACTAGTCAAAGCATATTTCCTGGAAACATAAATAAATTGGATTACATTAAAAGGAAGAATTTGTGTTCTTCAAAAGACACACTTAAGAGACTGGAGAGGCAATCCACAGTGTGGGGAAAAGATATTACAGCATATATGTATATGCATATATCTATGTATGTGTGTGTGGATATATAAAAATATATATATATATGGCAAAGGACTCAAATCCAGAATATATGAAGAACTTCTACAAATCAATAAGAAAAAATCAAACTACTCATTAGAAATATGGTCAAAAGACTTGAACAAGCACTTCATAAAAGAGGATATACAAATGGCCAATAATCATATGAAAATATGCTCAACTTCTTTAGTAATCAGAAATACAAATTGAAATATCAGTAAGATACCATTACATACTCACCAGAATGGCTAAAATGAAAAAGACCAACCATACTAAATGTTGGGTGGAACATAAATTGGCATGTCCTCTTTGGAAAACTATTTGGCAATATCTTCTAAAGCATACATACCCTTTGACCCAACAATTCCATCCTAGGTATACATCCAACAGACATGTGTTCATTAAAATACATGTACAAAAGTGTTCATAGCAGCACTATTCATAATGTATAAAAACTGGAAACTACCCAAAGACTCATTAACAACAATATGAATAAGTAATTGTGGTATATTCACGTAATGAAATACTACACAGCAATGAAAATGAAGAGCTACAGTACTACTTCATGCAACAATATAGACAAATTTCACAAACATGATGCTGTGAAGAAAGTAGCCAGATACAAAAGAGGACATATTATATTTCTTTATATACATTTGTGTAAAGCACAAAAACAGGTGGAACTAATTTACGGTGAAGTCAAGACAGTGATTACCCTTGAGCAGGTATCAACTGCAAAGAGCAACTGGGACGGGGGCACTTTTGGAGCAGGAGGAATGTTCTCCTACTTAATCAGGGTGCTGGTTACATGGGTGTGTTCACTTTGTGAAATGTCATCAGGGTGTATTATTGTGATTTGTGTACTTTTCTGTAAATATGTTATCCTTCAATAAAACATTCCCAAAATATTCCATGGGTACCTATTGTCCAGCCCCAGCCCCAGCTGCACAGTGACAAATCAGGGGCAGGAGACGGCCCCTGGGGAGTGCCTAGGGTAGTTGGCAACAGGCTGCAGGATCATCGCCCACATTCAAGAACAGCCGCTCACCCTGCCTTGATTTGCCAGTGGAGTACAAGGGAGGACACAGACAATCCATACCCCCTGAGATTTCGGGGAGGCAAGATAGGAGTGTCTTAAATGTGAGTAGGGTTTTTATTAAGAACCAAGTACTTTCATGTATTTTGTGCCACGCATGCCCATGTGCAGCGCAGTGAGCTGAGATCTCTGAAGGCAATGCCACTTGCCTACGTCCACACTGCTAGTACGTCCCAGGGATAGATCCGGCTCCCAGGTCTCCTAGTTCAGGGATCTTTCTCTCTTGCCACACTGCCAGCTGTGTCTGGGCTGGAGCAATCAGGGGAGGATCCATGGAGGAGGAAAAAATTACACTAGAAGTTGAAGAATGGAGAGGATTCACGAGGGCAGACAATGGAGTGTATGCCATAGCACGAAAATGCCAGGACCAGGAACTCACAGTCTATGGGGATCTCAACTTCCTAAAGAGGAGCTGTGGGAGGTGTTCTTAAAAGGCAAGGCAGAAAGAATGGCCAGGGGAGTGCAGAACGGCTCCCGGCCGGCCCTCGCTCTCTTGCCCCTTCTATAAAGCCGTAGGAGGCTCTCCTCCCAACAGCTCTCTGTGCCCCCAGATTTATTTTGCTTTCTTTCGCTAAATCAAACTTTATCAGACAGTTTTACTGTCAGCCGTTAAACCGAAATGTGTTTGTGCAACAGTAAACACCTTGTTACTGCAGGGAAGGATTACATAAACAACGGTGGGGACGGGCCCTGACTCACTGTACCCAGGAGCTGTGTGGCCCTCAGTGGGGGATGGAGGGGCACATGGAATGGCACTTCAGGGGCATCCTGTAGGTGGAAGGCAGGGGACAGGCCACACTCTGGCCAGAGGCTTCTGCTCTCGCCGCAAAGGAATGACCGGCAAGCATTCCTCCAGTTGGAAGAATGGTGTCCTCCAGAGATCTCAGAGGGCCCTGGGAGAGGGGCAGACTGGGCAGGGAGTGGTTTGGATTAGAATCCGGTGCGATGATGGTGGCTTGAAGTTAAATAGATGTAGGGAAAAGTCGAAGGCTGGAGAAGTAAAGAAAGGGGAGGGTTAGGGTTGGGTTCAGGAGACCAGCAGGCCAGGAAGAGCGAGGGGGTGGGGCTGACTGCATGGCCTGAGCTGTTGGCCAAGGAGTGCAGAGATGGGGGCCCTTTGAGGGTCAGTGGGGCACGGAGGTTTATATTGGCTCGGGGTGAGCAGCAGATGGGGGCATTGGGGTGTGGGGCCAGAGGCAGGGCCAGCGGCTGGAGTAAGCCAGCTAGGCCACCCCTCTCACTGGGTCTGCCCAGGGCCTCCTTTCAGGGCACACCTCCCCCTCCCTTACCCTCAGCCAAGACCCTCTCACCAGGGCTGCTCGCTGAGCCGGAGAGCCAGGTGCTGTAAGCTGTCCAGGGCAACTCAAAAGACAAACTCCAAGTACTGTGCAGAACAGAGGGGACAGCCAGAGAAAAGGCGAACAAATAGGGTAAATGTGTGCCCCTTCTGGGCACCAGGCACTATGCTAGGGCACTAAGAGCTTCTGTGCCACAGACCCTGTTTCATTTTGAGTCTCACCCCCACACATATTTTTTTTTTTTTTTTTGGAGACAGGGTCTCAATCTGTTGCCCAGACTGGAATGCTGTGGCGTAATCATAGCTCACTGCAGCCTCAAACTCCTGGGCTCGAGCCATCCTACTTCCTCAGTCTTCCGAGTAGCTGGGACTACAGGTGCGCACCACCACACCTGGCTAATTTTTTAATTTTTTTGTAGAGACAGGGTCTCGCTCTTGCTCAGGCTGGTCTTGAACTCGTGACCTCAAGTGATCCTCCCGCCTCGGCTTCCCAGAGTGTTGGGATCATAGGCAAGACCCACCGTGCCCGGCCCTCACACCAGCACTTTAGCATAGAAAGTATTATCCCCATACACCATGCTGCCCGTTTACATCAGTTATCTTGTTCCTCCTACGCTACTCCTACGAATGCCAGTCATCATTTTATTGAGTATTTACTATATGGCAGTCACTCTGGCTATATTATTTCATTTAATGCTCACACCCAGCTTATAAAACACGTACTTTTATTATTCCCTTTTATAAAAGGGAAACCCAAGACTCAGAGAGGTTAAGTTATTTGGCATGAGTCACACAGCTAGTAAATGACTGAGTCAGAACTGGAGCCCAGATCTCTCTAATGCCAAAGTCCCTGCTCTTCCTGTCTGAGTCTGTGTTAAGAAGAGGGTCTGGAGGAAAGGACAGGGACACCGGGATTGGGGAAATACAAGAGCTGGCCCCCACACACAGAAGGGTTAGCCTCAGATGCAGGGCATGCAGAGGTCCCTATTGAAGAAGAGAGAGCACTCATCTACCTCTCTCCTGGCCCAAAGTGGCTGGCATGGCCCCAAACCCCTTCCTCAGACACTATGATGTGCCCTCTAGAGCCCTGGAGGCCGTTGGCCATTCTAGGCTAAGGGTCTGGAGGACACCAGCCCCAGCCTCCTGAAGTTCTGGCCTGTGGCATTCTAACCCTGGAGGCTGTAGCTCCCTTTTTTCTCAAAAGCCCAGATCCCAAGCATCCTCTCAGCCCTTCTGTTAGCCTTCCGATCTTCTCCCTAGAAACTTCATCTCCCCATCACTGCCCCAGCCCCCAGCCCTCTAACCTCCCCTGCCACAAACTGACCCCATCAGCCAGCCAGCCACAGCCTGGAGCCTGCAGCCTCTCGACAGAGGTCTTCTACCTAAGGTTAGTGTGACCTCAAAGCCTTAGATCACTGGGGCTGCAAGTCCCCCGGTCACCGCAATCTTTCTGCTCAGGTCCTGAGCACACACAGGCCACTGACTTCACTAACAATCTAATCCTCTCTGAGGAGACCAGGGAAACAAGCAAGCTTTGGGCCAGGGGTCTGCACCAGGGTCCAGGGCCACACATCTCAGGACTCCATTTAGCAAAATCATAAGGTAGGGTTCGAAGGGGCAGACCCAGCATGGGCCCACACTTTGTTTAGTGTTTTGTTGTTATGGTCTTGAAATTCTTAATCTTTTTTTTAATAAGAAGCCCTGCAATTTTATTTTGCACTGAGCCCTGCAAGTGGGTGGTTGGTCCTGCCCAACAGCATTGCTGTTCCTATGGCCTGGACTCACTGTGGGTCCCCTGGAGCCAAATCCAGATCTGGGAGCCACGGAATGGGCAGAAGCCCTCCCTGCCCCCACCCTCCACACCCAAGCTGAACACTGCTGGCCCAGAGAGCAAGTCAGGACTGGCCCAGGGAGGGGCACAGTTAGACTCTTCGGATCCCTGGCATCCGGGACTCTGGGGTCAGCAGGGCGGTGAGGAGGAGGGGTTGTAATTTAGGGAAGAAGATGGAAGAGAAGAGAGATGGGCTTCTAGGACCTGCAACCAGGGGAGCTGGGAAAACGGAACAACCAGGGATCCGGGGGAGACTCCACTCAGCTCATCCCCAGACGCAGGCACAGAGGCAGGATATCAGAGGGGCTGGGCACCTGGGCTCAGGGCTGAGGGTCAGGGTTCAAATCCTGCTGTCACCTAGTAGGTGTAATCTTGCTCCAAAAACTTTGGCTTCCTCATTTGTAAATAAAAATAATGCCTCCTGTGGAGGATTATAATTAAAGGTGATGTAAGTACAAAACGGTTCCTGAAACGCTTGCCACCAGTTAGGCATGCTGCTAGACTGAAATCCCTGAGGAGGCCCCATTTCATTCTCAGTGTCAACCTGTGAGGTGGAGACTGAGGCTCAGAGAGTGGTCCCTGCCCAAGGCTGCAGGACAGGTGAGAAGCAGAGCTGCAGTTTGAACCCCGAGTTCGGGGGTATTCCGCCCCGCCCTGTCAGGCGAGGTGGCCCTGAGCTGGAGATGTGTGTGTGGGTTTGTCACACAGGCTACAGGGATTTGTTGAAAAGGATTCCAAGAGTAGGTGACATCAAGGAGGTTCTTTCACGAACTACCATTTAACATCCCTCTCCTGGAGAAAAAAAAATTCCTTTTTCTAAAAGGGAAAGTATAATTAGAGACCATCCACGCTGTCTCCCTGGAGCCTGCCCCTCCTCCCCACCGTCCATCACCCAGTCTGAGACAGTTTCAAGAAAATGTGGGAGCTTCCCTGTTAGTAAATTACTTTATGAGAGAGTAAACAAAAGAGCATGATACCAAAAATGATTGGCACAAAATGTCCATGATGCAGAAGAAGAGCTGAGATGACTCTTTCAGCTGGCAAATGCTTGTCATTTTTTTAATAAAAATATTAGAGACACAAATGTGACTTACATGGCTAAAACAAATTTCCTCTTTTACATTGCAGTTGTGAGAAAGGAAGAGAGAGTAATGACATTCATAACCATGGCAAATTAGTAATTTCCCTTGCCGTGAATTTCTCAGTTGCCATAGTGACAGTGCTTGTACGACTGGAGATACCTGAGAACTCATCTGAGCCCAAAGTATCACTAAAGCTTTAATGGTTACTCCAGATTATTTTTTTTCACTAACTCTACTCTACAGAGTTGAAATTTCTTAATTGCTAAAGAGATACATTGAGAACACTGGAAACAATGGTCACAAATTTCACTGGAGCCATTTGGGTTACACATTTTCCTTATGGAGTTCTTGCAAGGAAGAGAAAAAGATGGTGGATATTACTACATCCATGATGTACTAGCTATATTATCTGTGCCCAAGTCACTTCACTTCTCTGGACTGTTTTCACCTCAGTAAAACTGGGACAATAATGACCACTTCTCAGAGTTTGGTGTGGACTAAATGAGTTAATATATGTAAAAGGCCCTTTAGTCCCAAGTCTGGCACATAGTAGATGTTCTCTCTATAACAAGTATGAACAGTAGTAGCAGAGGGGGAAAAAGGAAGATTCCATTTATAAAGCAATATTTTAAGTAAAAGTTAATCAAATCCACTATGTCATTGTACTTGTCATCTGCTATGTTGATGAGATTTCAATAAGGACACTCAATCCCGGGACTAGTACTAATCCTCCCATGAAAAAAACATTAAGAAATAAATTGATGTAGAAAACGACTGTTACTTTGGTTTGTCACTTTATTTTCTCACATTCAACAAATATGGATTGAACATCCCAAATGATGCTTGGTCTCAATCTATTCTGTTGAAAGACAATAAACTGGAAAATAAGCAATAAATATGATTACAAATATTGCAAATTGTTTTAGATCCTATGAAGAAAATAATCAAGGTACAACAAGAGATCATCATGGAAGGAATGTTTAGATTAAATTGTTGGGAAGATCTCAGCAGATGACATTTGCAATGAAATAAGAAAGTTGAGCAGAGACAGCCAAGCAAAGAATGAAGGGAAAGTGTCCCGAACAGATGGAACACTAGGATTTGGGGAAAGACTAAAGAAGGCCAGTGTGGCCAGAACAGGGTGATGAAGGAAGAGGAGGAGGCGGAGGAAGAGAAGGCTGGACCATGGTCTTGGCCCAGATTACACAGGCCCTTGTAAGCAATGGTAAGGAGCTGGAATGTTCCCTGACCTGTGACTATGGACCAATTTCTACATTTTTAAAAGAGAAGAAATAAAATTCCCAAATGCATTTTAAACTTCTTCATATTAGATTATTAGGCAAAAATACATTTTTCCCTCATTGTTCAAATTAACATGGTCTTTCAAAACATTCTTCTAAAAGTTTGTCACAGAAGAGCCTGGGTCACTTTTTAATTTTCTCTATTTAATTAAAAATAATAATATCCAAGGTGTTACCATTGGGGAAGACTGAGTGATAGGTACATGAGCCCTTGTACATTTTTCTGCAACTTCCTTTGACTCTATAATTATTCCAAAATTTAAAAGTTTAAAAATAACATTGACATAGTAAATAGCCCTGTCGATTTAGAGTTCAATTCACTTTACTGTCTTTCAGGATCATCTGAGGGATCAGATGGCATTTTGAAGACACTGAAGCTGGAAAACCACTCCTTTCCATAAGTGTATTATCATTCCAGAGGGAAATATAGAAATATAGCTTTCAAAAAATGATTCCAAATTATAGACATTTGCAGCCATTCAAGACTTAAGAGTTTGCAAAACATCTACTTTTCTTCTGTTTGAAACCTTTGGTGGGGGCTGCTTCTGGAAACTTTTCTCCACAAAAGGGTTTCCATTGAAAGGCCTAACCATGCTCTGCATTTTGTGCACATTTGTGTTTCTATCTACATCTGGAAGTAGATTTTTTTTTCTTCTATAGCTATGTTTCAAATACAAGTATGAAGTTGTGTTAACAAATGTACATTTGGGCAGTCTGAGTTTGCAATCAACAGGGGGAAACGTCTTAATATTGAAAATTTGCTAAAAATTATCAAACATAGTGACATCTTTTTGGTTAGAGGCCACTAGCAGGATACTGCCCAGAGAGCCTTTGTAGTCCCTTGGGCAATGCCTCTACTTCATTCAGTCCCACGAAAGGAACTCTCCAGAGCCATCTGGGTGCTAGGCACTGGACTAGCTGCCAGGAGCAGTAACTAGGTTGAGAGACTGTGTTCCAATGTCTGGTCCATGCCTTTCAGGACAGAAATTGGATGGTATTTTAACAGTCGCTCAGCAACAGACTCAGATTCTCAAAATTCACAGAAGCAGCTATGGAAACAAGAGTTGCAAAGTATGAGAATAATATGAGACTGACCCATCACTGCCTCACCAGGGACCATCTAAAACCACCACCTGGGTGTGCAAGTGCAAGCAGTGGTTAAGAGTAGAGATCCAAGAGCTCAACTGTCTGGGTTTGAATCCCAGCTCTCTCACTTATTGTCTGTGTGACCTTGGGCAAATTCATTAACCTCTCTGTGCCTCAATTCTTTCATCTGTAAAATCTGGGTAATAATAGTAACTTTTAGTATTGGTTACTGTGAAGATCAAATGAGATAATTCATGTACAGGACTTAGCAGAATGTTCTCTATTGTTGTCCTCTAAGTGCTTAGAAAGTGTTCCCTATTATTAATAAGTCGAATTCACCAGAAGGCTGCTTGGCAAGCCCTGAATCAGAACAAAGAACCCTTGAGGAGATAGGTCCCCTTAGCTTGCAAGACAGCAATGAAACATCCCTCATTCCCCACATCAGTGAAGACCCTCTGGTCACCAGGCAGTACTTGTTCTTCACATCCAACACCCCCACCGCACCCCCAGGCCAGGCTGGAGAAGGTTGACACGTCTGGTTTCTCTGAACCCGTTTTTCCACGTGAACCACCTTGTCTGTTGGCCCATTTTTTTCTTTCCACTTAAAGTGCAATGTCTTCCCACAGTCTTAGTACACATTATACCTCCACCCCACCCCCACCTAGTTTGGTGTTGATTCAATTAGAACCACTCTCCAAGCTTCGGCTGGGGCGGCCAAGGTCAGAGCCCATGTGCAGAAATCACATTACTTTCCCTATGAATCACAACCCATCATTTCATATTGGTGTCAGCAAGATTTAATCTTTCATTAAGAGCTACACATGCATTTTACAGTTGTATAGTTCCTGCTTTTTTTTTTTCTCTGTCTAGAGCACATGTAATTTTATTTTAGGTTTATTACACTATTTGCCTCTCACAATAGAAACAATACATGTTTGCATATTTTTTCACATAACCAGTAAATATACTGAGGTAGCCCATGTTAACTCCTTTGATCTCAGTATTTTTACTTAGCTGAAGGTTGACTACTTCCATTCTGACCATCATGTTTTTGAATGACTGGCTTTGGAAGTCTCCTAGCCTGAGCATATAACTGTTGACTTGACATTTTCTCTCCAACTTCCAAAAGCACCTTACGTGCAATACGTCTAAGACTAAACTCATAATCTTACCCCCCAAACTAGGTCTTTTTCTAGGGTAGCTTCATCTGAATGATGGCACCTCCATCCATGCATATCTGAACAAGCCTGGAGCCTAGAGGTCATTCTTGATACCTTCTCTTCCTTGCATAACACATGCAATCCATCTTCAAGGTTGTAGCTCCTGAACATCCCTTGAATCCACCCACTTCTCTCCATCTTCAATGCCTTGACCCTAGTCCAATCCACCTTGGTTTCTGAGCTAGACTATAATAGCCTCCTCACTGGTCTCCCTTAATTCCTTTCTGGCACCCTGATGCTCCAATCGTCATTCTCTCTCTCTCTCTCTCTCTCTCTCTCTAGAGGCAAGGTTTTGCTCTGTTGCCCAGTTGGAGAGTGCAGTGGTAATCGTAGCTCACTGCAGCCTCAAATTCCTGGGCTCAAGGAACCCTCCCATCTCAGTCTCCTGAATAGCTGGGACTACAGGTGCATGCCACCACATCTGGCTAATTTTTTAATTTTTTGTAGAGATGGGGGTCTCTCTCTTTTGCCTGGGCTGGTCTCAAATTCCTAGCCTCAAGCAATCCTCCCACCTCAGCCTCCCAAAGGGCGGGGACTACAGGCACCCAGCCCTCCATCCCCTTATTGACCATTATTGATGAAGGGAGCTTGTTCTGTTTTCCAGATCATCTATCCATGGTTTCTAACCTTCTTGCACATCAACTCACCAGGCATCCTTGCTAAAATGCAGCATGCATCTATGGAGATTCTAATTCATTAGGTTTTGAGGGGGATTCCAGAATTTATATATTTAATAAGTACCTTGAAATAACTCTGACATTGCTGGTCTGTGAATGAGCACTCGAGGCCATTGGCTACAGGTCACCAGCACCATACTTAGCTCATTTTAGAGATGGCCAAACATGTTTCCTACATGAATTGAAGAATGAGCAACCATCTGACAAATATTTATTGAGCCCTCACTATGTACCAGGCTGATCAAGCACTGGGGATACAGTAGTGAGTAAAACAGACAAAAGTCCCTATCTTCATGGTATTTACATTCTAGTGGTACGAGACAAACAAAACAAACATTAAAATAAAATGCATAGCATATATATTTTAGAATATATTAGAAGGCAGTAAGTGCTGTGGAGAAAAATAAAGCAAGGTGAAGGATGGGGGGATAGAGCTGTGGAGGGAGGGCAGGTTGCAGTTCCCAGGTGGTCAGAGGAGACCTCACCGGGAGAGCAGCAATGGAGTAAAGAAAGACTTGAAGGAGAAGAGAAGCACGAACCATGCGGATAACTGGAAGAAGGGCTTTCCCAGATAAAATTGAGCAGGAGCGAGCAAGCTTTGCTCTTCTAGCATGCTCCAAAAGAAAAACATGCTCTGCAGATCCGTGTCCATGTTTGCAGTCCTCAACTCCAAACTGGAGAAGATATTCCCAATACAATGTGGTATTTCTCACCTGGTTTTCCTTGCTCAAGTAATCATTCCCTCTGCCTGAAAACCTGCTCTAGACCCTTCAGCCTGGAAGCTTTACTAACTCAGCACTTTTATGCTCCGTCATATCTGGACATCCTTTTCCTATGGGCACCAAGGACACAGCATTGTATTTCTGGTTTACATGCTTGTCTGCCAATCCCCACATTGTCTGTCTTTTTCTTAATCCATTACACTATCCTGAATGGACAGCAAAGTACTGGGCCAGAGTAGATTCTTTTTTTTTTTTTTTTTTTTTTGAGACAGAGTCTCGCTTTGTTGCCCGGGCTAGAGTGCTGGGTTAGTGTGCCATGGCGTCAGCCTAGCTCACAGCAACCTCAAACTCCTGGGCTCAAGCAATCCTACTGCCTCAGCCTCCCGAGTAGCTGGGACTACAGGCATGCGCCACCACACCCGGCTAATTTTTTCTATATATTTTTAGTTGTCCGGTTAATTTCTTTCTATTTTGTTAGTAGAGACGGGGGTCTCGCTCTTGCTCAGGCTGGTCTCGAACTCCTGACCTCAAGCTATCCTCCCGCCTTGGCCTCCCAGATTGCTAGGATTACATGCGTGAGCCACCGCGCCCGGCCCAAAGTAGATTCTTAATAAGTGTTAAGTGCAGAAAGGAAAGAGTGAGGAAGGAAAGAAGAATGGAAGGGAGGTGGGAGAAAGGGAGGGACAACATAAGAAGGTGGAAGGGAGGGCGAAGGGAATATGGAAGGAAGAAAGGGAGCCCTAAGTTCACGTTAAATGCAAGGATAGGTGTTGATATGACTCGGTGGTAGATTTGCAAACCCAGGACTCCTGGTGACCAGTCCTGTGGAAGGGAACACCCTCATTCTTCTATCATCCTTCTGTAGTCTCTGTGCAATTGCCTGCAGGTACAGGTGAGTGGCCATAAGATATGGTAATAGTAATAATAAGAATCATCTCCCTTCTGGCTCCCCCAGACCGTCCTTCCTCCTCTCTTTTTTCACTTGCTTTCTTCTAACTTTAGAGGCTCCATAACCCCCTTGGGAGCTTTAAGCTCCCCCAGAGCAAAGGAAATGAGGTTGGGAATCCTCTTAGGGAATCTGGGGAGAGAGGGACTTGGAACTGGATTGAACAGGGACCTGAAATGGAGAGGTTTCATGGGAGACTCCTTAACTGGCCGCAAAGGAACCTGGGGCCACTCGGCCTTCTAGTGCTACCGGAAGGCCTTTCGAGGATGCCCCCAGGCCAGGGCCACCAGGCTGCCACTGTTCCAGGGAGGCCATTCCTCCTGGGCTACAAGAAGGAGCTTTTTCCCCCTGGATCAGCGGGCCAGAAAGGAAGCGTACTTGGTCCCTGTGTCCACAGGACTCTTTCTTGCCCACTGCACAGACCCCTTCTCCACAGCAGCTGTCTATCCTCCTTCAGCCCTCCCTGTCCCACATGTCCCCCAGCCCAAGAAAACCTTGCTTCCATCGGCTTTTTCTACCACCTAAAGAACAAGATTTTACTACAGGGAGGGGAGATTGGGGTACAGGGCCTGGGAATGAGGAAGAAAAGATGTAAGAAGGGTGAAATGGAGAAAGGTGAGGGGTCCAGCTTGAGAGCAGACAGGGCCTCTGATTCTAGAAGCTCTGGAGAAACTTGACACCAAGGCCAGGTCCTGAGCCAGGGCAGGGGAGGGAGTAAACCATCTTCCCGGAGCAGGAAGTGAGGGGAGAGAGAGAGTGAGCTGGGGAAGCGTTCTGTTTTCTTTGGCCTCCTCCAGCCCTGGAGGGAACTCGGAGAGAGGGAGAGAGGCCGGAGGGAGGAGGATGGGGCTGCCTGAGAGATCCGGCTTTTGTGTCCTACCCTCCCCCAGGAGGCGGAGGCTGGAGGGGGGATGCTGGAGGGGGCACCCAGGCCAGGCCCAGGTTTCTCCCTGAGCTGGGGACACAGAGGCCTGGAACCAGAGGCCAGTCCAGTGAGAATGTGGAGTGTGGCAGGGAGTGGGCGGGCTGGAGGTGAGAGCTGTGGGGGTTGGTGTAGGAGGAATGGAACTAGCCTAAAAGCAGAACTCAAACACTCCAGGCGGCCACAATGAGTTCCCTATGTTCTCTTCAGCCTTGATCGTCTAGGCTTTTCCCCCAAAGGGTTCTGCTCCCTGCCCAGGGAAAACGTTGACCTTGTGCAATGTTCTGTTCACCAGAACAGAGCACTGGGGGGTCATCCTGCGAAAGGCTTCAGTCAGCCAGAACTTCAGAGCCCCAAGGTGTCCCTGAGTATATGCTGACATATACACAGATGTCATTCTATTCCTAACACAAAGAACTTCCTTAATGGCAACTCCCTCCCTAACCCTAATTCTCCCAGAGGCTCTCATCACAAATGTCATCCTAACCCCAAACTCAATCCTAACACCCATCCCTGACAGGAACCCCAACCCAGTCTCAACCCAAACACTTCAAAATTGCTAAGTTTAACCCCACACATTTATCCTCATCCAAATCCTAAGCCTTATTGTCACCCCCAAATCCAGACTCTCACCCTGATGTAAATCATAAACTAGACCCACCCATGGGTGTCTGCTGTGGGGTGATAATTAACAAAAAGGAAGAATTAACATGTATGGCACATCTATGAGGTATTAGACACTGTAATTGACCTTTTCCATTTTATTGCCATATTTACTTAATACCAGCCCTTTGAGTTAGGCACTATTATTATCACCATTTTACAGATGAGAAAACCAAGGCTCACAACGATTAGGCTGGTTACTCTGGTAAAGTGCCTCCAGGTTGGCATGTGACTGCTGGAGTCATCTGCTCCCATCGGCAGTGTCTCACAGGGCGAGTGTGAGGCCTCAGCTGGATGTCTTCTGTCTGCATGGGGAACGTTATGGCTGCTCTAGATGTCAAACCAAGCCCCACCATATGAGATCCAGATGGGGTCTCTGCTCAGATATCGAGTAGGAGTTAGCCCTGCGGACTCGGAGCCTGGAAACACTGCAGAGTGACACAAGAATCACTCTTGTGGGAGAGGTGGGAAGGATCAGATTCAGGAAAATCCCCCCAAACCTGGTCAACCCTCAGCCCCACAGAACCACTAAGGACCTCACAACTGCAGCCCCTATCTCACCATTTTGGGGGTCCTCTTTCTAATCAGCTAACCCTACCTGTGCTGATCTAGTATTCTGATCCATCCTGGGGAATGTGTCAGGCAAAATGGCGCTCTAAATCACAAGCTCCCTGAGCCTTTCAGAACACAGTGAGGGGAGTCCTTGATCAGGGCAAGGATGACACCTTCTAAGCAGCGTGGTGTAACCCACACACACACTACAGATGGGCTCGTTCATATACTCACACGCTGTCTCAGCCAGAACCTCTCCAGCTTCTTTTCTCTGCCCCAAACCTGATGGTTTCCCTAGTGCGGTGAGGAAAACCAATAGGAGGCTGACCTCCCTCAGCCTAGAAGAGCTCACTCAGGGAGATGCTGGCCTACAGGACTCCATGGGCATCAGCAGGTCTGAGCCAGATCAGAAGAAAGTCACCTACTCTCTGGAGTCCTCCATTCCTTTCTGGGTCAGGGTTTTTATGGCCAGGAAGTCTGTTCAACCACGAAGGACCACACCAAGAAATGCTTAGCACCTCTCATCCTCACAACTCTCCATTGGTCTTGAAAAGGTGACCCAGTCGGGAAACCCTGGCCACAAGGAAGCCTGGCCAGAGGTCAGCAGGGGGACCCAGGCTGCAGCCCAAGGTGCTCTGGCTTTAAAGCCAATAGAAATCCCCTCATGGATACTGGATACTGGCCTATAAGCACCGAACACCTTGGCCACACAATTCTTGGCCCTTGTGTTGCATGTTGGCATGACCCAAAGCCTTACCCAAACCAGTCTGGGCATCCCTTAGGCAGCCTGCAGTGACCTCCTGAAGCCACCTGTGTCCAGTGCCATCTTGTTCTTCCTTCTCCTGCCTCCCACATTCATCTCCCTCTCATATCCAACCTGGGTGTTCTTTTCCTTCTGTCCCTGTCCCTGTTGGCCACTTGGGAGCCATAACCTGGAGTCAGTAACAATGATAAGAAGTATAATTGGCTCCTGAAGGAGGAGGGGTGAGTGGCCTAAGCAGAGTAGGACAGGAGGAGGGAGAGGCTCTGGAGAGGGAGGTGTGAGGGCCCTCATGGCAATCGCTCCCCTGTTGTCTCTGTGTGGAACTTAAGAGCCAGGACTCCATGTCTGCAGACAAGTGGGGGCCTGGTGACATGGAGTCTTCAGGCCTCCCCTAGAAACTTCCAGCTCCCGGGGCTGGGAACCCGCCACCCGCAGACCCCCTCCACATTCCACAGATGCAGACAAAAGTCAGACTAGAAATAACCATCTCTGAGAGGGGCGGATGCAGATGCGACCATCAGCAGCCCAGATGTGGCTCAGCCATGGCTGCTGCCAGGGCTGCTGTGACTATGAACAGAAACGTAGACTCAGATGGGGATGGGGATGAGGATGGGGGCTGAAGGAGGGGACAGAGCTGCTTCCGGGCTCCAGGAAGGACACAGCTCTGAGGAAGAGAGAGGGCTGGTATCTGACTTCATGCAAATGGTCCCCTTGTTCCTGGGAAATTAAATGCCTGCAAATAGATATTTTACCCTCATTCACCGGAAGCCTCATTACCCCATTCTACACTCTCCTCCGGCTCCTGCTGCCCGTCCCAACCTCAACTTCATTGGGACCCTTCTCTGCTGGTGGCCAAGGTGTCCTCCTTGGGCACCCCCTGCCACAGAGTGGAGGGCAGCAACAGCTGCCTCTGTCTCTGGGAAATGGAGGGAAATGTTGCTCTCGGCCCGGCAGGTCAGCCTAGTCCTAAGCCTCGCTAATACCCAGCATTCCAGGCGTCATAAAGATGAAGGGTCCCACAGCCCTGCTCACAGGCCCCTGCACATAAACACCCCCAATGATAAAGCTCCCTGCGCCATCGCTCACGAGGCCCATTTACTTCCCACTTTGTTTTGAATTTTCATCTCAGGAGAAGTTTGCAAAAGGCTAACAGCAGGAACTTTCCAGAAGTTGCAGAATATAATCAGTGCATTCTCAGCTTTGCCGCTCTCAGGCAGAGCACCTCCAAGGAGTCAACTGACAGGGAGCAGAGGAGGCAGGAGGCTGAGGGTAGCCACTAGCACCTGGGGTAGGAGAAGCCATGGAGGACCACCTTGCCAGGGCCTCGCCTCTGGGAGAACTTGGCCCACAGCCCATCCAGCCCCATCCCGGTCCTGTTTGTGAAAATAAGGAGACAAGCCCACACTCTGCTATTCTGGGAGGGTGAGTTATCTCTACATAGAACATCTCTCCTGGGCAGGAAGTTCTTCTTTATATATAGCCTGAACCCCTCCCATCGCAGAATCAGCCATTTCCTTTGGTCAGGCCTCAGGCGAGGGGAAGTGGATGAAGACAGCTGTCCCTGTTCTCCACTAAGGAGCCACAGCCGCATCACTGAGCTTGCCAAGACCCCCAGCTAACATGCTTCTCAACTGTGTGCTGTAGCTCTGGGCTCAGCCCGCCTCTGGGGGGAAGGCCGAGCACTGGATTTTTCAGCATCACCCTGTCCCTTCAGTGGGATCTCTAGGGACGGCTTACTGCAGACCACAGGAAACAAAGCCTCTTTTGGAAACATTAGCTCCCCTCCTCCAGTCATTTCCAAAGAGCCAAACAAATACCTGCTAGGTGCTTCCCATACTCCAGCACATCTAATTTTATCTCTACAACCCTACATGTACAGAAATATCACCAGCATCTGAAGTGTGAGGAAACCTCCTCAGAGAGGAGATAAAAATTCACCTTAGTGTTTGTTTCTGCAGCTAATATAATAAAATTGGAAAGATACAGAGAAGATTAGCATAGCCCCTGCACAAGGAGGACACACAAATTTGTGAAGTGTTCCATATTTTAAAAAAAAAAATCCATTTGAAGTCACAGAGCTAACAGATGACAGGGCCAAGACTCAAACCCAGGTCTGAGACGCCAACCTGCGCTTTCTCCTCCAGGTCATACCCCCACCTGAGGAGGCAGGAGGGCTGGAGCCTGCCATGTGCCCCAGGGCCTCACAGCGTGCTCAGCTGTGACGAGCCAGCACCCAGGTGTACACCGGACTCACACCTTCCCACGGCCCAGGCACAGGATTCCCAGCAGCCACGCAAGGCCACAGGCAGCCAGAAAAGCTGCTCCCTCCTCCCTTGGAGGAGAATGAGTTGCTTTTAGAGTTCCACCTAGAATTAAAGATTTAGACGGATTGTTCATGTCAGATGGCTTGAAATCAAGGCAGACTCCCAGGAAGAGGGGAGATCATGGCCAGTTTTACAAAGAAATGAGATTCTCTGTGTCAGAAAGGAGAGAGAAGAAACCCACAGAGCAGAGAGGGGACCAGGTCAAGGCAGGAGAAGTGGGTCCACCGCTGTGGGGAGGGGCTGGGGGCCAGGAACGGACACACACTCTGTGGGGCTCAGCTGGCCATCTGCAGTGCTCCCATCCCAGCGCCCAGAATCCAGATCCCGCGGGGGCACAGCAGCCCTCCTCACGCAGTCTACTCCACATTCTTCACATTCTTTACGCTCAATTAAGGAGAAATAATCAGGGAGCGAGCAAGGCCAGGGCGGCCATGCCCCACGCTGGCAGGATTACGTGTGCAGAAACAGCCCCTCAGACCCCAGACTCGAGAGGCCTTGAGGGGATAGGAGAGCAAGCAGTGAGGACAAGGGTGTCCCTCTGCGCTCCACAGAGACAAAGGAGAGTAAAGGAAAGGAGCAGGGGTTGGGGGGAGATGAGGAGAGAAAAGGAGACAGGAACACAGGGCCAGCGCAAAGGGAAGGTGTGCAGCCCAAAGACCTCAGCCATTGTCTCCTAATCATGCTACTGCTCCACCGCCATCGCCATCATCAAATGCCCTTTGAGACCCTCCCAGATGCTTAGAACATTATTTGGCTTCATTAGTTAGCAGCATGATGATTAAGTGTGTCATGGGAAAAGTGCCTCTCTGTGGTCTTCCCAGTACACTGTCCTTAATCTGCAGAGGGGTGCCGTTCTTGGCCTCAGTGGAGCATGTGTGGTATTTCCTCCTCTTGGACCCAATAAGCCTGGTCAGCATGCCAACCTTCTCCCCCAAGCCTCTGCCCACAGGCTGCCTCCCTTGCTCTCTCTAGAAGCCTTTCCTGACTTCCCCGGCAGACCCGGAGTCTCTTTCTGGGTTCTCCCTTTATCTGGTACATGTAACCAATACAGCTCTTATCATGCTGTTCTGTAAGCATAGGTGTGTATGTCTGTATGCCCACCAAAATGAATAATAACTAAATGAATGATCATTATTATTTATTGAGCATGTTCTATGTGCCAGGCACTGCGTTAGCACTTGATAGATGACCTCATTTAATCCTTTTAACATCCTAGAGGTCATTAGTATTATTATCCCAATTTACCCATGAGGAAGTTGAGATCAAGAAAGGTTAAGTAACTTGTCCAAAGTGATCCAGCTAGTAAGTCAAGGAAGGGAAACTTCAACACAGGATTGTAAAATGCCAAAACGCATGCTATTATTCTAACGCTAAGATGTTTGAGGACAGGGTCTATATTTAGCCTTGCTTACCACTGCATGGCCAATAATATGGGCTCCATACATGAAATGGACGGAAGCATGGACGGATGGATAGATGGATGGATGCATGGTTGGATGGGCTCTACAGAGTTTCAGCAGTGGGGCTGAGCCAAAAAATAAAAAAAAATTCTTTTCCTATCTCCCTTATGATCAATGGGTCAAATCTGAGAAATGATTTGTTAGACCAAAGAACTATTCTATGCTCTTTGTTGAGTCTCAGATTGTGACTAACTGTCAGGGCACAGTCTGTAGCCACTTTGGATCTTCAGTCTATGACCATATTGGGGCCTCAGTTTGTGGCCGCTTTGGGGTCTCAGCCTGTGGTCAGAGTTAGGACCCAGTTGATAATCAGGGTGGGAATCAGTCTGAGCCTGTGTTGGATGACCAGTCTGCAGCTGGTGCAAGTTGGAGGAAGAGAACACATCTCCACCAAGCTGACTTGGGGATGCACAGAAAATGGCCAGTTCTCAACCCAGAAGCCCTTGTTCCAGGGCAGTAAGAGGTGGAGAGATGATACGTGTGAGACTAACTGGCAGTGTGGGAACGTGCAGGCCAGAGGGCCCCAGGAACGGGGCCGAGGGGACATACCCACTAAGGGTGCACGATGTGCTCCTTGTGAGTCCCACATATGTGAGAGTGCATGGTGTGGCACACGTGTGTGCTGTGTGTGCTGGGGAGACAGAAGCCGGGTCGGGTGTGGGAGAGACAAGCACACACCTGTAATAACATTGGCTTCAGACGCTAGGAGACAAGAAATTCCCCCAACTGTTTTATCAGAGCCGAAGTTACCAAATTACGTTGTTGTTTTAAATTTGAGCTTCTCTGCCTGCAAATGGGGGGATCTCAGGTTCACGAGCTTAATGCTTGGCTGGGCCTCGAGCTCCACTTCCCAACCCAATCGGGGCTCCCACAGCTCCCAGGCCCAAGGAACAAAAGTCTTCTCTCTCAGGGCTTTGAAGTGGAAACACTAACTGCTCCCTTTAATTAGAAAGAAACCCCCTATTGTTCCTGCTTTATTACTGATGGATGAAGACGTGGGGTGGGGGGATTCTGAAGAGCAGGAGATGGGTGGGGGAGGGGAGGAAGGGGCAAGAAATCTCTGTTTAGAATAGAGAATCTCCACACTCGGTCTCCATGCACCAACCAGACTTCTTTCAAGCCCTAATCAACAATGAGTTTACTGAGCATCCTAGCCTTCGATTAGACGTTATAGGAAAGATGCAAGACAAAGTCTCGGCCCTCAAACCGTTTATAATCTAGGCAAGGGAGGCAGGGCAAGGGGGTGAGAAAAGAAGAAAAATTAAATCACGCCTGTCAATATAAGCAATAAGAACTTAGGATAAATAGAGTGGGGAGGTCATCCCACAAGACAACGTCCTAAGACAAAACAACCTCCTCAGAAAATTCTGAGGGTGGTGGCCAGGGACTTGGGCTGGATGCTGCAGACTGGAGAGATTGGCAGAGAGAACTGGGGCAGGGGTTACTCCCAAGCCAAGCAGGGTAAATGGCCTGTGCAAAGGCACAGGAGTGGGAATGGACACAGTTTCTTTGAAGGAAACGGGTCTGCTTATAGAGGAGGATGCGTGTAGGGGATCCACAGGATCGGGCTGGCTAGAGCAGACTGAACCGAGGAGTAGAAAGCACGTGGGAGAATAGCCTTGATGAGATCGTTAGGGAGCCACTGGGCTTTCTTGAGCCAGGGAGTGACCCAGTAAAAGGTGGCCCTTGAGGAGATTAATCTGGCAGCCCTGCACAGGAGGGCACGGAGGGGAGAAAGTAAAGGCAGAGAAACCAGTCGGGGAGCTCCTGCAGAAACCCAGATAATGATGGCTTAGACTAAGGTGATGGCAGTGGAACCAGGAAGGAGAAGGTGAGTCTGGAATAGATTTCAAAGGAAGAAACAGGACGTGTTGACAGAATAAGGGGATGAAGGAGGGAGTCAAAGACACCTCCAAAATCTCCAGCCTGGGAGACTAGGATGCTGGTGGAGAGGGGAGGGGAGTAGAAGCTGCCCTTGTGGGGAACTGGGTGGGACCCAGAGGAGGTAATAAGGAAAGCCTCCAAAAGCTTTGTCCTCCCTTCCAGAACCAAAAGATGTCCTGAACCCAGCACTCAGGGGACAGCAACCCCAGGGAAGAAAGGCCCTGTTCCCTAAGACTGGGAACACCAGTAATGAGAACAACCTTTGTACAATCTGGCTTTCCATGTACTTCAACATGATTCACACCTATACTTCATTTGATCCTCAAAACAACCACCACTGGTGTCATTATCCCCATGTTGCAGATGAAAAAACTGAGACCCAGAAAGGCTAAATAACTTGCTCAAAGTCACACAACTAGTCTAGGGCAGAGCTGGGAGCAGAAGCCTTCCCGCTTCCAGCTCAGACCCCTCCCAAAGCCTACCGCAGACCAGGGGAGGGCAGAGGCCTGGGGCTGCATGTGCCCCAGCCACTGGGGGCAAGAAGTCTGGGGCTCCGAGAGAGGGTCCACCCCCAACTTCAACCACACCCTCAGTCTGCTCCTCACACTCACATAGGGTGTAAGTCGGGAGCCCAGGGTTGGAAACGCCAAGTCTAATCAGACCTCACAAGCCCACAGATGGTTTGAATCAACGTGCTACCTTGATAGGAATAATGAGGACTCCTGAAGACAGTCTTGTGCCAGCTCCGCCCATCTGGACAGAGAACCACATCTTCCACAAGCGTCTCCCTGTCCAGGGTCCCGTCACCCCCTACGCCAGGCAAATCCTTCATGAGGAAGTCCCCTAGTCCCACATCACACCTGCTCCCCGGCCCCCACTGGCAGAACCACCCACAGGTTTTCCAAGATCTTTGGCCATCTGATTTGCCAAACTCTGGCCTCTTAGGCCTTTCTTGAGGCTGAAAATGGTTCCTAGGGAGAAACAAGTGACCAGGGGTTACAGGCTGGGGATCGGGGTGTGGGGCAACATGGTAGGGTAGACAGGCCTGGATCCAGACAAATGCAAGCCAGGCAAACGTCCCACCCATTGCTGGCAGAACGAGCATCCACAGTGTTCAATGTTTTATTCGTTCAACATGACAAATACCATCATGCCATTTCTTTTGATGGGACACCTAAGCTAGGGCACCCAAATCTCATGAAGACTGATACTAATAAATTTATGAGGTCACAGAGTCCCAGGAACAGAAGCGGACCTGTGGATTTAGAAAAACATTGCCTGTTACTGGGGGAGCCCATCAGAGCCAGGCCCCCGGAACAGCGGCAGTGGCTCTCCCCACCCCCTGAGCATAGCCCTTTGGGCAGGAACCTGCTCTAATGAAAATCTGGCCCTGCCCAACCCCCTGATCTAGCAAAGCTTGATTGGAAGCTTAAAAAACAATGAAGTTAATTTTTAAAAACCTTTCATTGAGTTCCATGAGACCCCTATTAATTTTATTGTTTCAATAAAGCATTTATTTAATTGTCTCCAGAAGGGCCCTGTTAAACCCACAGATGTTACCTGAGTCAGAAGGGAGGGAGCTGGGAGCCTTTTTTTTTTTCACCCTTTCCCATTAGCACATTAGCAGGATTCTGCTATTGGATTAACTGATTGTCACCTTAAAAGTCACAAAGGAGAGCCCTGAGGGAATGAGACACAAGGCAGGTAAAGTCTGAGGAGAAGAGCAGGTCACAAGTTGCAGGAAGCAGGGAAACCAGGCTCACGATAAAGAGGCTTGTTTGGTTAAGACAGGGCAGAGGATTCTTTTCTGCTGGTGAGGAAACACTTGCTATTTAGCCTCTGACACAGACTGATATCCCTGAAAGAAATCAGAGGATGAGCATATTACTAGATGTATGGTGTCCAGATCATAGGAGGGGAAGGGCTCAGCTTGAGTTGGGAGATCCCTGGAATGTCATGTTTGGTCCTTCCACAATTATCACTGAGAACCTACTATATACTGCCTCTGCTTAGAGCTTGGGCATACAGCAGTGAATAGAATAAAAACCCTGCTCTCACGGTGCTTCCATTCTAATGAGGGGAGACTAACAACAAAACAAGTAAAAATATAACAACATAGGAAGATAATTTCAGAGAATAATAAGTGCTCTGAAGACATAAAACAGAGCAGTGTGGTAGAGAGTGGCCAGAGGAAGCCTGTCTGATGAGATGACATTTGAGCTTGACACGGCAGCTATTCCCTCTGGTTCAGAAGAGCTCTCCAGGCAGAGGGAACAGCAAGTGCAAAGATCCTGGGGCCTCAGGTTGAGAGGAGCATTATCAAACTACTAATTAATCAGAGGAGTATGATCAAGGGAAAGGACCCAGAGACCTCTTCCATAAGAATATTTCAAGAAATGCCTCAGGACTGAGACTCCATCATTCATCTCTGTGGTCTGGGGTACCTGCTTGGTGTCTGGCACTGAGTAGATGATCAATAAGGTAGACTTGAATAAGGGGGAGAGAATGAGAGGGAGGAGTAAAGGTAAATACTCGAGGGAACTTCATTTAGCCAGATTATTTTTTAATTCAATGAGCAATTGAAATAGAAAGGGAAAAAAGCAAAAACAAAAAATCTCAGTCTATATATTAGGTCAATTTTTACCAAGCTAGGGAGGCCGGGGTAGGGGGGAGGACATGGGGTTACACATCTAGGTCCACTTGGGAAATCAAAATTTAATGGAAGAAAGAGTACTCCTAAAATTGTTATAGGCCCTGATTTAGAGCTTACAAAATGTTTTTGCATACATTTACTCTTTCCAACAGCCTTGTGAAATAGAAAATAACAAATATTGGTGGGGCGCGGTGGCTCACACCTATAATTCTAGCACTCTGGGAGGCCAAGGCGGGTGCATCGTTTGAACTCAGGAGTTTGAGACCAGCCTGAGCAAGAGCAAGACCCCCGTCTCTACTAAAAATAGAAAAAAATTATATGGACAACTAAAATATATACAAAAAATTAGCCGGGCATGGTGGCACATGCCCATAGTCCCAGCTACTCGGGAGGCTGAGGCAAAAGGATCACTTGAGCCCAGGAGTTTGAGGTTCCTGTGAGCTAGGCTGATGCCATGGTACTCTAGCCCGGGCAACAGAATGAGACTCTATCTCAAAAAAATAATAATAATGACAAATATTGAGTAATTGCCTACGGGCTTTGGCACTGTGCTAAATGATAGGGATATACGGTGAGCAGAAATCAAACAGGGCCCTGCCCTCATGTAGTTTATAGTCAGGAATAGACAGACTTCGATCAAATAACACACCAATAAGAGAAATCACACCCACAACGGGTGTTGCAGTGGATAGATACACAGGGCTGCCCATCACAAGGAGTGACTGGGCTGTCTGTCCAACAAGAAGGAGTCCTGCTTTGGTCAGGAGTTGGGTGGGACCAATGACTACAACCTTTCACCATCAAGGTCTCATTTATTCATCCTGCTGCCCCACAAACCCTCGATTTTGAAAGAGTCCACCTACCCGGGTACATTTACATAACAACTAATCTATTTCCCATTTTTTTTAATGAACAACCAATGTCACTCATCAACATGAGATGCCCCCTGTGTGATCTAATTCTGGCCATAATCAAAGAAAGTCAATGTTTCCCTTGACTGGGCAAGCTTGTCATGAAATATATATAATTTCCTACAAGCTTTCTGAAATATTGGCAATAGCTTATGGCCACCCCCCCTACCAAAACATTTGCAGACCCCTGGGACCTTTGGGCCCCAGGCTGGGAACTACTATTCTACGGTCGTACCCAAGGTTCCTTCCAACAAGGGGCCTCCCTGAATCATGAAGCATAGCCTTCTTGTGTTCAGGCATTTTAAGAAGGAGCAATGGATGTGGAATAGAGAGGTCATGGGAGGCTTTCTGGAAGAAGAAAGCCTTGAGATGAGCAAGTGTTGGGTAGGTGGAGAAAGGGTGTTGTCAGGCAGGAGTAGCAGAGCTTGCTCTAAGGTTGGGGAAGCAACCAGCCAGGCTGCAACAGAATCAGGAAGTACTTGTGGATATAAGAATAGAAGAGGTGGGTTGCAACGAAATTTAAATGCCAGACTAAATTACCCTCCAAATGATGGGGAATCAACAAAGATTTCAGAACAGGAAAATGATGTGTTGGAAGAGGTGTTCTTGGCAGATGAATCTGGTGCCTGTACATGCTTTGAGGTGGGGAGAGAACAGTTAGGAGATCCAATCAACAGAGTAGATGTGGGAGGAACAGCCTCGTCTTAGGAGAGTGGCAATGAGAGAAAAATAGGAGCAAATCCAAGATATATTTTTAAAAAGCACAGAACATGAATTTGAGTTTGGAAACATCAAAGAGACTCCAAGGTGTCTAACCTTGGGGCCCAGTGGTAGAGAAATGGTGTCACCACAGGAAGCTGGTGGTGGGGAAGGCGATGACAACTGCATGGGCATCTTAGGGGGCCTCCACACATTGCATGGGTCCTAGTGGTTACCTCTGGGGCTGGGGCTGGAGGGGCAGGCAAGGTGGTTCTCACATCTTTCTATAGAAATCTTTTTTAATGGAGGGATTTTGTGCAATTTTTACTTCCTTTTTTGTGCTTTTTGGAATTTTTCAAATAATTATTTTAATTCCACACAGGCTCCAGAGTCTTGTTAACCCTTTGTAAACCATCACTCCTCATTTGTTCTCTCTCCCGGCAGGGCCCACTGGAGTGTCTGAGAAACACTTCATTGGGATTTAGTCTCAGCTTCTCGGTCTGTGTTTTTCTTTATTGGTAGTGGTGGGGGGCTCTCTTCAGTGTGCCTCTTTCTGGCTCCCTTCTTGTCTCCCCACTGCCCCCCTGCCCCATCAGGGCCCGCCTCTATCCTTTAAAGGCTCACATATCATCAAACACTTATCTTTTAACCAAGATTGCAGTGCTGGGCTTGGAAAGACTGACCTTGGGATTTTTGTAGCTGAAAGCAGCCCAGCCCAGCTCAGGCTGTGAACTAAAATGTAGGACAGAACAAGGAAGAGCACAAGCTCTGCAGTCAGAGATGTCTGCCTCCAAATAGCTGTCTTTGGGTAACTTACCTAATCTCTCTTTCTCATCTTGAAAATTGGAGATAATAATAGCATTTATCTCCCAGAGGTGTTAAGTGGATTAAGTGATAATGAAAGGTATTTAATGTGTGCTCTATTATTAGTATTAATAAGAACCACAAAATAATAAATTTTTATGACCAAACTTACTTTGTTGCTTAGGGGCAAAAATAACCTTAATGAACTTCCATCTTGGTTCCCATTGGTGACACGTATTTGCCTCTATGCCTCTCTGCCTCTCCCTTTGGCATTTCCTTTTTCCCCCAAATCAACAAAGAGCTGAGAAAAGACCTGGAATTATGGCCTGAGTCACTGCTTCTTGATTTCATGATGGTTTTTGTTCTGCCACTTAGGATTGGTGTGACATTCAACAGATTCCTTAATCTCATGAGCCTCAATTCCTTCATCTACAAGATGAGGGTAATAATATTGACTTCATGGTATGTGTCAAGAGGTTAACAGTTCCTGGAACACAGCAGGCTTTCAGGGTGTGACAGGTCTCCATTGGGGTTCCAGGTAGGGGCCAGCTCTTTCAAGCTCTTTCCTGCCTGTCCACCACCCTCCCAGGATCTTCCACACTGTCCTTGTATTAGTCCCCAGTGGTCTGGGATGAATCTTCCCAATTACACTATAAATCCCTGAAGGCAGAAGCAGGGTCAAGGTCTCCTTAACTGTAAGGAGCAATCTTTCTCCTGGGCCTGGGTCCAGGCTGGCCTCCTGGGGGAGCAGGGAAGGAGAGAACTGTCAGCCCTCTAGAGGCTCAGAACCAGATGCACAAACTCAACAGCCCCTTCTTCCTTCCTCTTCTCTCTGCTTCCCAAACTGCAGCCCTGAGGTCACTCGAAAGAACTGCTTCTTTCTGCTTGACGACAGCCTAGAAGAAAAGTTGCCCCATTGACTCAGGGCACGTTTGGCTTTGTCAGAGAAGGTGTAATATGTTGGCTTCTCAGCTCCCATCCCCATCACCTCTGAACAAAGACAACGGCCTCTGCTCCACCAGCCCAGGCTGCCAGAGTCCATCCATCACCCATTGATCCAACGGCCAACTTTCCATCCCTCTGTCTGCTGCTCTGTCTGCCCAGGAGAACAGAGGCCCTGGGGTTCTGCCCCCACTGCTCTCCCAGGTACCTTTCAGCCTTCTGGGGAACATCAACCCCCTCTCCTGCCCTCAGACCCACCCACACCCCAGCTCCTCCAACCAAAGGAAACAGTGAAGGAGGGTGGCACACATCTCAGAAAGCCAGGAAAGGACAGAAAGAGAAACTGTCACAGAGCATCTCTCTGGGCTGCTGGTGAGGCGGAGCAGGAGGGAGAGGGGAGGAAGAGAGAGCCAGGCTGTCCCTGCTCTCAGCCACTGTGGCAGGAAGGGCGCATGAGAGGGACGCCCTGGACCACAGGCTCAGAGGCCAAGAAGGAAGGAGACCAGACCAAGCAGGGAGAGCTCTGAGAGCCTACAGAGCCTTTTGCTTTCTGGGTTCTGGCAGGGCCTCACCCTCTGATAGGGTCGTGGAGCTGAAATGGCTCATGTTCCCATCCTGAGACCCACGAAGGGGAACTAAGCTCTTTTCCAGAAATGAGTGGAAGGATCTCTCCTGAGCCATGGCTTTCTCAGTCTTTGTCTGACCGCCTTTCTCAGGATTCAGTTTGTTGTCTGTCTCCATGTTTCTTCACCTTTGTCTATCTCTGCATTCTCTCTCTCTCTCTCACTCTCTCTCGCTCTGTCTCCTCTGTCTCAGATAATTTCTTGGGGACTCTGCCTTGGGGCTCCCGCTCTCCAGTGTGTAGGAAACCTAACCTTCATCATCTGTTTTTTATATTTTGGAACCGTCAACTTCACTTCCTACCTGGGGGAGGTGGGGGTGGAGGAGCTGGCTGCCTGCCTCCTTTCCGCCACCATCCCCCCTTTTTCAGAATCAATCCCCTCCCCCAAAGCCTTATGCCAGGGAGGACAAGCTGAGGCTGTCCCTGTTCTCAGCCACAGTGGCATCAGGAGGCTCAGCCCAGGTCCTGCTTCATGGTCTTCCTTCCTTAGCTCACCAGAGTGCTGGGGAGATGGGGAGGCCTCTTCTGATCGAACACTGGTTTGCTGATTTGGGACAAAGTGAAAATTCCAGGCACAGAGAGCCCAGGAGGCTGAGATAATTCACCACTGGGAACCAGGATAGAAAGAGGTTCGAGACATTCCTGCCTCCAGGCAGAGTCACAGTCAACCAAGTGTCTAACATGTTGTCACAGATGTTTATTTGTTTAATATTATTAATATTAGTAATAGATTATACATACTGAGGGCTTATCCTATGCCAGGCACTTTATGTTTTTGCATTTCATCCACTCAGCAACCCTATGTGGTAGGTACTATTATTATCCCCCATTTTCTTAATGAGAAAACTAACACAAAGAGAGGTTAACTAACTTGCCCAAGGTAACTCAGCTGATGAGATTGAATCTCTGATTCCAAAGCCCAAGCTCTTTACATTGAATTTTCCAAGACCTGAGACATGTATTTTACACATTTCCTTCCAAAGGACAGAAGTCCACAGAACTGTGAGACTATACCCTCAAGATCCCAGGGACCTGTGTACCCCAATTGCAGAAGCATTGTCTCTAACTCTCTACTTTCTGGGAGACCTTGAAGAATTAGCTGGCAAAGATTAAATGGAAAGGCTAGAAGAGGACGTTTCAGGAAGGGGGACTGGGAGAGAGGGCACTGATGGCAAAGTGCAGAGGATGGCTTCAGGGCCAGCGATAGCACAGCCACCATGCTGGGGAGTCTGACTTCGTGCAGGGGAATGAAAAGAGGGACACGGGGCTAGGTGGAGGGCTGGGGCCAGCTCATGGAGGCCTGAAGGCCAGTTCAGTTTATCCTCCAGGCTTTCAGGTAGGAGAATGATCCTTCAAAAAAGGTGTCTGAGAGCTGGCCCAGAAGGGGAAAGGTAGACAATAAAGAAGGCTGGGTGCGATGACTTACACCCCTAATCACAGTACTCTGGGAGGCCAAGGCAGGAGGATCACTTGAGCTCAGGAGTTCGAGACCAGCCTAAACAAGAGTGAGACCCCATCTCTACTAAAAATAGAAAAATTAGCCAGGCATGGTAGTGCACACCTGTAGTCCCAGCTACTCGGGAGGCTGAGGCAGAAGGATTGCTTCAGCCCAGGAGTTTGAGGTTGCTGTGAGCTAGGCTGATGCCACGGCACTCTAGCCCGGGCAACAGAGTAAGACTCTGTCTCAAAAGAAAAAAAAAAAGAAGGCTGCTGGGCGGGAGGTTGGTATAACAATACAGGCAGCCTAGGAAGATCTGACAGAAACACGCAGAAAGAAGGTATTTAAAAGACACTTTCAAAGAAATTAAGCATTTTGGAGTCTGGGCCAACTGCCTCCTTCCCAGGGATTGGTATCTAAGCTAGTATTTTGCATAGGGTGGGGGTGTGGCAGAAAGAGTAAGAAAACATAGTGTGTCCAAAGTGCTGAGCCTTCCCAGACTAGCACAGACACTCTGGTCTGAGCCCTGGGAGAGGGAGAGAGGACTGCAGTTGAAGGCTCTCCTGTGAAGATGGCACTGAGGGCCCCCAGCAGGACACTGGCCTGAGGACTCTGGCCTGTAGGGCCCTGGCTGTGGGCCCTGCCTGGTCTTCAGATGGGTGGGCAGACTGCAGGGCAGGGGGCTGCAGCAGCGTTTCATGTCTTTCAATTCTTTGAAATGGTTCCTCTCCCTGGGTGGCAAAAAAAAAAAGGAAACAAGCAAAATTTGGTTAAGAACTCAAGAACTGCCAATTCAGAAACTCTAATCTGTTCAAAAAGTTCAATCCCCTTCTTTCAGAAGCCAAAAACCTGTTTCCATCTCAGATTGTATATGTCTGTGTGTCTGAGAGCTGGTGAGGGAGACAGAGTGAGAATGAGAGGCAGACAGTTGAAATGTCTTTGTTCCCGTGTGCAAGGCTACTGCTCCGCGGGCCTGTGTGTGTGTGTGTGTGTGTGTGTGTTGTATGTGCATTTGTGCCTGCTGCGCAGGCCCCTGGGGGCATTGAACTTTCAAATCATAACAGAAACACTGAAGCTTGGCAAAGATATCACAGGAATAATTATCTAATTTCAGAACATGTTATTATAATACCTACATGATGTGTAACGAACTGAACAATGTTCACGTTATATTCATCTCCTCTGAGTTGCAGACCCACAATACCAAGTTCTACCCTCAGAGGCTTCCCCAAGACACGTGAGCAGAGCAGGCCGCAAAGAAAGCTCTTCAAGGAATATTCCTCCAGAATGGCTTCCTCATGGATTGAGATGTTTGGCTGGGTAGCTACCTATGGGGAAATTGCTGGAAGGGGGACAGAGCTTATCTTGGGACAGCAACTATTCCACCCAGTAAAGGAGACCTGGAACTGGTAAGGAAATGACAGCCATATTGGGGTGACAGAGGCAACAGGCTTTCCCGAGTCAGCCGTGGGCCAAGGGGCCTTGTGATCCACCCAGCTCCCCCTTTTCCCCAGGGGGCTGAATTGGACTAAGGTTGAGTGTGAGGGGAATGTTTGCTGTTTGCTGCTGTTCCCTGTTGACTTTAGCCAGTAGCTCTGTTTACAAACCCAGGTTGGTTTTCCCAGCACAGTTAATTAGACCAAAGACATCTGGTGTGAGGGCTGGGGAGGGCATCTGCTCAGAGCCTTCCCCCCACACCCTGCAGCCATGGGCCAGCTCCAGGCAGAGCAGCTATACATGCACAGATCCGACTCCACCAAACCCAGGTTCTCTGGGGAAGCATGGCTTCCTTCGCCCTGCCTTTCCCATGTTAGCTTAGTTAGACTGGGCCCCAACTCTCGGGTCCTGGGGGACAAAGAGTCAGGGCTGGAAGGCCTACCTTAGTGAGAGCATGGGCTGGAGATCAAGGACTCAGCCCTCTCCTCTGCTCTTCCATGTCCAAAAGAACCAGGCAGAAATCCCGTCCCCTTTCTCATCACAGAGACCCTGCATTCTGTAGGAACGCCAGACCTCTTCATGAAAAAATCTCCCCCGTCAGAAAGGAGGCTCTGGACCCTTCTACTCACCCTAACCCCTCCCCAGCCAATCCCTGACACCGTGGGGAGGACACAGATTAACCTGGCCCAGAGGGAGGCAGGAAGGTGCCCGGGAAGGTGAGAGATCTAGGTGGACAGTTTCAGAGCGGTGGGGAAGTGGAGAGCAGTGAGGGGGAGGGCCAGTGGCTTATCTCTCCCAGGAGGGGGGAGCTCACTCCAAACAGCTAATGCACTGGTGTGTGAAAGCCCCTCAATTAGCACTAATGATGCAATCAGGGAGGGAGGAGGAGGGACCAGAAGTTCTGGTGGCGTCAGCAACAACTTCCACACCCGGTACACACTGCATCGTACACAATGGCCCCTTCAGACACACCAATGCACACAGACAGCTGTCCGTGGGCACAAATGAACTCTGCACAAACTACTAGCATGCACATGGTTCGTGATCCGCTACAGACCCCGGTCAGACCCCTGGGGGTTGGGGGAGGAGCACCCCCGTCTAGATTTTGGGCTTCAGGGACAAGGAAAAGCAGAAATCAGAAAGACGTGGTAGCCGGAATTGAACAGAGCCTAAAACCTCACAATTATTCCTCCAAGCCCAGAGCTCGTCCCACGCGCGCTCGCAGGTGCTGGCCCGGCTGCGCCCGCCTCCCCACTCCACCCTCCTGGTCACCCCAACCCAAAATCTGGGTCTGAGCGAGGAGCCTTAACCTCCAGCCCCACCCCTGCCCGAGAGGGGAGATCCACGCGCCTTCCCTGCACCCAGCCCGTCCCCAGGGCCGGTGTTCCAGGCAGAGAGCTCTGGGATTACACCGATCCCCGCAACCGGGACCCAGCTGCTTGTCCCTTTCGGAACCCGTCACCCACCGGCCTCGCCCCTTTATGTTCCCCCCACCTCGCCCAGCCAGCTCCGTTATCCGCCTCCCGGTCCCGTTATCCGGCTGCCCTGGCCCCGTTATCCGCCCTCGCGTCGGGCCCAGAGCCCCCGCGCGCCTCGGGGCCGCCGCCGCCCCCTGCCCCGCTCCCCGGCCGAAGCTCGGGGGGCCGCCGGCTGGGCAGGGCCGGAGCCGCCTCCGCGCCGCTTCCCAGACCGGGACGGCCGCGGGAGGAGGTCCCGCTGTCAGTCAGCAGGGAAGGCCGGGCCGAGCGGCCGGAGGGGGCGGCGCCGAGGACGGGCTTGGGCCGGGAGCTGGGAGGCGGAGGCGGAGGGGGCGGGGGCGGCTCCGGGCCTTATAAGCGGCGGGGGCAGGGCGGGAGGGAGGCAAGTGTCAGGCCGATGTGTCGCCCGCGAGGGGCCGAGGTCGGGGCCGCCGGGGCCATGCGCGCGGGCTGGGCAGGGGGCCGGCGGGGCGCAGAGCTGAGCCGCCTCGGAGCCTGAGCCGCCCGGGGCCGGGGCCGGGGAGCCGCGCGGGGCCGGCCGGCCGGGGGGAGGGGAGCGATGCGGCGCCGGCGGGCGGCCGTGGCCGTGGGTTTCTGCGCCTCCTTCCTGCTGGGCTCCGTCCTCAACGTGCTCTTCGCTCCAGGCTCGGAGCCCCCGCGGCCAGGCCAGTCCCCCGGGCCGTCGCCGGCCCCGAGCCCTGGCCGTCGCGGGGGCCGTGGGGAGCTGGCCAGGCAGATCCGGGCGCGCTACGAGGAGGTGCAGCGCTATACCCGCGGGGGGCCCGGGCCCGGGGCTGGCCGGCCGGAGCGGCGGCGCTTGATGGACCTCGCTCCAGGCGGGCCGGGCCTGCAGCGTCCCCGGCCCCTGCGGGCCCGGCCCCCGTCCGACGGCGTCCCAGGCTGGCCCCCGGCTCCCGGCCCGGGCTCCCCTGGCCCGGGCCCGCGCCTGGGCTGCGCCGCGCTCCGCAACGTGTCCGGCGCGCAGTACGTGGGCTCAGGCTACACCAAGGCCGTGTACCGGGTCCGCCTGCCCGGCGGCGCCGCGGTGGCGCTCAAGGCGGTGGACTTCAGCGGCCACGATCTGGGTAGCTGCGTGCGCGAGTTCGGGGTACGGAGGGGCTGCTATCGGCTGGCGGCCCACAAGCTGCTCAAGGAGATGGTGCTGCTGGAGCGGCTGCGGCACCCCAACGTGCTGCAGGTACGAGGCTGGGGGTGCGGGGGTGAGGGTGTTGGCTGGGAGATAAAAAAACAAGAGTGCCCAGGACTGCGCCTAGGCTAAGCTAGGGCCATGGCGCTTCCCACTGCACCACCCTGCCTCTCGCTCGTGGGTGGGCATCCCTTTACCAAGATACTCTTGGGTTTCTCAACCTCCACACATCCCCTAAAGCCAAGCCAGGACAGAAGGTCCCAAAACTCAGAAGATGGGGCAGTCCGATAAGACTTAGGACCCTGCTCCTGGCTGGAGCTAGAGTGTTAGACACCAGGGATATTACTCCAAGCCAAAATGACCCCAAGCCCAGACACCTGAGTCAGAATCCCAGCTGCAGTGATAGGATCCCCCGTCTTGATGGAATCCAACTCCCCTTTCTCTCAACTGCCAGTGACTTGTCTGGCTTTGAAGATGGGGTTGGACAGCAGTGGGGTTGGGAAGGGCTGGAAAGAGACCACGTGTCAGGCTTAATTCCCAGAGAGTCCCCCACTCCCAGCCTCACCCAGAAGCCACAGGAAGGGGGCTGGGGAGTAGGCCAGAAAATGCACAGCCCTTCCCAGAAGTGACCTTGGGGTTCTCCAGGCCTTGATGCGGGTCCTTGAGCCACTGAGGAAGCCTCAGGGCCATGGCTTGATGGATTGACTGAGGGCTTGAGGGTCTACACCCTATCAGAGCATATATGGCCAAGAGGCTGGAAGATTGAGAAAGCCAGATGCCCAGGTTCCTGCTACATGGGACTCTGCATCCCCTGTTCACTGGGGGGCAGACAGGACAAATGAGATGCCCACTTTGCCTCCCGCTCAAGCTGGACTTAAAATGGGCCTTTCACAATCCCAACACAACCCTAATATCCCACTTCCTCTCTCCCAAGTCTCCATCGTAGGATTCAGGGGTGGGGAACCTGTGGCCTTCTGGATCCCTGAGTGAGGCCTTTTGACTGAATCCAAATTTTACAGAACAAATCCTTTTAATAAACTTAGACAAACTGTTCCCTTTGCACATGTCTGAGCAGACAGAGAGGGGAATCCCTGACTGCTCTTGGCCCAGTGAACACAGGGTGTGTGCAGACTCCCCAGCAGATGAACCTTGCCCACAACTTCCACCTCTCAGCCCAAACTAGCCTTTCTGCAGCCAGCAGAACTGACTGGTAATCCAGGAGTCCCTCCCTCCTTTCCTCAGGAGTGGAGGGATGGGTGGGCATTGCGGAATAGGAGGGAGAGACCAGAAAGTTATTTATACGCCTGCAGGCTCCCGGTCTCCCACACAACACTTCCACCCTGGCCAGACACTTGTGACAGGGTCCTGGACCCTGAACTGGTGTCACAAGGTGAGCAGTTGAGTGCGGTTATGCCTGGCTGCATGGCTGACACTGTATCAGGAGCTTCAGGGAGTGAGCAGCTGGTTACGTGGCCATTCTAACTGGGAGGATCTCGCTCTCTCCGATTCCCAGGGGCTCCTGGGAGCTTTTTGAGAACGCTGGGGTGTCAGCCAGATTCCGAGGGGGTGGAGAGGTCTTGAGTGACTTAGCAGGACGTTAAGTGTTAGTTAATTGACTCAACTCCCCCTTCCTTTGAAGAGGTTTGATGTGTGCTGTGCTTTCCTATCTCTTAAGGCACTTCTCCCTGTGTCGCTATCGCCACCCAAACTTCCTGACAAGCCTCCAGCTAACCCTGCACACATATATCACAGTGTGGTCCTCCCCTGTAATGTCAGGCCCCCAGCCCAATTCTGAAGCCTCCAAAGAAAAAACGTACAGCTGAGTAGTTTTCACCCATTCCCTCACCAAACCGAGACTGGTTCTGTCTGGGGTTGGCTGTGTGATTCTTGGAAGGTCAGAGAGCGGAGTTAGCTGCCCCAGGGCATAAGGGTTGCTAAGGTAGAGAGGGTCCCAGGTCCTTTCTGCCTGGGAAAAGTGAAAAGCAGGGTCCATTAGTGTGCGTTTAGGGGTCCACTAGAGCTTTGGGGGTGATTCTCCCCCACTCCCCCAGGCCAGTGTCCCTCTGGCGTCCTCAGCACTGCCTTCTCTGCTGGCAGGGAAGCCCATGGCAGAGTCTTCCTGTTCGGAAGGCTTCAGTGTGGGTGTGAAGGGAACCAGAATTAATGTTGTTTTAATACCTCTTAGTCATTTAAAATTTCAAAACCGTTTGTTTGCTGAACTGGGGAGGAGCCAGAGAACGTTTCTAGAGCTCCGAGTCCCACAGGCCACCCCAGGCCCCTCCCAGTCCCTGCGCAGCCCAGAGCTGGCGCTGTGGGTTCCAGTGGAAGATGCCCAGGGTAGCAGGTCCTGCTCTGCACCTCCCAGCCTTGCTCCCGTCATCGGGGGCTGCCTGGGTGAGATCTCTCTGTCCCTCCTCTGTGACCCTCTCCCCAGCCCGACACACACACGCTCATACACACACTCCCTCACGTGACAGATGCCTCTTTAGTCCAGAGTCAAAGGGCACAGGGTCTTCCCTCCCCCCACCCCTCTCATCATCCTGGGGCCTCGGGCCTCAGATGGGCCCCCAGGCCTGCCTGGGCCCAGATTCTGGCTGCACTAGAGGATATTTCTTCTCCCAAACGAACAAAAGATGTGACTGAAATGTTCAGCCACACGCTTCCTGGGGGGGGGTTTAACGGTGTCTTTTTATTTTTTCCTGAGGGGTGTTGATTAATACCTCGTTAACAGCGCATTTAACGACCTCCGGGTGTTTAATAACCTTCAGAAGTTTCCCACAAAGGCTCAGACTCTGGGCAAGAAAATGAGAACCAGGCCCCAGGGCTGCTCCCCTTACCTTCCCCCCACCCCCACCGGGGTCTGAGGCCTCCGAGGACTGATGGGTGTGGAGAGAGAGTGAAAAACAGGGTGCCAAGGACTGTCCCAGCCCCCCCCCCAAGTCACAGTCCAAGAGTGGACTGGGGTGGCTGGCTCCAGGGAGGGGGAGTGAAGGGGCACTGCTGGAGTGGGAAGGGAGCACATGCCGCCTGCGGTGGCGCTGGGCACAGTGTGAGTGATGGCATGAGGGCAGCAGGGTGCAGGGGCATCTCGCCTGTGGGCTCAGCACCCCCCACCCCTCCACGTTGTAGCTTCTTCTCTCCAGGGTCCGACCTGGACAACTCAGCCTTTGTGTTTCATAACAGAGAGTGCTGTTGGTTGTTTTGAGCACCATTGGAACCCCCTGCTGCTGTGGAGTGTGGATGCTGGTTTAGGTGGTAGTGACAAAGTCAGGCCGTGCTTCCTGGAAGTCCCTGACCAACTGGGTGGTACCCAGCCCCTCCAGCAGATGATACAGAGTGGACAGTCCCTTGTGACCATGGCCCCAAAGAACTGATCTTCCCTAGGTGCCATCCCCCACTACCCTTTGACACACATCACCCACCCACATATGCAAAGAACACCCAGCGATGTGCCCTTGCTTTGTTCTTGTCAACACCTGTTACCAATCCTGAAGGAGCTTGTTTTTCCTCCCACAAGACCCGAGCAGAGAAAAAATGAAGCTGCCCAAAAGTGGATACAATGAGGAATAGACAACGATTGGAGTAGGGGAGGAGGCCTGATAATCCTTTGCTGGCCTGGGTATTAGCAAACAGTATTCCTGGAAAGAATCAGGTTATGGAAACCAAGTGGCATCAGTTCAAATCCTAGCTCCTGCGTTTATTAGCTGTGTGACTTTATGCAAGCAACTTAACCTCTCTGACTTGGTTTTCTCACCTGAAATTGAAGACAATAATAGTACCCACGGTGCCCATTGGGGCTATTACAAGAATGGAGTGATACATGTAGAGCATTTAGCACGGAACCTGGCACGTGGTTAACACATGGTGGCCAGACCTGCCCATTTACCTGAGTGGCAAGAGGTGAGAGTGATGCAGCCAGCAGGAACTCTGGCTGCAGGGCAGAGAGGTCAGGCTTCCCAGGCAACGCTGCTATTCTCTTCTGGCCTGAAGGATGGCAGGGAGCAGAGGGAGGGGGCATCTGGCAGTCCAGCCCCTCTCTGTCCCCGCCCCCACCCTGTGACCTAATGACCTCCCCTGGGCTTCCCCCAGCTGTATGGCTACTGCTACCAGGACAGCGAGGACATCCCGGACACCCTGACCACCATCACGGAGCTGGGCGCCCCTGTGGAAATGATCCAGCTGCTGCAGACTTCCTGGGAGGATCGATTCCGGGTGAGTAGGGAGGAGGGCTCGGGCCGGGCTCCCTGCTGGGATGGTTCTCCCTTAGAAGGTCAGCCCTCCAGAGCAGCTTCCACTCCTCAGCCGAGGGAGAGGGAGGGAAGGAGGGAACACAGGCTGACTCGGCCATCAGCCAAAGGGTTAAAAAAAGCAGCCAGACACGGAGGACCCTGGCATTCTGCGCTCTTGTTCTCCTCACCCCTCCCCTCGCACACATAAACACTCACACACACACTCAGCCTGGCTGCCAGAGGGCCGGTGTCCTAGGACTAGAACAAACCTTAAGGCCATGTCGATCCTCCCTCTGTTTCCATATACTGAACTAAGACCACACTCGAGAGACAGCTTCAGGGAGTGGATTCATTATCTCCAGGCCCCCTGCTGCAGTTGCCTACCCTCTCCATGTTATTTGCAGGGTCGGGCCAGCCAAGGGTTAATCAAAAATCACTGGCCTCCTCCCTAAGGCTCCTGGCTTCAGCCTTTACTGAGCACTGCGGCCTGTAGAAGAGAAAGGCCAACCCCTGAGCTAAGTCCAGAGCCCCAGAGGAGGGCACCCTGCGGTCCCGCAGGCCCCCATCCGTAGCAGCCTTTTTGTCTGCCCCCAGATCTGCCTGAGCCTGGGTCGTCTCCTCCACCACCTGGCCCACTCCCCGCTGGGCTCGGTCACTCTGCTGGACTTCCGCCCTCGACAGTTTGTGCTGGTGGATGGGGAGCTGAAGGTGACAGACCTGGATGATGCGCGTGTGGAGGAGACGCCATGTGCAAGCAGCGCCGACTGCATCCTCGAGTTTCCAGCCAGGAACTTCACCCTGCCCTGCTCCGCCCAGGGCTGGTGTGAGGGCATGAACGAGAAGCGGAACCTCTACAATGCCTACAGGTGACCTGCACGAGGGAGAGGGGCCCAGGACGGCGTGGCAGGGAGAGAGCCGGCTTGGGGTCCAGGAGGCAGGGAGACTCGGCCTTGGCCAAGGGAGTCACGGAGCGGGGAAAGGCTTCCACCCCGTCTAGAAGGGAACATTCAGGCTTTTGATGGTGAGGCTAAAAATAGACAGCTCCAAGGAGAATCTGGGTTGGGGGTGGCAGCTGGAGGCTTCTTAAAATAGTGTTAGGCTCAGCGCCTAGGGCTGGCGGTACTGGCACTTCCACTTCCCACTCTGGCCCTTGACCTCTGGGAAGCTCCTCAGTGGGCCCCAGGCAGGGGGTGGCTCTGACACTGGGAGGTCAGTCAGGGGATAATGTCCGGCTGGGAGATGAGCAGGTCCTGGGGAAGGATGGGAAAGCCGGACATCAGGTTTCAGTTTGATATGAAGTTAGTTGTGGTCTTAGCACGTGCCCAGACTCTTTCCCCGAATCTGTGGAGACTCCACAGTGCACCCTGGGGGTGTGCCTGGTTGCCAGGCCTGGGGGATCAGGCTCCCTGGCCAGGGTGGAGTAGAGGAAGGCTGTGTCCCCAAAGGCCGGAGCCCTGAGCCCCTGGTTTCTCTCTGCCATAGGTTTTTCTTCACATACCTCCTACCCCACAGTGCCCCTCCCTCACTACGGCCTCTGCTGGACAGCATTGTCAACGCCACAGGTGAGCTCTCCAGGGCTTGTCTGCTTCCCATCACCTGCCCCTTCCCCAGCACCCGTGGGGACAGGAATGACCCAAGGTTGCACAGGGTACAGAAACCATCATTTCCCATTCTGCAGCGAGCCACCCTCCCCAGCCCGTCAGTCATCTGGGCCCAGGCTCCCGGGGGGGAGCGGGGGAGGCAGCTGACTCCCTGCCTAGCCAGGGACGGGGAGCCCAGGCGCCCTGTCTGAGCCCCACTGCACTCTGCAGGAGAGCTCACCTGGGGGGTGGACGAGACCCTGACCCAGCTGGAGAAGGTGCTGCACCTGTACCGGAGTGGGCAGTATCTGCAGAACTCCACGACAAGCAGCAGCACTGGTGAGTGGCCCCAACAGGGACCCAGGGCCTGGGGAGGTAGCGGAGGGAGCAGGTGGGAGGATGAGTAACCCCATAATTGGGCTAAGTGGCCCACCCTCCTTCTGGAGACCCTTGTCTCCAAAGGCCACTCTAAGGGCTCACATGGAATAATGGAGAGACCACTGACTGTTCAGCCTTCACTTTGAGGTCCCTTCTCTAGCTGAGCTAGAACAGCTATAATTCTGCCATGAACTGGCGGGTGGGCACTGACACCCCTCTTCCAAACCCCACCATGTACTAGCTGTGTGACTTTGAGCAAGTTGTCCCTTGAGCCTCACTTTCCTCACCTGTGAATTGGGTTCAATATGACCCACCTCACAAAATTCTTATGGAGATTAAACACCAAGTGAATGTGTGAAAGCAATTAGAGCAGTTCCTATTCACAGCTGGAACACAATATAGGTTTGCTTGTCTTTCCTTCCTCTAGCCTCCCGGGGCTAAGAGGGCGGCTGGAGGTAGAGGGGGGCTCTGCACTGAAAGCAGTCAAGAAACCCCAGGGCAGGGGGAGAATTCTAGCCACGGGTGCAGGCTGTGGTCCCTCTGCTGAAGCCCTGGGGTGTAGCTGTGGTTGGCAGGGGGCAAGGGGTGGGCAGCCTCCTTATTCAAGGAGCCCTGGCCAGTCTTAGGGGTGGGGGAGCCCTCGTTAGCCCTGTAAATAAAGTTTAACGAGGTGAACAATGGCTGGCTCTGTCCCTGAGGACACAGTTTATGGGGCTATAAATCACAGCCAGCCCTGGACTTTGGTCTAGTCCCTAGAAGAAGAAGGAGACAGGAGGGCGGGGTGGCCAGGGGCCCAGGGCTTCTGCACTATCAGTCCAGAGCTGGGGCTCCCCATGCAGTGGGAAAGACTGGGGCGAACAAGAGGCCTGCAGATGAGCAGCTTCCTGGTCTTGGGTTTTCAGAGCCTCTGATGCTCTCTCAGTATAATGAGATCTCAATTCTTCCTCCAGCCTCTGGCCACTCTAGCCGTGGATTTTTTGCATTTTAGTCCATTTGCATGCCTCTTTACTTCACAGCTCCCTGTCTTTCTTTCCCCCGAGGCCTATCTGAGGAGCTTGCCTAACCTCTCCCCACAATACCAGGAAAAGTGTGAATGAGGAGTGCCCTGAACCCTTGCCACTTAAAATGTGGTCTGCAGACCACACTGGAAGCTGGTTAGAAATGCAGAATCTCAGGTCCCACTCCAGACTAACTAAATCAGAACCTGCATTTTAACAAGATGCCTTGGTGACTCACATGCACACTGAAGTTTGAGAAGCCTGGCTCTGTCTACAATGTGCTGACCTCAGCAGTCAGCCTGGACAGCTGGTGGCTCTGTGTGTGTGTCTGTCCCACGCGTGTGCCTGCCACGTTGTGCTGTCCGAACCAGCTGCGTGCTCTAGGTTTGGGAGCACTCCTAAAAACAGAGTCTGTGCTCTGCCCTTCCTGAGTGATCAGCCCAGTTTCAACAGCAGTGGCTGCCTTCATTCTCCATGCTAGGGGGACCTGGCCGCACTTCAGCTCTCACCTGGGAAAGAGTCTTACTGCCCTTTTCCAAAAGCGGCCCCAGCCCTCGTCCCTGGGCTTACACAGTTCTCATGTGGCTCAATCCCTGACCCACAGAGTACCAGCGCATCCCAGACAGCACCATCCCCCAGGAAGACTACCGCTGCTGGCCGTCCTACCACCATGGTAGCTGCCTCCTGTCAGTGTTCAACCTGGCTGAGGCCGTGGACGTCTGTGAGAGCCATGCCCAGTGCCAGGCCTTTGTGGTCACCAACCAGACCACCTGGACAGGTGAGCCAGTGGGAGAAGGCATCCTCAGGGAGGTGGCTGGACTTCTCCAGAGGGAAGGAGGTTGACAGAAAGCAGAGGGGAGGCTGAGATGATGAGAGAGAAGTATGTGTCCTCAAGGCAGTGGAATTAGGGAGAATGGCCCTATCTCCAGAGAGAGAAACATCCAGTCCTGTTACCCCTCACCTCTGCCCGCAGGTCGGCAGTTGGTCTTTTTCAAGGCTGGATGGAGCCAAGTGGTCCCTGATCCCAACAAGACCACATATGTGAAGGCCTCCGGCTGACCTGTCTGAGGACTCAGCTGACCAGCCGACCGTCCTCGCCAGCTGGGCTTGCCTGTGGAGGGAATGACTTGCACTAGCAGTGCTGCGTGTCACCTGGGAACCCCTGCAGACAAGGCTGGCATCCCAGACAGACCGATGTGACCAGGACAAACGTGCAATAATGCAAAATGTTAAAATGTGAGTTTACCAGCCTAGGGATGGGACTGCTGGCTCCGAGGCCAGGAATCACAGGGGCCGACTGCCTCTGTGACCCTCTGGGCTGTGAGCCAGGCTCAGGCTAGTCTCCCCGCTGGAGGCTGTGCCCGTCTCGGGGCCAGTTCCGTGGGCAGCCCCATCACTGTTCATAGTGTGAGAATGTAGCCAAAGCCCTGCTGCTGCTGCACATGCCACGGCAGGCGGGGGGCCGCGTGGGGACAATCGGTCACAGAGTGTCCTCTCAGCTTATCTCCAGACAGGAGACGTGGCCGGGAGATGCTCCAGAGTGTGGGTGATTCTGTACCTGGAGAGGCTGCCTCTGGCCCCCCGACAGGGGGCGCTCCCAGGCCAGCCCAGGGCTGGGGCAGAGGTGCACCCCCCAGCGTGAGCCAAGACTGGGGTGGGGGAGCAGGCTGCGGTCTGAGCCAGGACCTGGGGTGGGGGTGGGGCCGGGGCCTTTCTGCCTCATTTGCTTTCAGTGAAAGCCGCAAAGCAGCCAAAACCAGGCTCTCCCCCCTCCCGGAGTTTGTATATCCAGAAGCTTTTGTACTTCTTGTTCATTAAATTGTTTATTTTTGTAAAAAAAAAAAAAAAGATCAGTTAATAAAATGACGTTTCACAGCAAAAACTCTTTCCCAGCCACACGGTTTCTTGGGAAGTCACGTATTGGTCCTCAGTTGTCTTTGGTATATTTTGTGGGTATGTGTGTGTCACGGGGATGGTGAGTGAAATCTCAGTGGCAAACACTGAAGTCACCAACGTGTGTTTTGGGGCCCTGCTCCCAGGGTGCCTACTTCCCCCGCTTGGCCCTCTGTGTCATGTCCTGACCTGGGCTCCCTTTCCCCCAGGAGGCTGTCATTTTTACACATCCTGGCTTCTTACATATGAAGCCCTAACTCAAAGGAGTGACATCCTCGTGGTGGCATATCAGCCACCTCAGTTAGCTGGTGGAGAAATAGTTCAGGAAGGAGTTATAGGGAACCGCAAGTGACCTCCAGGTGGGTCAGCCTTGCCTCCACACGGAGCTGGACCTGGCCATCATCACCACTGCCCACTACAAGGTCCTGAGCACGATTCTCTTTCCGAGCCTCTCTCTGAGCAAGAAATACATGGTGAGTGGTGAGAAAGGAGGATCGATGGAATGACCAGCCCCCACTTTCTGAATTTTAGGAGGGAGGGTCTAGCAGGAGTGTATAGAAGCCCAGAGCAAAAGCAAAGACCTGAGGGTTCAAGATCACACAGAGGCCAGAGAGAGCCCCCACGTGAATACATGTCTTCCGACATGAAACCCACATCCCCTCTTCTGTACACCATTCTACTTCCAGAATATTCTCAAAAGGCACAAACTTTTGAGGGCTTTGAAAAGAATAACCAAACTTTAACCCAGAATCCGATTTCTCCTTATCAGAGGAGAGGTCGTTGGTGTCATTTCTCACATCCAACATGTCTTTGTAGTTCTAAGTGACTGAGAAACTGATGTTAACTCTGGAGTCCTCATCACGGACGCCACCCTGACCTTCAAGGCTGCAGCTCACCGTCACCATCGCCAACCCACACACCACACGTCTTGCCTCTGGGGTCTGGGCTTGGTGATTGTGGGTGAGTGGGGGAGGTGGGGCTCCACCGAGCCTCACACCATGACTCAACCCAGCCAAATCCTGCCCGTGTGCACCACGCTCAAAACTCATCCCTCCAGGGAGATCCTCAGCTTCCAGCAGCCTCTGAGCATCTTTCCCCAGTCGCTGCAACACACACAGCCTGCCCGGTGCCATCCAACCTGTGGGGTCCGAGGGCAGGAGGAACCCCATCTCCACGCTGGGCCCAATAAGGTGCCAGAACTGATGAGAACCTGAGGGAAGAGGGCTGGGACAGGAAGTCTGCGAGGTCTGCGCAGTCCAGAAGGACACAACAACCTAGTTATAATCAGCAGAAAGCCACAGGGCCCAGGAACCGCATGACTCAGTGGGGAAGAAGAAAGCTGAAGATGAACCAAGCACTGTCTTCTGGACTTTGAGAGGTTTCCAGATGAGGGCTCACCAGCCCCTGGAGAGGGGCAGTGGGAAATGACACAGAAGGCCAAACTCTGGCCTCAGCAAGGTACAATTATTCCAATTTTATAGACCTGAAAACGGAAGCCCAGGTCACAGCTGCCAAGTGAGTTAGTGAGCATTTAAATGCAGCCCTAACTCAAAGCACCTGCTCTCTGGCCAGTGCCATGTGCTGCCTCCAGGAGGGGAGAATTGCAGCAAGAGGAATGTAAGTTAGAGTTAGGGCAGCTCCTCCTTACTTTGTGTAACAAACTAAGACGGAGGTCGGAAGGGCATTAAATCTTTTTAGAAAGACTCACCCACAGTTGGCTGAAAGGACAGTGGACAACTTCTTCCATGAGTGAGCCTTGCCTCAAAACCTATTTCTGGGGGCAAAAATGGCCGGGCTCAGTCCTGCAGAGAAGAGAGAAAGGCATTCGCCACTGGGGATGGAGAGGTGATGGAGTGCTCAGAAAGAAAGGGGATAGTGAATAAAAGCCTGAGGCCAAATCATTCCTCCCCCAGATAGCAGCTTACCTGTAGCCACCTTCTCCGGGGAGAACTTTCACTTCCTGGGTGCATTTTGTCCCCCTTCCTGCGGAAGCCAGAACCATATTCTACCTCCCCTCCCCCCCAAAGCCTACATTCTTTCTACTCCACTGCAAGGCCAGTGATACCCAGGGGTAGTGGATGGAAGAAATATATTCACCCAACTGAAGCCCCAGGTGATGTGTCCCAGAGGAGGGAAGCTGGGGGGCTGGGGGATCCTTTCCATTGTTGGGGAAGTATCATAGTAAGCAACACGGGAGGGGCGGTGCTGCCTGGCAGTTCCCCAGAAGGCTCTGGAGCCAGCCTGAGTTGGGCAGGAATCCTGGACAGTTATGCTTTTTGTTCAGTGTGATCTGGGTCATGACAGCATCCTCGAGCCTCTGTTTCCTCATCTGCAAATTTCAGGTGAATAATGAGCTTCACAGGAGCCTAATGGGAATTGAATGGAATGATGTACGTAAAGGTCTCAGCCAGCGTCAGCAAAGGGCAAGCGCTCAGGAAATGCTGGCTGATACTGGCATTGTTATTGTTATTCATGAGCTGAGCCCTCAGTGTTCACCCATGGCCGGGCCTGGAAGAACATCCAGGTCAACTGGGGAGGACCAAGGCACGGGCCAGACTACCCCACCCCTCCAGCCCCCACAACAGGGAGCAAGGCTGTCGCCTGGGGGAGGTGGGGCTGGCTCTCTGGGTCAGTGCCCTGGGAGTTCAGTGTGTGGTAGACAGAAGGAGGCAGAGGATTAACATGAAAGCAGAAAATGGGATTAGGAGGCCGCAGGATAATGTGCCCACCCACCCCCCCATCCATGACAACAGCTTCTTGCTTTCACTCTGTGGCTTCTGGAGCCCACAGCATGTAAGACTGGGTCACCCCCTGCTCCCGGGGGCAGAGCTGGGAAAGCAGACTTGGTGGACTGAGAACATGAGACTACTCGGTTTGCTGGGAAGAGGGGCTGGGCTGCTGCCGGCCACAGGCCAGGCCTAGGTGCCTTTGCGTGCACAGGTTCACGCACACCCGCCGCTTCCCTAGGAAGGATTCCCAGGCCCAAACCCTGCCTCTGATGGAAAGTCCAATGGGCAATTTTAGCAGACCAGGTTCACCTTTCTGGCATCGTCCCACAAGAGTGAGGAGGTCCCCAAAGAGCCCAACCTTTAAGGACCTCTTTGAGGTCCATTGTGGAGGACTTTCATTTTTCCCTGTTTACCTCCCCAAGAATTCCAGCCAATGCCACCTCTTCGGGTGCAGAAAGGGCTACGTCAGTCCCAACTATGTGAAGGAGATGGACCAAGATATTTCTTAAAATTACCTCTCAAGCTCTAGAGGCTCCCTACAACTGTGTTTAGGGGAAGTTCCTTCTCCCACCCCCTTCCATTCAAGGCCTCTGTCAGCCTCCTTTTTTTTTTTTTTTTTTTTCAGGATTGTGATCTCTTGTCATCCTGCCCTATCCCACCCAGCCCCGACATCCTCTCACTTGCCCTCCTCTGGCCTCATCCCAGCTCTAGAAAGTCTCTCCTGAGGTGCAGTGACAAGAGCTCCCCCTCTATTATTCAGGGTCCCAACAGGAAACAGAGAATGTTCACAAGGCACATTTACAAATATGTGGGTGCAGGGGAACCCCAAAGGATAGTGCTGAGACCTGGGACCAGTAGCCCCTAAGCTGTTACTGTCTCTACCCCAGAGAACGGAGTGGGAGCTCTTACCAGAACCTGGAAGAACCCAGAAGGACTGAGGGAGAGTTGGCACCTTGAGAAGAGAAGTGACTGAAGAACCCAGCCAGCCAGGGTGACCTCACAAGGAGGAACATACACTGTTGTCCCACTCTCCCTCCTCCCTGGCCCTCAATCCCCTGCCGAGCCTTCCACTGGCCAAACCCAGCTTGAAGGCAGAGGGCCAAGGAATTTGATGTGAGCTCCGTGATTGTCAGCCCCCTAAGGCAGAGAGCAGATTGGGAGCACGGCCACCCCACTTCACCTTTGAGACTTTGTTTGGCTTGAGGGGAGGGAAGAGAAAATTTTGTTGTTGTTCCCAGTTTCGTCCTTAGATATTTAGCAGCTCATTGTTCTGTTCAGATGAAGTATTAATAACACCTCAGGCACAAACCCTCAGGGCATCCTCTGCAGCCAGCATTCTCAACAAAGCCGCTATCACCCGCAAGGAGACAAAACTTGGTTCATGGGAGTTGAAAAATCTTAGCTATTACAATGGTTTGTGTCCCTCCAAAGGGCCACAGGACATAAACATATATACAGTATATCCATGCTATTAAAATTTCATGGAAGATGGTAGCAATTAGGAAAAAAGTGGGCGTGGGGGATAACAAAGAAAATTAGGTTGAGAAACACTGGTTTATGGTGACCCAAAACCCTTTCTTGGGCTGTCATGGAGAGCTTTGAATCTGTCACTATCACAAGTGCAGTTTACGCTATTATATGTTATTATTCTCTAAACTGATGTGTACTTCTAGATGTACTCTCTTTACGCAGTTCATAAGAGAAACAAAGTGCAATTTGAATTGCTTTTACCTTAATCCTTTTACTCAACCTGTCCTTGCCCATGTTGAACATCGTCAGCCTCTCATGAGCCTCCTGTGTCTTCCTGCGCGTACGGCCCTTTGTCAGTATTTCCCTACTTGGAAGAGCTCAAGGTCATTGGCAAGCCAGTAGATTTCAACACACACTCACTCTTCTCTCAACTGATCAAGCCACACATAGTTCATGGATGCTAGTCATTGTAATGAATACCAAACTATCAGACATGCCCCTTCCCTTTCAGGAGCTCACAACTGTCACCGGAGATGTCACAAAGACAAATTCAACAAGGCAAAATATGAGAAAGGACTATATGGCGATGAGGATGATTTCCCCATGTGGCTTGTGGATAGTCACATTTCAAATCCCTACAGGCCAGTTAACCTGGTCCCCCCAGGACCATCAGCACCCCAACAGGAGCCCCACGGTTAACATATTTCCATGCAGAGAGAGGCTTTTTTATCCTTACTCTTTCTTTCTTATCTCTAAGCCATTTCCCTATTTGTCACCAGACATTCTCCCCATTCCCATGGTGACTCAACTTCTTTAACAGTCTTTGGTGTGGCGCCTTCCACAGGATGCTTGAAAGTGTAAATAGATTGTGTCTACTGTTTCCTCCTTATCCATACACTTATTTGACCCTTCAAAAAGCTTTAGTAGATTAGGGAGGCACAATTTCTTCTTGCCAAAGGCAGGCTGCCTTTCCACAGGAGCTGGGGTTTGCTCAAGTGCTCCATAATCCCGCCCTTAGAGGTTCTGTCGACTTGCCTGGCGTCCAAACATAGCTCGTGGGTGGGTCACTCCCCAGAGACCCCTCTGATGCCTTCCGTGCTCCAGCACAGGGCTCAACCTCAGGAAAAGGCTCTTGTTTTGTCCCGCCCTTCCATGATGTCAATCTTCTTATTTATTGGCAGTGGGAGTGGAAGGGTGAGGCTCAGGGAGGGGGTGCAAAATAAAAACAAAATATACAGTGTGTGTTGCCTTTCATTGCTTGGAGATTGAAAGCACTGTAATTCTCTGCACTTGTGCAGAAGATAATAGTGAGGTTATCTATATCACATTTCATTTTATGACATATCACCTTGTTTACACCACTCTCTGGGCTGTATATGGGATATAGATTATCTTTAAACGCTCTGGTTTTATTTAGTCCCTTTTTTCTGCCATCAATAAAAAGTTTTAAAGGCAGCCATTGTTCTAAGAAATGACTATTGTACTTAGGACATAAAGATGCTTTAATTAAGAAGGACAGTTTGTCTTGTACCTTGGCTTCCCCTATCTTTTTGAAGCAGGCTTTGATGCTATGTGGAGTCTTCTGACTCCATCGTTGAGCTATGCAGCATTCTGCAGTTATTAAGAGCAAATAGGTCTCTTCTTTAAACACAGACCTCTGCTTAGCACATTTAGTACTATTTGACTTGGGTCTCAAGATAGTGCTATTCCTGGAATGAACTTCACATGCTGAAAATTTTTTTTTTAATTACCCACAATCCTATCACATATGCTAAAGTGACCTTTTTTTTCCTATAGCCTCTCCAACAATGTGCTGAGATGAAGAGATTTCTACAGGATTTTTTCTCAAGTTAGGAACTTACAGGTTTAACTCCTTCATTCTCAAGTCTTTGTAATAGCCTATTCATGCTGCTTCTGAAAATGTATTCTGAGCAAATAATTCAAAATACGGAAAGATTCAAATGCACATAGATGTTCCTTGCAACATTATTTAGAATAACAAAAATGAGGATTACATGGCAATAAGAGAAAATGTATAAATTACAGTGTCAAATGAAAAAGCAGGATGAAAACCCATGTATGCAACTATGTAAAAATGAACGCGGAAAATACTGGAAGGAAGTACACGGAACCCAATAATCTTGCAAGTATGACAAACTAATTCATATTTTCTTTATTTTCAAATATTTTAATCTATGTTGTGATGTTTGATTAATAAAAAATGGTTTTATCTAGATAATTGTTTCAACATATTAAAAGAGTAGCTTGATCTTTTTTACCTAAAGTAGGACCAAAATCTCTCATTTCGTTGTATCTTCATTTAAATTAGACTGTTGGAAAGTCAGCCCCACTAATTCTCTGCCACCTAAAAAACTGATGGCTCAATACAGGAGTTGAAGTCACAAATGACTACAGAATCCAGGGGGGAGGGGAACAGTAGTGCCTGGGGTATTTTTTGTGACTCTCCTGATTTGTACATTTTGGCCACTCGTTCAAATTCAAAATTAAAAAAAAGACATTTGTGGGCCAAACAGAACATGTCTACAAGCTAGATTCAGCCGGTTGGCAGTGAGTTTGTGACCTCTGGCGCAGGACTGGTTTCTGAAGTTACAGCCAGCTGCGCGATTTCCGAGCACTCAGGCAACCAGACTTCCCCATGTCCTTCCGCTCCCTCGTCCTTAGTCAGTGCTGCGCCACTTGTGCCCGTCTGATGAGGGTGACGAAGGATATTAGTCCTCAGAATCAGGAAGGCTTGTGAATCTGTCCCTCACTGGAAGCATTTCTCCTGCCAGGACGTGAAAGATGGCGACGTTTTTGGTATTAATTTGTTTCTCTGTCTGTTGCTTACATTCAGTGTGGCTGCGAGGAATGAATTGGATGCTGTTCAAATACGGCCAGTTTCATCCCTAAGCCCCGTCACAGTTGTCAGACGGTGCCAGGCAGTCCTAGGCTCTGTTTCCTGCTTGGTGTCAATCAGACCTCAGCAGTCAGTGTGTGTATCACTGTTTGTTCCAATACCACTGCCCTGTCTGGCACCACAGACCAGCTCCCGAGGACTGACCTCCAGATGGGGCCACCTCTTATGCTCCTCTTCACTCCCCATGCCTCTGTCTCCCTCCCATCCCCGGGAGCACCTTTGGCCCCACGACCTCAGAGGGGTCCTACCTTCTTTCACACTGGCATCTGCTGCTGATCCCTCCTGAAAGGAGGCAACCTCCGCTTCTGGAAAATGACCCTTTTCCTGGCAGTGACCCTAGTGGCTTTGCCACTATTCTCAGATCTTTGGATATTGGACCCTGGACTTGCAGTAAGGCACAGCTGACACCCCAGGACCGACCTTTGTTCCCAGTCCCTGGCATACCATGGACCATCTGGTCCCGCAAAGTCAATATGATGTCTCTGTTGCCCTGGGGACATAGCAAACTGCATCAGTAGATCTTCTAGGAGCTTGTGCACTGATCGGTTAATTAATCACCAATCAATAAACAAATGAGTTGAGGCTCCCCAAGTAGCCATTTTGGCTTCTACTTGGTGAACCGCCCCTTCCTTCTCCATCCAAGACCCATTGTGGTTACAAACGCCTCCTATTAGTTCTTCGTTTATTTGGGGCACTGCAGATGCTGCCAGCTGTTTACTTTTAATGTGAGGAGAATTACGCTGCTCTTGTGGTTGGGGAGAAGGAAGGGGGAGCTCAGGGCTTCGGAGCTGGCAAGCCCCTCCACGGCCCAGTCACTGGGGGCTCCTTCCCCCTCCCCTCCAGATGTGGCCCAGCCCCCACCCCATGTTGCCAAGTCAGCAGATCCAGACTATTCCAAGCACGGAGGGTCTCACAGCCTCCAGAGTCCAAGCAGCAGCACACATGGCCCACCATGTGGTGCACACGTATGTAACTCTGAGGTCACTCCTGGGCTCCACCAGCCCTCACAGCTCTCGGATTGAGACTCTCATTGCAGAGTCCCCTTCTCACCTTGCCCTCTGAAACAGCTCCCTCCTCGACAAGACCAAAAGGCAGAATTCCCTTCCAAATTATTTCAGCTACCCGAAAATGACACTTTTGGAAGTTATGGCTATGGACCCCAAGACTAACCTTGGAACCCCACCACGCCTGACCTATTTGCAGCTACACCCCTGATTCCTGATCCCGCCACAGCTTGCGGGGTCCAGTGGGATTTTCAGGATCTTGTGCCGCTAAGGCAAGCTGAGTCTGATGGCAGAGGCCGGCACAAACACAGGTTCTTCCCACCAGGGTCCAGAGTCTTCCAAAGATATAGCAGGCAACGACCTACAGCTCATTCTTTTGAAGGAAAGTTCCTGATTCCACATCACCTTATAACACTCTCACCTCCGCTGCTGGACGAGGAGAGAGAGCCTGCTCGTTTGTCCATCCATCAACCTGTTCGGTCTGTCCTCTCCATCTTCCTCCATGCCCTCCTTCTCCCTCCTGCCCTCTTGGGCTCTAATAACCAAGAGGCTACAAATATCTTCTCTTTTTCTTTTTCCTTCTTGGTGCCCAGGAAACAGGGCCAAAAAGCAGAAGTTCATCACTAACACATGCTCCCAAACAGAAACAGAGCTGGGAGGAGGGAGGGACAAGAAACAGCTCCCTGCCCAGCGCAGGGAGGCTGGAGGAGCCTTGCACGGGAGAGAGGCCCAGGGCAGAGCCACACGTGTTGATGGAGGACTGACATAGGGGTCTGGCTGAGCTGGCTGCAGCCCACATGCTGGATTCCTCTTGGAATTCCTAGAAAATACACCCCTCCCATTTCTGAGCAGTGACTGGGAGCTGGCAGGAGAAGGGGAGAAGCCCCTTGATAGCTTTCTCAAGAACATGTTTTTCCAAGTATAAATGGGATGCCCAAGTCACAAAACACTGTGTTAATATGAAACAGTGAACTGACCCTGTTGTAGCCATGCTTGCATCCAGCCCCTCAAACCACCATCCTACACCATCTCCATCCCCTTCCCCAATCCACACTACAGATGGTCCCTGGCTTGCAATGGTTCAACTTAACTATGTTTGACTTTATGATGGTGGGAAAGAGATTTGCATTCAGTAGAAACTGTACATTGAGTACCCATACAACCATTCTGTTTTTCACTTTCAGTATAGTATTCAATTAATTACATGAGATATTCAACACTCTATTATAAAATAGGCTTCGTGTTAGATGATTTTGCCCAACTGTAGGCTAATGTAAGTGTTCTGAGCACACTTAAGGTAGGCTAGGCCAAACTATGATATTTGGTAGGTTAAGTGCATTAAATGCACTTTTGACTTCTGATATTTTCAGCTCACGATGGGTTTGTTGGGACATGGCCCCATTGTAAGTCGAGGAGCACCTGTATATAATTATCCAGTTGGAAACGGAAGTACCCCCCAATCCAGCATTCATCCTCCTTTTCCTCTCCCCATAGCTACTTTGGGGCAGAACTAAAGCCAAGGTGATCCGCACCACTGCCTCCTCCAGGAAGCACCCCAATCTTTTCTGCCACTCCCAGCAGACACTTTCTTTTCCTCTTCGTCATTCATACAGCCTCTGACCCTTCTAAGAAGGTAGAGCCATCAATTAATGATTTTTGTCATACATACACACAACTCCCATTTTCCTGCTTTGTTTGACAATGTTTCCACTAGGTGACTTTCCCTGAAAACTTTTAAGGAGCCCAAGGGAAGGAACACAAGGGAAGAAGGACCTAGGGGACACAGAGGAGGCTGGAAGATGTATGGCTTCAGTGGCCCACTCCCGAATGTGATCAGGGGTGAGGTTGTTCCAGCTGCCTTCTCTAAAGCAAGCAGGACGTATCCAAAGCCTCGACTGAGACTGTGCCCTTGCCGGAGAGAGGTCATTGGAGACAATAGAGGACACTGCTGGGCCTTCGACAGAGGTCACAGAGGAGGCCATTTGGCCTAGTGGTTATGAGCTTGAGATCTGAACCCAAGTACCCTGGCTCTGAATCCTAGCTCCATAAATTATGCCCCTGGGGCCTTAACACAGATTCATTTATGTAGTTTAGCCTTGGTTTCCTCATCTGTGGAAAGGGAATATAACAGTGCTCACCTTATAGGGTAGTTACGAGGTATAAATAGAACAATGTTGGCAAATCATTAAGTCTGTCACATCTTAAGTCCTCAGTAAACATTAGCTATATTTATCATTATTGTGTTTTATTATTGGGTTCCAGACCTGGCCCTCCCCTAGCAATGCCCAGGGAGGATGACCGTCTCTCTGGGGGTGACTGTGCCACAGGCCCACGGAGGCTGCCCCAGCTCTCTGTTCAGCCAGACGTGGCTCCTCAAGGGCAGCAGCTGAGGCAGGCGGGGAGGGCCGGGAGCTGGACAGGACCACCCATGGGGCTGGGGAAGGTGCTGGCAGGGCGGCCTCCGCTGCAGCTGCTGGGCGGCCTTCCAGAGTGACAGGCAGAATGCTGTGTACTAGGGTGTGGAAACAGACAACAGGTGGCGGCAGCTCAGCCACAGTCTGTGGCTGGGGAGGGGAGCGGCAGATCATCCAGCATTTGGGAACAGGGTGTAGCGACCAGCAGGTGGATCACAGCCATGGGCAATTCCAGAGGGTTCTTCTGAAATCCAAGCAGGCAGGCAGCGAGAGGAGAGTCTGCCAGCAGATCTCAGAACTCAACCGAAGGCTGGATCGGGCAGTGGGGGAACCAGAGAGAGCGAGGCAGGGCCTCAAGCCTACAAGGACAAGACAGGTTAGCAGGACTAGGCACAGGCACAGGGCACAAGGCAGCGGTGGCATTCCCAGAACCCAGGCACGCAGTGGCAGGAGGGGAGAGGGACTGCATGGGCTGAGAGTGCGGCAGGGCCTGCTGTGGTCCAGCCCCACCCCCGACCCCTGGGCCCAGGCCAGGCCAGGCCAATTGCCAGGGCAACCAGGGCAGGTCTGAGCCTGTGCTGTCCCCACAGTGAGGGTGCAGGAGAGGGAAGCCGGAGGTCATCGTGGGGGTAACTCCTCTCTCTCTCTCTCTCTCTCTCTCTCTCACACACACACACACACACACACACACACGAGTTCTGTCCAGCTACTGTTCAAGTTTTCCCGATTTTTGCCCGTTTGCATGCTTTCTCTCCCCTAGATCCTACTTGCTGCTGAGGAAATAGAATCGACTCTCTTAAAATAAAAAGCCCAGTCTGTCAGGGCCTAAACAGCTCCCCGTGAAAATCATCTGGCAAGTGATATGTCCCTAGGCCTCTGCTCTGTCCCCCAGTGTAAGGAGCAGTCTACAGCAGTGGACACAGCTGGAGGGAACTAAACCCCCAATTAAGGAAAGAGGGTGAGGGTCCCCATAGCCCCTCACGTGGGTTCAGTCCCCACATGTCCCTTTCTTAGGCTCAGCTAACAACCACTCCATAAACTCTGTCCTGAGCCTGTGTCTTGCCAATGACCCCAGAAGACTTTGTCCTGGAGATCAAGCGGCCCTGGGAGCCAGGCTCCAGTTTATCTATGCTAGACCCCCACCTTCACAGAGGAAGCTGACCCATGTACACCCATGTAGGCTGTTAAGCCTCATTTGTGTCTACATTACCCCTAAGCCTCGTACACACACACATATTTGTGTGGTTTCCCAAACCTCACACACATGCCCTTAGTCACTGGCCTCCAGAACTCCAGGATGTGAGCAGTGAGAGTCGCCACCACATCGGAGTGCCCCACGAGGGCAGACGAGCAGTCAGCAGGGCACCCTCACCCCGGCCTCTGGGCACATCAGCCACACTGTTCCCCTGCTCAGGCTGAGCCTCTTCTTCCTCCCTAGCAAGATGACCTGAAGAGCTAGTGACCTGGGCTTGGCGGGAGCGGGCCAGGCTGTCTGCTCTGTTTGCTCTGAGCTTTCGAGTACAGCTCCTGACGTGCGCAGCGCACGTATTCACCGGGAGCTGAGCTGCGTGGGATCCGCTCGGAGCTAGGGATGGAGTGACCAGGCTCATAGGACCTTCCCTGACCTCCAGGGCTTCCTGGATACATAAAAGGCAGAACAACCGATGATACCAGTCTAGATCTTTCCAACAGAGGGAATCTGATAGAGAGAAGAGGTCACATAGGTGATGGAAGGGCTAGGAAGCCACACAAGGGATGACAAGCCAGTCCAGAGGTGAGCAGCAGCAGGGAGCCACTTCTGCCCCAAGGACAGAGGGAGAGAGGAAAGAGAGGAAGTAGGGTTACCAGAGTCCAAAGCCAGCGCTGTCCAGTGGGAATTGCAGCCACAGAGAGAGGTGACATGTGATGTGAGCTAGAACCACGAAGAGACCCGGATTCTGCCAAAGAGACCACAGGAAGCAGAGAGAAAGCTATACCCTGACTTTCCTTCTCCTACCACCTTTTAGTCTTCTGCTAGGAAGCCTCATTGGTTTAACTTACCTGGAGGCCAAAGGGCAATGAACCTGGGAACTGCAGTGCCTGCAGAGGAACCCAGGGAGGGCAAGAAAACAGTTTGAGAGCAAACAGGCAATTGGCCAGCACCAGCCAAGAGTGGTGACCCACTAGGCCTTGGATGCCCCATCTGCAAGTGTCTCTGTTTTAGAGGACAGAGAGCAGCAACCTTCTTAGTCCTCTCAGCCTCACAAAGATGGAAATGGGGCAGCTGCCTCTGATATAAAAGTATGTCCTATTTTTTTTTGTTTGTTGGTTTTCTTTTGTTTTTGTTTTTGGGATAGAGTCTCATTCTGTTGCCCCAGGTAGAGTGCAGTGGTGTCATCGTAGCTCACTGCAACCTCAAACTCCTGGGCTCAAGTGATCCTCCTGCCTCAGCCTCCCCAGTAGCTGAGACTACAGGTGCACACCACCACACCCAGCTAATTTTTTTATTTTTAGTAGAGACAGGATCTTGCTTTTGCTCAGGCTGGTCTCGAACTCCTAAGCTCAAGCAATCCTCCCGCCTTGGCCTCCCAGAGTGCTAGGATCACAAGCGTGAGGCACCGCTCCCAGCCACTATGTCCTATTAGTGTGCACGATCAGAAGGTTATTTTGCATGTTCAACACAGTAGGGTGATACCCCAGAAGGAAACTGGGCATTGTCTATAAACAAGTGATGCCCTCTCTCCGGGGCTATATCTTTATGCCCTCGTTAGGGGCTGAGCTGAATGTAGGCACTGGTGTGCTCTTTGAGCCACTTTCTACACTGGAAATGGGCATGCCCAGTGCCTTGGGAAATGGTGAGGATGAGGAGGGAGGCATTGTACAGGACACCAGAGCACTCAGCATGCTCCTTAGAGAAGACCAGAGAGCCTCCTGCTCCCATCCCTCCCCGCCCTCCCCTAAACCCACACCACATCGGCCCAGCTTCCTTAGGCCTCTTCAAGTGGCTCACCCAAGACCTTCGGGCTGAGCTGGGCACTGGGGGTACCTTCGTCTCTCCTCCCAGGCACTCCACAGCCCCTTCCCCCACACCCAGCCCAGGAGCCAGTCTTGATATGGGAAGCCCCTCCCTTCAAGGCCCTCAGCATAAGGGTAAGGGAGGAGGGAGGGTGGGGAGAGGAAAAAGACATTTCTAAGATTCCTGGCCCCAGAGAAGGCAGGCCTTGCCCAGCATGGATTGAGAGTGTGAATATGAGCCCAAGAGAGCATGCAAAGTGGGAGGGTCCTCCCCACCCCGGCTCTGCAATCACAGCCTAACTGCTGCTCAGACACTGTCACTTCCTAGTTTCAGTGTGTCAGATAAGTCCTATAAGTTCTCCACGGGCAGGAGTCTGACCTGTATAGCAGGGAGTTCGGCACGTGCCCCAGCCCTCACCACTCTGCACAAATCCCGGCACCACCTTCTCAATGAGTCCGATGCAGGACTGGCTATATAATTTGTGAGGCCCAGTGCAAAATGAAAATGTAGGGACCCTTCTTTTAAAGTATTCAAAATTTTAAGATGGCAACAGAGATTTAAAACAAATGCCAGTCCCTTCTAAGCACAGGGCTCTGTGCGATTGCACAGGTCACATGCCCATGGAGCAGGCCCTGGTCCCAGGTGGTGTGTGTGGTAGCTTGCCTGCGAAGACACCACAGTTTCTTGCCTCTATGTGTGCACATGCCACTCCCACACCAAGAAGCAGCGTCTAATACCCTTCCTTTGAATCTGGGCTAGACAAATGGATTGCAATGGAAATGGCATCCTGTACCACCTGCAAGGCTAGGTCATAAGGTTTGCAGGTTCTGCCTGGACCTCATGGAATGCTTGCTCTTGGGACACTGTCTCTCAGCACCCAGCCTCCGTGCTGTGAGAAACCCAAGCCACGTGGGGAACCTACATGTAAGTCAACACCTCATCTCAGCCCCAGGTGGACAGCCAGCACCTACCAGTCAGGTGCGTGGCCACCTTATCATCTAGCCCCATTCAGCCCTCAGATGACTGCAGCCCAGCTGACATCTGACTGCGAGCCCAGGAGAGACCCAGTGGGAACCACCCAGCTGAGTCCGGTCAACCCACAGAACCATGAAAAATAATAATAAATTGTTGTTTTAAACCGTGAAGTTCTGTGGTGGTTTGCTGTACAACCATAAATAACTGGGACATGCTTCAAGAAGAGGCATTCACTTAGAATACAATGTGAATACTGGGTGGTGTGACACGGCAGTACTGGCTAAGCACACACTAGGATCTCAAGAGAGGCTGCCCATGCCCTGGCAGGGTTGGCACCAGACATGTAGGCTCCTGACCCAGGACACGCCCTCTTCTCTGATGGACACCATTTGTGATGGAATATTGGCCATCTGGTTTCAACCTGACATCTCCTTGGCTAATGAGGATGCAAATACTGCTGTCTCCAGAGATTCATGACCCCTTCCTGCTACCCTGCTCCTGCCCTTCCTATCTCAGGAAATGAAAGGCAATTTTTCCCCAGGGCCTGTTTACCCATAGCAACATAGCAGGATTCAAAAACCAGCCTCACAGCCAGTTCCAGTATCTGTCTTCGCCGGAATGATGATACAGATGCTGCACCTGCCCTCAGATTCCGTTCTCTGCTCTCGTGTGTGCTCATTTGTTTCTCCAGGATCTTTAAACGTCTGGTTACATTTCATGCTTCAAATGAAAAGTTCTGAAGATGGAAGATTATCAGACTTTGTAGCTTTCATCAGCCCTCCCCTCCGCCTGGCAACGTGTTGCAACCCCTGCTCTCTCTCTCCTCACCCCTTGCCTCCGAGAAGCCCTCCTGTGCCCTGTGAATTCCTCTCCCCATTGCTGGTCACACCACCCTCTCCCACCTACAGCCCAGCCCTGACACCTCTGGCAGCCTGCAGAGGAGGAGCCCCGGTCGGTGTGCAACCGAGGCTGTCAAAAGCTGGAGCTTAGCCAGGAAGAGGGCTCCCCACATGCTCAGCTGGACAAAGAAGGGCCCAAAAGTCCAAAATCCCAGGCCAACATGACACCCCCTTCCTGTGATGCCCCTGACCACCTGGCCCCATTCCTTATGACACAAACTCACCCAAAATTCACCTCTCTATGAAAAGGGCAGACAGTGCAGGCAAAACTGAGTGACCCAAGCAAGACCCAAGGCTCAGAGCCTGGGCTGTGGAACGCTCCTGCGCCTGCACCTCCCACCAACTGTCCCCACTGTTCCTTGGGAAAACAAAAGGATGCAGTGGGACCTGGGCCATGATCAGTCGGCACCACTCGGTCCATATTTTTGTTTTGTAAACATAAATGCCACTTAGATATCCTGGTGGCAAGATAGGTCCCCAAACAGTTCTCATTGGCCACATTACTTGCAAGTAGCATGTTCAGCTACCAAGTGGGTGGTGGTCTCCAGGCCAATAACTATTAATATAAAGCAGCAGGAGACATTTTTGAGGTAATGACCAATTTTTTCCGTCCCAGGAGCTTCCTTGTGTCCTCCCAGCCCCAACTTGCATTCAGGCAGCTGGGCTGTTCTATGCTCTCTGCCTCAAGGGAGGAATGTGATAGGGAGAAAAAGGAAAATACAAGGTTTGATGTCTGGGCAAGATTAAAACGTTCAGGAGAAACATCTTGAGTGAGATCGGGGCTTCTCTCCACCTCTCAGAAATAAACAGTGCAGAAGCCTCCGAAATGGTGAGGTGGAGGCAGAAGGAGAGAAGGTGCTGGAAGCAGAGGCGGCCGGGGCAGGCCACAGCTCTGCCATGAAGGGAGGGACATCCTGACATTGCAGGATGAGGGAGCCAACAAAGAGCCTCTGTGAGGGACACTGCTGTCACCGGAACCCTGGGCCCCAGCCTTCGCCTGCACCTCAGGGCCCCGTGGCTGTCCTTCCCGGCGGACCCACCAGCGGCTCTTCCTCCCGCAGCCGTGGCGCGGGAGCTGTATCTGCTCTCTCCCCATCCGAGGCACCCCCACCCAGCCCCACGATGTCCCAGGACACCTGAATCCTCAAGACACAGAAGTTGGGCCCTCAACCCCCGCTCCCCTCACCACCCCACGCCCACCTGCTGTGAAGCAGCTGGAAACCGAAATTCGACTCACCACCCACAGGCTGGAGGAGGGTTCAACACACCTCGGCTGTAACACGGTCTGAGTTTGCTGGGTGACACGCATCTACCCGGGGCTTTTCATGCCTCATCTTATGTAGCAACAGAGCAGGCCTGCAAGTCCCTCCGGCCACCTTCAGAACCCTGGCCTCGGACTTGGCCTCTCTGCCAAGCCTTTCCTGATGGAACTACTCAGCCTCTTAGAGGCAGCTCCTCTCTTCTCAGCGCCACGTGTGCAACCTTTTCATCTTCTGTGGTTCTGAGTGTTGCACTGCACCGTAACTGTCACTATCTGTTATTGGACTGGAGTGTCTTGGAAGCAGGGCCCACGTCTTACTCATCTGTGCATGCCTTGTAATTGGCACATAATAGGCATTAAATTAATGTTTGTGTAGTTCAGTTGAATTATCTGCCCGATTCTCTTTTTAAAATTAAAAATAGAATTCCTTATCAAAGCAGCTGCAGAGCAATGGAGATGATCCTAAAGAGCAAAAAAATTAGAGAAAACATAATTTGGTAAGTCACCATCACTTTTCACTTGTTGCTAATTGCTACTTACTTTTTCCTAGAGCGGTTGCTCCGAGCCCTGTGGCCTTCCTGCCTTCACCACTGTCCTCGAGTCCAGTCTAACCACTGAGTCCCTCATTCTGAGCTCTGACCAGAATCTTGCCTCTTTCCTCATTGAGAAGAAGAATGTCTGATATGAACTCCCTCAAATTCCCATGCCTCTGCCTCAAAATCTTTCTGAAATGACCGGCCAGAGGTGTAGGAAAAGGGAGAGGGCAACCCCACAACACAGCACACTTCTCTTTCCCACTGTAACAGGTGAGCCAGTGAGAGGGACCCTTGGAGAAATAATGGCAAATATATATTTCTTTGTAGTGGTTGTTCCAACTATATTTTATTTTACCATAAATTTCTATCTGGAACACGTTTACAATTTTTTTCAACAATACCAAAGCACATACAGGGAAAAAACTTGCTCCCTCTCGCCCCTAACCAGTGTCCAGCCCTCCTCTCCAGAGGCAGACACTGTCCCCTTGCCAGGATGTGTGGAGATGCAGATGTGTGCACACTCCGTGCCCTCTTTCCCTCCTTACCTTTTCCACTGAACAGTATATCTGAGAGATTGTTCCACAGTATACATATAGAACAGCCTTATTCTTATCAGCTTTATGATCTATAATCCATACACCTGCTGATGGACACTTTGCTTGTTTCCAGTCTTCTGTGATTACACACATGCTGCAAGAGATATCTTTGCATATTTCCCTTTGTACACCTGCTAGAAAAATGCTAGAAGTGGAATTTCTAGATCAAAGCAAACATGTATTTAAAATCTTGATAGATATTGCCAAATTGCCCTCCAAAATGGTTATTCTAGCCCACATTTCCACCAGCAATACGTGAGAGTCTTGGTTTCCTCAATGGTTTCACCAATCTTCCACCAAATATTTTGATCTTTGCCAATCTGGTGCATAAAGTATGATGTTTTGGTGCAGTTTTAATCTGAATTTCTTTTAGAATAGGTAAGGTTGAGGAGGACAAATTGATTGGTCTCTAGGCTCAAATCCCAACCCAACTGCTTATTAGTTCAGTGACTTTGGGCAATTTATTTAACTTGTCTGTTTGGGGCTCCTTATCAGTAAAATGGTATCATAATAACAGTTTTCACACAGTTATTGTGAAAATTAAATGTGCATAAACAAACATATAGCTATGTGTGTTAAATATCACTATTTTTTCATACAGTTAATGACCATTTGCATTTTTTCTCTTGTGAACTGTCTATTCGTATACTTTGCCCATTTTTCCATTAGCTGTCATTTTTTTCTTTGTGCGATATAAAAGCTCTTTATATATTTAGGAAATTAATCTTCTGTCATTTGTATAGCAAATCTTTTCCCCAGTTTGTCTTTGTGTTTTGACTTTATTTAAGGCATTTTTGTCTTGTAGACATTTTTAATTTTTATGTAAATACATCAACCTTTCCTTTTATGACTTTTGGACTTGAAGCTATGCTTTAGAACCTCATACTTCTTGAGGTATGAATGAATAGAAACCAGAACTCTTTCCTATCTTCACTCCCTGCCTTTCCTCCCCTCCCTCTCTCCCTGTCCTGCGAATGAGTCAAGGTTATCTCCTACTACCACGTCAATGATTTCTCCACTGTCAGTCTGTCCCTGCTTCCATCTGGGGCCCCTCAAGAATAGCACCAATATGGGTACTTCCCTGCTCAAGAATGTCCAGTAACTCGCCATCACCTACTGGACTAAGAGCAAGCTTCTCATTAGAGGCATCTGCCTAGATGACACCACCTTACTTTGCAGGCTGCTGATTCCCCTAAGTGTCCCCTGCCTTCTAGTCCAACTCTACATTTCAATGTTTCCCTGAAAAGTCTATCTGTCCTCCCTGACTTTCATCACACTGTTTCATCCATCTGCAAAGCCTTCTGCCCCTGTCTGCCTATCAAAATTCTCCTCGTCTTTCTAGGCTCACCCAAACTTCTAGACTTCTCCATGAAGTCTCCACTGGTGCCCACCCATCAGGCATGGGCTCTTCTTCCCTCGTGCCCTCACAGCACCTTGTTGGTTCTTTCCCTGAATCACGTGTCTCCATCTGCCTTCGATAATAGGCCACGGTGCATCCCCCTCTACTGAACCAAGAACTCTGTGGAAAATGTGAGCTGTTCTCCCCTCACCTTGGCATCTGCCACAGGTCCTCACCCTTTTGTTGAAGTAAACAGTAGACACAGGTCATCAGACTGATGGGGAGGGGGATGAGAAGGAGGTTACTGTCCTCTTGCTAAAGAGCCCCATCCAGACAGCTGGGCTGGAGGCTGCAGGGCTGCCTGCCGAGCCAGTCTCTTCTGCTGCGTCAGATGGTGGGTATCGGTATTGGCCACACTTCTTTCAGTTGCAAGTGAAAGAACACACAATCCTCAAATAAAAAGAGGACTCAGGTGGATTCTGGGGCTCCAGTGTTGCCACCTGGAGCTGGTGTCTCTCTCCAGCCCTCAGTCTCACTTCCTCCATGATCAGACAGGCTCTCCCCGATGGAGACAGAGGGCAGCCACAGCCCCAGCGGTCAGCCTATGCCCCATCATCTCCAGCTCAAGTCCAGCAGCCCCAGCAGAGGTTGTGCTGTCTGTTGTATGCTCTTCTTGGGTTAGACGCCCACCCCTGAGCTGATTATGATGAACACAGAAATGGATGGCTCTGGCTGGTCAGGCCTGAGCCTGGAGCCAAGGGTTTAGCAGATTCTATGAGTACACGGGTGCAGCACGCAACCTGGAATAGTTCCACAGACGGAAACTGAGGTGCTGTTACCAGAAGAAGGAAGAACAGATGCCGTTGACCAGCAACACCAAATATCTACCGCAGGGAATGCAGAGCATTGCTGCCCTCCTGGAAGAGGGGGCGGACCTGAAGCACCAACCCCGAGCTATTTCTCTCCTTCCTGCCACTCTCCTCTGCCCTGGAGGCAATGGCTCCAGCTTCCAAACACAACATGGTCCCCCAAGGTTTGTGGCTCAGCCGCAGGACCAGTGCGAACAGATCCTAACCAAACCCCAGACCAGGCGATGGCTGGCGTGGTCCAGCCGACTCCGAGTTATTAGAACCAGGAGTCCCAGCCCCAGTCCCAAGAGTTGCAGGATTGTTTATCTTTGTTGGGGAAAAACTGTAGCCAGAGCCATAAATCACTGCCCAGCTGGATGGCTTCGCTGAAATGTTTGTTTAAACAATGAAATCTCCTGACGGACTGAAAATATAGGATGGATCACCCTGTCCTTCTCAGGCCCGGTCTCACAGGCTGGAGCCCAGGGCCTGGAGAGGGACTCAGAATTGGCTCCCCTCCCCCGCCCCAATATCAGCCCTAAAGAATGAAGCCACAGCATAGCTAATCTGAAACAGCAGATAATGCAAAAGCCATGTCTATCAATCTTTGAAATGCAATCTCTGGAGTGGTTTGCATTGGACGTGCCTTCCTAATGGAAGTAGCATTTCTTGGCTAATGCGAACAAAGAGGCTGCTTAAGGGGTGGGCTCGGGAAGAACACTGCATGGACAGCCGTGGGGAGATCTGGCTCTGCCCTGACCTGCTGTGGGGTGCGGACAAATGACTTCCGCTCTCTGGGCCTCAGTTTCCCCAGTTGTTACATGAGGGGGTTAGACTGTCTTTGTGCTTCCTTCCAGTCCCTGTCTGCTAAGTAAGGTGGCTGTGCCCTTACATTCCCCAGAGAGAGACTAGATAAACAGGAGGGGGCAGGGGGAGAGGGAGAGGAGGGAAGGGAGAGGTGTTGATTTACATGATTCCCTGAGGTCTCTTCCAGCCCTTGGGTGTCCTCTTCTGAGTTCTCTGGCCCTTCAGAGAAGGAGAAATGGAGAAGCTGCTGATGCAGGACCCAGTTGGCAGCCCCACAATTAGGAGCCTGGGACACTCTAAGGCTATCCAAGAGTGACCACTGATCCTGGGATGGGGTGACATGGACCAAATCAGACCTCAGGATGGGGGCCCATGCTCAAGCAGTGCCCAGTTCCTGGGAAGCACCCAGAGGTGAGCCGCTTCCTTCTCAGGGATTTCTTACAGGAAAGGAGGCAGCAGAGGCCTGAGCCCTTGCAGTCAGGGACTATGGCCTTTGTTCTGTGATAGGAGCCATGCAGGTCTGTGACAAAGTATGTGAGGTGGGGTAGTAATTGGTCTGATTATTGGTTTGCCAAATATTTTCAAGAACATATGGGAATGCAAAGATAAGCAAGACCGAGATTCTTTGAGAGTTTGTGATTTGCAACAAGGATTGTGGAAGAGATTGGGAAGGATTGCAAAGGCATTTGTTAATGGGGGGTGAAATAGGATCTGTAATTAAGATCTGCAGTGGAGTCTGTGATGGGATTAGATTTTGGGGGATATAATGGGATGTTCGGGGGAGTAGTCCATCAACTGTAAAATGGGAAGATAATGGGGTGTGTGATGGTAGGTGTGAAGGGCCAAGAGGTTGTTAGGATGGTTCACTGACAGCAGCTTTTCCAGACAGCCCAGAGGAGATCAGAGTCTTCCTGTTAATAGGGCCTCATAGCACCTTTCATTTGTCGTCTATAACACTTACCACCATTGGAAGGAGTCCACTGTTTTGGAATTATTTGCTTAATGTCTGTCTCCCTTACAGGGCTGTAAGGGCTGTGGGGGGAGTTGCCGGAGGGAGCATTGGATGTTGTTCACTGCTGTACCCGCTCCTGCTCCGTACCCCAATTCGTAGTAAGCTCTCTAAAATCATTGATGGAGGCAGGATCTATAACTAGCTTAGCTCCGTGGTGGTAAAGGGGGCCAAGCCCCTCCCCAAATCCAGACCCAAATCGTGCGGGGCTGCTCAACGTCCTCGGAAGCAGCAAGGACTGTGTGTGTGTTGTGGGGGGGGGGGGGGGGG
>CM052437.1:28547314-28575204 GCA_028533085.1 Varecia variegata
AGAGTCCAGAAAGAAGAGATCATGCAGGTCCCGTGCTGGACCTCCCCTTCATGCACCCCTCCATCCGGCTCTCAGGCCACTCCTCATGGACACGGACCCCCGCTGCCCCCGCCTGGGCGCGGCCCCACTCCTCTCTGGCTTTGAACCCACCCCTCTTCCTGGGAAGCAAAGAGCTCAGTGTAGGGGCGCGGGCGGCAAATGAAGCTTTGATTCTACAGTTTACATATGAGAAATTTCTCATCATCTCAGGTTTTACTTGGGGTTTGACCAAAACATGAACAGAAATGGGGCGGGGGGCAATTTCATCAGGACTCGCCATTACGTACAGCCAGGAGGCTGCCGCACCACTCTGGACCGTGGGTGCCGGTGGGGATGTTCCGGGACACCAGACTGGTTTCTGCATCGTACCCTCTCCTTGACAGATGAGCGCATTCCCCAGCAATTAACCTTTTCCTCCTCCTCTTCTACTCTGTCCTTGAAACCAAAGGTTGGCTCACACTACAACCGGGCCCAGACTTTTTGAAAGTCCAACATTCAAAACAAGCTTATAAAACAGAGAAAATGGAGTTTTACCTGTGATACAAAAGGACGAATTGCTTTACAGTGTGAGTCACTACAGCTGCGCTGATTCCTGCGTGCCAGGCACTCTTCTAGCCGCAAGAAAATCAGCAGTGAAGGAAGCCTTTCCGCGGGGAGCGTGCGTTCCAGAGGAGCTGCTTTCACCACGGAGCTCCTCATCCTGTGTCCTCGCCTGTAAACTGCAGAAACCGCATCAGAGAGCAATATGCACGTGAGATCTTGACGGGAGGACTGGACACCGAAAGGACTGGTGCACAGGAACACAGCTGCTCTGTAGATTGAGTACGTGTGTGGCCTTTGTGTTTATATCGTCTATGTCCATGCAATATGTTTTATTTTCACTATTGCACTTGGGTGGGGGACAGTGGTAGTGCCCCAAAGCCATCTCATGGGAGCATGACAGCTGAGTGCAAACAGTGCGCTGGCTAAGTGAACCCAGAGGCATGGCAGTCACCTTGTCACCCCCCAGTCAGGAACCTAACACATTCTGTATGTGAATTCTGAGGCTGTCATAGGCAGGGGTGCTGCCCCAAGGACAATGGAGCATCTCCAAGTGCCCTCCAGCAGAGTGCTGCTCCCCCAGGGTACTGCCTACATCCTGGGCACTTCACAGAGTCATTGCAGACTTCCTCCTGTTCCCGCAATGCCATTCTCTGCTGGCACCCAGTGCGGCCAACGCACAGCTCTTGCGAAGGTGGGGAATAGGTACCCCCGCAACATTATGGCTCTCTGCATTGATTTTTCCAAGGGATGGCCAGATTCTTTCAACTTCACTAGAGCACTTTCTCTTCAATAACTTTCAAAATGTTCCCCCAGGGCAAAGTTGAAGAACATAGAATACTGCCCACTGATAATGGCACCTTAAAAGTATTCCCTGGGCCGGGCTCAGTGGCTCAGGCCTGTAATCCTAGCACTCTGGGAGGCTGAGCTGGGTGGATCATTTGAGCTCAGGAGTTCGAGACCAGCCTGAGCAAGAGCAAGACCCTGTCTCCACTAAAAATAGAAAGAAATTATATGGACAACTAAAAATATATACAGAAAAAAATTAGCCGGGCATGGTGGCACGTGCCTGCAGTCCCACCTACTTGGGAGGCTGAGGCAGGAGGATCACTTGAGCCCTGGAGTTTGAGGTTGCTGTGAGCTAGGCTGACACCATGGCACTCTAGCCTGGGCAACAGAGTGAGACTCTGTCTCAATAAATAAATAAAATAAAATAAAATAAAAGTATTCCCTGGAACAACCCTGAGTATCCTAGCACCTTGATCCTGCCTGCCCTACCTCAGGGTCCAGGGTCCCCAACCAGGAGCAGTTGATACCAAGAGAGGCTTCCTGCAGCCTCGACCTCCACCACCTTCATTCTGTTTGGTCCTGATCATTGATCCCAAATTTTTTGTCACTTTTCCTCCCAGAAGGCCCATGATTTTTTTTTTACCCCAAGACGGGGTCTCCCTCTGTCACCTAGGCTAGAGTATAGTGGCGTGATCACAGCTAACTGTAACTTTGAACTCCTGGGCTCAAGGGGTCCTCCTGCTTTAGCCTCCCAAAGCGCTGGGCTGAGGCCCATGATATTTTATCCTTGTATCCCACAGTTCTTACCACACATGGAGAGAGTCAGCCTCCCCAGGGACATTTACTGTAAATAGATAGTCAAGATACAGGGAGAGGATCTTTAAGTAAGTTATTAGTGCCAATAATTAGAGTAAATCACAATAAAAGAAAAATTGGTAGATTAACAAAATAATGCACATATTCATAGTTCTTTCTGTAATAAAAACAACTGAAAACATAAAAGTGAATGTCCTGTGTGTGTTCTAAGGTGAAAAAGCCGGTACCATTGATAGGAAAAGCACTTTAAGGACTAAAATCGAAGGGAAGAAGCCCATCAAACAATCCTGGCTACAGTGCTACAGTCAAGCCTCCTTCAGATCCTGCCATGGGGTTAGAATCTGGCACAGACATCATCATATGTGAATGTAACAGAAAGGAGGCAATTACATTTCTCAGTTGTCCTCTCGGGGGCGGGGGGCGGGGGGAGGGTATGTGGTTGGAAAGAACACTTTGAGAAGTTGCTTGGGTGGAGGTATGGGCAGAGGGTCAGAGGAGGCAGACCACTGAGGGTAACAACAGATACTCAAATGACAAAGGATAGAAGACCAGCTGTGCTCTAGGGAGACAAGCTTTTTTTTTCTTTTTTAAACAGAGTCTCGCTCTGTCACCTGGGCTAGAGTGCCGTGATATCAGCCTAGCTCACAGCAACCTCAAACTCCTGGGCTCATGCAATTCTCCTGCCTCAGCGTCCCAAGTAGCTGGAATTACAGGCATGTGCCACCACACCCAGCTAATTTTTTCTATTTTTAGTAGAGAAGGGGATCTCACTCTTGCTCAGGCTGGTCTTGAACTCCTGACCGCAAGCGATCCTTCTGCCTCAGCCTCCCAAAGTGCTAGGATTACAGGCTTTTGTTCAGCTCGGTGGATGTGCACATTTGGGGCCAGGGTGCAATTGTTCAGAACGGTGGAGGCGAGGCTAGGACTGCAAGGAGGAAGACCAGGGAAGGAGCCACTGGTGGGGCATGCAGGAGAAAAGAGGGAAGACCCAGGGTCTGGCAGGTAAATATCTAACAGGGATTGGCTCTTCTGCCCAGTAGTTAGAATACTTGAAAGAACATTGTTCCAACCTTAATAACAAGAGAAAATTGGATAATCTACAAAATTCATAACTTTTCTTGATCCCACCAGGGAACTGAGGTTGCAATACACCTGAATAGCCTACAATCTAAGGAAAGACAGGTGCTTCCAGGGAGAGATGGGTGCTGGCATGGGCTCACCTGCAGCAGAGCAAAGGAGGAAGAAGTGTCAAGCACCACACAAGCAGGCAAGAGTTCAACTAATTGCCAAATTTTTAACAAATTGCGAAAGGCTGAGTGTGGGAGAGTATGTGAATAGAGAGCTTCCGGGAGCTGCACAGATAAGAGGAGTCTGCACCCCTTCGTAGGCTTCTCCCCATGGGCCTCCATCAGATACTCACAAGAACAACCAGGTAGGGCAGGAGATGTGAGAAATCCTGCCTTAATTGTGCAGGCCCCGAAAAAGTTGGTGCTGCAGGAAAGGAACAAAGCCCACCCAAACCCTGTTTCTATGGGGGAAAAAAGCCTTAAGCCACTGGGGAAGGGCAGCAAACCCTGCTATTCCTAGGGCACAGGCAAAGACCCATTCTAGCGAGGGGAAGGAAAAAGAAAAAAAACACCAATATTGTCTACACCTGGGATAGGGGCAGAAAACCAACCTGGACCCAGACCATTTGAGGTCCTTCACAGCTGTAAGAGGGGCTGGATCGCTGACAAAACTCCACCACTGAGACCCAAGGACACAGGGCTGCCTGAGCCTGGGGCTAGACCAGGCCAACAGAGAGGAAGAAGCAACAGAGGTCCAAGTCAATGGCGGTGTGGAAATAGGTCCCCTCTGAGGCATAGGCCAGTAGGGAAAGCTGAAAGGTGAGGGTAGGTCAGAAACATTGAGAAAAACCTTTCAACAACCCAGTACCTGCTCTAAGCACAAGGTAACATGTAAAGAAAGTAAGGCAGCAGAAGACATATGCCCACTGAAAGGCATAAATATGATTTACCTCAGTCTCCACTGTTCTGAGACACACCCAAGAATAAAAGAAATAAGTGCCCCCCTCTAGAGAGATGAAGCAATCAACAGAACCAGATTCCAAAATAAGCCAGATATTGGAATTATCAGATAAGAAATTTAAATCAGCTATGATTAATATGTTAAATGCTCTAGTGGAATAGACAGATGACATGCATGAACAGATGGAAAATTCCAGCAGAGAGATGGGAACTACAAGAAATAGTCAAATGCAAATGATAGAAATAAAACCATAATAAGACAGATTAAAAATGCATTTAATCAGTAGATTTGTCATAGCCAAAGAATCAGTGAACTTGAAGATAGGTCAATAGAAATTACCAAAACTGAAACACAAAAAGAAAAAAGACTGAAAAGTTTAAAAAGAATATAGCCAGCAAGAGCTGTGGGACAGTATCAAATAGTTTAATATATTTGCCATTGGACTTCCAGAAGGAGAAGAAGAAGGAAAAAAAAAAGAAATATTTGAAAAAATAATGGCTGAGAATTTTCTAAAACAATAAAAGATATCAAATCACGGGTCTGAGAATATCAGAGAATCCCAACCAGAATTTTTTAAAAAACAAGAATGCACCTAGATAAATTACATTCAAACTGCTGAAAACAAGAGAAAATTTTAAAGGTAGCTATATGTACACAGTAATAAAGATAAGAATTATAGTAGACATTATCATAGACTATTTAAGCCAGAAGAGAAAGGAGTGACATATTTTAAATGTTGGCAAAAAAAAAAACTGTCATCCCAGAATTATATACACAGTGAAATATTTTTCACAGATGAAGCAGAAATAAGAAATACTTCAGACAAAATCTGAGAGAATAAAATATCAGTAGGTCTCTCTGATAAGAAATGTTAAAGCAAGTTCTCTAGTCAGAAGGAATATGATACAGTAATAAACAGAAACTAGGATATATACAAAGAAATTAAGATCTCCAGAAAAATTAAAGTCAAAGTAAATACAAAAGATTTTCTCTTATTTTTAATCATTCTAAAAGATAATTGACTACCTAAAGTAAAAATAGTAGCAAAGTGTGTGGGATTATAGCATAAAAGTGAAATGGATGACAATAGTCTAGAAGTTGGAAGGGAAGAATTGGGATTATACTGCTGTAAAATGCTTATACTGTACACGAAGCAGTATAATATTATTTGGAGATAAGCTATGGTTAATTAAATGTGTATAATTTAAGCCCTTGGGCTATATGAAAAATTTTAAGATATAAATAATAATAGTGGTTTGTTGAGATTCTTGGATATTTGAGTTTATATCTTCCATCAAATTTGAAAATTTTTTGGACCTTATTTTTTCCAATATGTTTCTTCCACATTCACTCTCTTCTCTCTTTCTGGATCATATTATCCCACAGATCACTGAGTATGAGATGTTCACAGATACTCCCTTCTGCAATGTTGAGTCAATGGGCTATTGAGCTCATTCAGTAAATTTTTCACTTTGTATATTGTTTTTCATTTCTAAAAATATATAACACTTTGGTTCTTTTTTTAGATTCTATAGTTCTCTTCTCATAATGTTTTTGTTTTCCTTTAAATCCCTGATCATCTTTATAATAGCTCTTTTAATGTGCTTGTATGCTAATTCAATAATCTCTGCCATTTCTAGATCTGGTTCTGTAATTTATTTGCTCCTGGTATAGGTCATTTTCCTGCTTCTTAGCATGCCTAGTAATTTTTGATTGGATACGGGTGGACATTGTGAATGTAACATTGCTGAGTGTCTGAATTTTGTTGTCTTTCTTAAACAGTGTTGAGATGGGTTGGGGGAGAAAGTTGAGATACTTACAGAGAAGCTAAATGCTTCCAAGGCTTGTTTCTGTGCTTTGATGGAGTGGGGCTAGAGCAGTGCTTCCAAATCAGGTGTGATTTTGCCCCCCGCCGGCCCTGACTCTGGGGATATTGGCAATGTCTGGAGACATTTTGGGTTGTCACAACTAGGAGGTTGCTACTGGCATTTAGTACGTAAAGGCCAGGGTTGCTGCTAAACATTCTACAATGCACAGGAAAGCCCTCCTGGGCAACAGATAATTACCCCAGGCACACACGCACACACATACACACACAATAGTATCAAAGTTGAGGAACCTTGGTGTAGAGTACCTTTACCCTAAAGCCAGTTTTATCCTACTGTCCCCCTCAAAATTTAAATTATAAGATATTTATATATATATCTTAACTCCCAATGTGATGGTATTAGGAGGTGGGACCTTTGAGAGGCAATTAGGTCATGAGTATGGAGCCCTCACGAATGGGATTAGTGCCCTTATAAAAGGAACCCCAGAGAGCTCTCTTGCTTTCTTCCTGCCATATAAGGATACAAGTAGAAGTCAGCAGTCTGCAGCCCAGAAGAGGCCCAGAACTTGACCATGTTGGTACCATGATTGCAGACTTTCAGCCTCCAGAACTATGAGCAATAAATTTCTATTGTTTTTAAGCCACCCAGCCTGTGATACTTTGTTATAGCAGCCCAAACCAAGATGCCCTACTACTGAGATCTCTACTGAATGCTCCAGATATTCAACAATGTCTCTACACTTTCCACTCTGGCTAGTTGGAACTTGAACATCTCCCAATCTGATGTGAGCTCTGGAAATTGTTCAGCTTACAGCTTCCTGATAGTTGTTTTTCCAATAGTTCTTCTTCATCTGGCTTAGTGGAGTCTTACCCCACACACGCACAGTTTACTATTTGGCCAAAATTCAAGGAACCCCATGCAAATTGCCGGAGCTCCTTCTCTGCATAGCTCCCTCCTTTCCAGTCCTCTCTCCACAAATTCCAGCTGCCTCAGCCTCACTGACCTCCCATCTCTAAGACTTCCACTAAATGAGGACTCCCAGCTCTCATGGGTTCCCCCTTCCCTGTGCTTGGTCTGTAAAGTGCCTCCAGGCAGAAAGCCTGGGTGATCAAAGGGTTCTCCACGCGTCTCTCCCATTTCTGCATGTCTTACTAGCCAAGGCACTAACTGCCTTGTTCCTGACTATCTTTGCACGGATGTTTGTATAGTACACAACCTTGAAAGGTAGAGATTGCGTCTCCCTGTGGAGGAAAGGGCAGGTTTGTATATTGGTCCAATGTTAGAAAGATAAGGTCTTCCTCCAGGACAAAGGTCAAGTAGGACAACTGCCCATTATGAATGATTCTGTTCCCCAAGCTTAAGGTTCCTCTTCTGTAATACAGCCCACTACACGTGCATGTGTTACCTGGACCTCTTCACATTCCAGTGGGAACTGGGACTCAAGGAACTGGTCTAAATGTGTGAACTTTGCTCACTGCTATTGCTGTAAGCTAATTTTTTTTCTATTTTTAGTAGAGATGGGGTCTCACTCTTGCTCAGGCTGGTCTCAAACTCCTGAGCTCAGGCAATCCTCCCCCCTCGGCCTCCCAGAGTGCTAGGATTACAGGTATGAGCCACTGCACCCAGCCTAAATATTCCCAAGTAATTCTAATGTGCAGAAGACCATTGATCTTGACCCTGCAGAGCCTTGTAGGAGTTTGGATTTATTGGGGAGTTTGAATTTGAGTTAACATGTAATAAAAAGTCATTGAAGGTGCCGGGTGCAATGGCGTGCACCTATGGTCCTAGCTACTTGGGAAGCTAAGGCAGGAGAATCACTTGATCCCAGGAGTTCGAGGTTGCAGTGAGCTATGATGACGCCACTGCACTCTAGCCAGGGCAACAGAGCAAGACTCTGCCTCAGGGGGGAAAAAAAGATTGAAGGAATTTAAGCATAGTAAAGAGATTTGATTTGATTTATTTTTAAAAGGATCTCTCTGGCTGCTGTAAGAAGAATGAATTAGAGGAGGTCTGTGTTAGGAGCAAGGAGATGAGTTGGGAAGTTATTGAACTTGTCTAGGCAAGACATGATGGCAGCTTGCACTAGGATGTGGCCATGGGAGGAATACTGGGAAGCACAATTGGATAGGCAGAGCGGGGCCAGACATAAATACTCTTGAATTCCAGATTAAGGACATTAGGCTTTATCCTGTGAGTATTGAGGGAAGAGGGATATCTAAGAATCATGAGTTAGGTGGCTCACGCCTGTAATCCTAGCACTCTGGGAGGCCGAGGGGGGTGGATCGTTTGAGCTCAGGAGTTCGAGACCAGCCTGAGCAAAAGTGAGACTCCGTCTCTACTAAAAATAGAAAGACATTATATGGACAACTACAAATATATATAGAAAAAATTAGCCAGGCATGGTGGTGCATGACTGTTGTCCCAGCTACTCGGGAGGCTGAGGCAGGAGGATTGCTTGAGCTCAGGAGTTTGAGGTTGCTGTGAGCGAGGCTGATGTTACGGCACTCTAGCCTGGGCAACAGAGTGAGACTCTGTCTCCAAAAAAAAAAAAAGAATCATGAGTTAGGATTACATCCAGATGCACATAACACAAAACAATTTGCAGTGGCTTAAACAAACAGTTTATTTTTCTCACATAAACAAGGAATCTAGAAGTAGTATCATTTGTTCAGCTGCTCCAGTGGGGTCAGGAGCAACATCTTGGTTATGCCTTCATGGTTGCAAAACGGCTGCTGCAGCTCCTCTGCACATATTCAGGGCAGTAAGGAAGGAGGACAGGTGGCACCGCCAAGATTGTCTCTTTGAAGAGGTAATGAACACACATTCCCAGAAAGCATTTCCAAGTATTTCTCACTGGCTCTAACTGTGGCTCCCTTCCCTGAAGGGAGAATAGAAAATAAGGAATTTAGGGCATGCAAGGCAGCAACAACTGCTGGAGTTCTGAGCTGGGGAATGACATCGTCAAAGAGGTGCTTTAGGAATATAGAGCCTGCGGTCAATGAAAAAAAATGGAAAGGGAAGAACTAGAAACAGAGTTAAGAGGAAATTGCTGAAGTGGGATGAAGACCTAAACTGGAATGAAGACACCAGAAATAACAAAGGGCTTAATTTAAGGGACATGTCTACTCACAGCTATAGGCATAGAGATGTGTTTCTGTGCTTTCATGTAAATGTGCATCATTTTCACAGAGAAATGAAAGTCAGTGTGCATTTCTGCATATCTTCCTCATTTCCTCTTGTCCATGAATGTGTCATTGATTCAGCAAATGCTTAATTGAGTCCCCACTTGGTACAAGGCAGTGTGCCAGGCAGTATAGGAGAACATGAACATGAATCAAACACAAAGGAGACTATAGACTAGAAAGGGAGAAAACATATGTCCCCAAATAGCTAAAATGCAAGTTAGTAAAATGATAAATATCATAAAGTTATGAAAGTTCAGAAGAGGAGCGGTTACCTTGGCTGGAGAGAAAGGAGTGGCTTCCTGGAGAAGGTGGCATTTGAGCTTGGTCTTAGAAATTAACAGGACAAGGATAGGCAGGTGGAATATGATAACAGAGCTTTCTTGGCTAATTGGCTATAAAGGGTGGTGAAAAATAACCCTGGAAGAAAGTGGAGCTAATGAATTGGATTTTATTTTGTAGACTAGCCAGTATTTATTGGACTCCCACTAAGGCAGAGGTACTATGCTAGATCCTGGCTTCCTGCATGTGATTGTGCCCTGTTTTTTCATATATGTGTGCCTGTTTTGAACATGTGTATGTTTCACTATGTGTACGTAGCTGTGTGTCTCTCTATATATGTTTTAATAGTTGGTGTCTTAGTGGGTAAATTTATTAATGCATGGAAGTCCGTGTGTATGTGTCTACATGTGGCCAGGAGATGGCGCCACAAAATCATAACTAGCAGGGAAAATTCTCCCCCTTCCAGCCGAGTAGCATCTCAGACACCAGCAGGCCTGGGAGAGACCACCAGGCCCTTCTGGGGCCTGGGGATCCGTTTACCTACTTCAATCATAAGCATTATTCCCCCATTGTATTCCCATGCCTAGCACTAGCTGACAAATTGAAGATAATCAATAAGTATGTCTAGAATGAATTCATGAAATGCTAGCATGCCCCATGGGAGAAATGGGAGCTAGGGAGATGCGGGAAAGGACAGAAGTACAGACAAGGTGGCCCATCAGCAAAAACCCCACAGGAAGTGGGATTTCACAGCACACTCACAGAAGTCACGGAGGGGTCAGGGAACAGTCAACAAAATGGGGCGTCTGACCTGATCCTTTCCTTCAGCTGACTCCTATTTAGTGCCTACTGAGTACCAGGACCTGTGCGAACTACTACCTCTGCCCTGCAGGAGCCTACAACCTAGGAAGAGAAATAAAGCTCATAGAAAAGTAACAACCAACATAATGCTCTCTGCCTATTGCTGAGGAAGTTCCTTCCTGCCCCACATGAGAAGTGCTCTGTTAAGGACAGAGCCACAGAGCCAGAGGAGGGTCCAGCTGGGTCTACTTAGAGACCTTTTAGTCCAGAGGTCTCTGCCCAGTGCCCCCCTGGCCCCAGCCACCTCCTCCCCGACCCCCTCCCACCCCAGCTGCCTTAGGAGACTGTCTCTCTCTCTCCTCCATCAGTGTGGCTGGGCTAGCCCAAGATCTCGCCCCTTTTGGAGCCCAAACTTGTGATCTCTCCCCCTCCCCCTCCCCATGCTAGGGCAGGTACCCTTCACCAGCCTGGCCAGGAGGACGGAGGCCTCTGCTAGCCCATAGTGACCACTGCTCTGGCCATTTCACACAAGAACATAGATACCATCTTCAATATTCTCTTTGCTCCCATAGGGAAACTGACGCTCAATTTTGCAGCAAAAACTTTGGACCAAGAAAGACCTAGTCAATGGGACCAATTTCAGGTCAGCTGCACACTATGAGGGGCTGGGTCTGGTTCAGTTGTCACCATGGTGGGTCTGGCTGCTTCTCCATCTCTCCCCAGTCCTGCCCATTGCCTCACTCCTTTCTCTGAGCTTCCAGCAGCATGTGGCGATGGATCTGTCATGCCCTTGCTGGTCAAGGCCTCCACATAACCCCCCTGACGAATTCCATATACCTCAGTCTGGTGCTCAGGGCCCTCTGCAAAGTGGACATTCCCCCCTGCTCCAGGAATTTCTCCCATTACTCCTCTGTACCCACTTGTACCCCACACTCTCAGTTCCCTGATATACTCACACTTTCCCCTGCACCTTTATTGACGCCACTCCCTTTCCCTGCAATGTCCTCCTTCTTCCCCATCTCCACCTGACAAATGACCATCACCTTTCAAGGCCAACTTAAGATGCCATCTTCTTCCTAAGGCCTTTCATGCTCCACCCCAACCTGATAGGGCTTCTTCTCCTCCCTCAGCAATTGTTATCTTTAGTTCATCATCTTAGTGCTTTATTATTATTAATACCAGTTTCTTCTATTCCACTCTAAGCTCTGCAAGGGAAAAATCTGGTTCCCATTCACCCAATATCCAGCAACCTGTTTGCCATGTAGTAGGTGCTCAAAAAATGCAGAGGTGACACTACAGCTGAGTTTGCTGTGAGTATGCACGGCTGTCCTTCAATGCTATGAGACACAGGTCCAAGGAACCACGAGTTCCAACAGGTACACAACACTAACGTTCTTCCAATAAAAGATGAAAAGAACAGCTACACTGAGCACCTACTAGGTGCCAGGTGCATCCTGGCCCCAACTCCACCTGCATTAAGCTCCTGGCCTCCTCAATGCTCAAGGACTGACCACGCAGAAAATCTGTCTCCTTCTTCCCTCCCCTCTCCTCAGCCCTGCCTTTCCCCCTTCCCCTTCCCTTCTTTCCTCTGCTATTCCATAAAACCCTGGAGCAAAAACAGAAGGGCTGAGGGAACCCACCCGCTTCTGAGCACTGTGATGAGGAAGTGATTATCAGTGGTCACTGTCTTGGTCAGTTCCTGTTTCTGGAGCAAAGATGCCAAAATCTGTTCCTTTTTCTTGTGAAAAATGTAGGGGTTTTGACTTCCAAAATTCCCAGAACCGACACCGTCACTGTGAGCTGGCTGTTTCCATCTGCCTGTGTCTGTATGCAGGGTCTGCCAAGGCTTCCTGAGCCTGCTCTTCATGGGTGAGTGTCCAGGGCCAGCCTTGGAAATGACACCTCATTCCCCGCCCCTCTCCAGTCCCACAGACGCCCACCAGGCCTGTCTGAGAAGGTGCCAGTGCATTAGGACAAGCCTGGCTCAGGCCACCTATTTCCTCCCAGGGCCTTGCAGGGGACTTACTCTGAGGAGAGTCCCCCACCCAAGCCTAGGTCCGGCTACTCAGAAGCCCCTGGAGAGGGTGAAGATTTAAGCTGGCCACTTGGACTCCGGTCGTGTGGGTCAGTTTGGGAAATTCTGTCCCTGCTCTCCATCTGAGCTTGAAGCCATCCTACTCTGGGGCCAGCAGACACAGCCACCACATTTCCCGCCCCTAGCCTTGGGCCAAGGCACTACTCCCAAGCCCAGTCTCATTTGGAATGGCTGGACTGCACCACTTCATGTGGAATCAGGGCCTTCTGAGCCCTGGGCTGAGAAGTGAGGTGGGCGTGGAGAGTATTGGGGGTGGAGGTGGGGCAAGGGTGGGCTGGGGAAGCAGGCACATAGCAACCAAGCCAAGCTCAGAGCTTACAGCCAGGTAAGGAAGAGAGTGAGAGTGGGGGTTGGCATTAAGGTTAGGGTCAAGGTGTGAAGGTCAGAGTGGTCTTGAGGAAGTAATGGACTAGGCCTGCCTTGAGGTGGCAGGTAAGAGGGCAGGGTCTGGGTAGCAGGTTCTCTGTGTACACAGGAAGCAAAGATTAGAGCTTTGTAGCAGGATCCATGCCTAGCCTGCTTTTCCTTGGTTCTCTGCTTCTGTTTGTACTGTGCCTGCCCAATTCCTTCCTTTCTCTCATTCATTTGTGTAACAAACACTGAAGTGTCTTTGCTATAAGGCAAGCACCACGCTAGACAGTAAGTCCACAAAGATACATTAGATTCGGCCAGTCCTTGCCCTTGTAGTGCTATTGTTGAACTGGGGAGATAAATTTATAATGAAGGTGGGTCTCATTTGGAACTTGAAAAAAATTATAATATTCACAATCCAGTGCACAAGGTCCAATAACAGTGCCGTAGAAGCAATAATGGTGTCGTAGAAGCAGATGGAAGGAGCAGAAGATGTGGAGGTCAAGGAAAACATCAGAGAGAAGACATGTGGGCTAGAAGCCAGACTTGCCAGCCAGAGGAGAGAGGGAGGGCCTCCCTGGCTCAGGAAAAGCTAAGCAGGAGAGTGTGGGAGCAGCAGTCTGCAGTGGTGAGAGTTTAGGGGTGCAGGCAGAAGGTAAAGCCTCTCCAAATGCCATTCCTGATTGGATCAGGCAACCCAACAGAGACTAAGGGAGGAGAGAGATCCTGGATCCACAGCCCTTGTTCCAAGAGCCAAGAGCCACCCTGCTAACAGAGGTTGTATGGGTTGCAACCTAAGTTTCTCCATCCACCCTTCCCCTTCCCAATCCTCTACCCAAATCATGTTTTTGCTTGTGTCCAAGGGAAGCTGGTCTATTTCTCAAGCTAAGCTGACCCCAGGAAGGTTTTCTATCCCCTTTCTCATGCCTCCACACCCCAGTACTCAGGCCCAGGTCATACCCCCCCCAGGCCCTCACTTTCCTTGCTCTCTCCTACCCTGCACCCCACCAGTCCTCCCCTCCGGCTGCACCACCTGGCAGCGCCAATCTCCTGAGGGGCCAGCCTCTCCCTCACTGCAAGTCCCATCCCTCCAAGCCAGCTCCCTGCCTTGTCCTCAACACCTGTGATGAAGAAAGGCCTACGTGGGCAGTAAGCCCCAAGGCCTGGGCCTGGAACACTGGGGACATCAGTGGCCAAAGCTTTCCAAGAGCCGAAGCCGGACCTGCGGAGGCCTCACTGCCCGGAGCAGAGCCCAGGTCCTCAGCATCCTTCTCCGCTGGGGCCCACGCGTGCCGTGCGCCACCCCAGGAGCCAGGGCCCGAGTCCGGATCAGCAGGGGCGGCAGGACCGCTCTGCAGATGGGTGACCGGGCGCCCTGTCCACCGCAGGCCTGAGCCAGAGACCGGGAAGCGGGCAGGAGGCCGGCCGGGGAGTCTGTGCGGAGCGGAGCCTGCGCCCCTTCACGTGCTCCCCTTCTCGAGCTTTCACGTGGCTCTGGAGACCCAGATTCTGGCAGTGAGTAGCAGGAGGCGCCCAGTGGGAGGTGCCCGGGGCTGGCGGCCGCGACGGCCCTCGCCAGCGTCCCGCGCGGGGTCCCTGGGACTCCCTCCGCGCCCCTCCCGGCCCGCCTGGGGGAGCCCCGCCCGCCCCGAGGCCCGCGCGAGGCGCCGCGGGAGGAATTCCAGCCATTTCCTCTGCGCCGCGCGGTATGTGGCCTGCTCGCTGCCCGACCGCAGCGCGGGCCAGTCACCAGCCGCGTCTGGCAGCTGCCCCGGCCTCGCCGTGCCGCTCGGGATTCCCGGCCGGCCGCCCCCTCGTCCGGGCCACCGAACCGGCCTTTCCAGCAGCCCCGGGCCTGTGCGGCTCCGCCGGGCGCTGGCTCCTCCCCGCGCCGCCGCCCGGGCCTCTCCCCGCCCCGCGCGCCGGCCCGCGGCCTCGCCGCCCCCGCCGCGCCCCCTCCCCGGCCGCCGCGGAGGAGCCGAGCGGCCAGAGCGCCCCTGGAAGTCCCCAACATTCGAGTCTGAAACCGAGTTGACGTCACCTTGGAGCACGTCCCTTTGCCTTTCTAAGACTCAGTTTCTCCATCTGTGAAATGGTGACCTTAGCGGTAGTGCCTACCCCATCTGTGCTGCCCCGAGGTTAAATGAGAAAAGGGAAGTGCTGAACAGATGTCAACGCTATTGTCGTTTCTCTAGGTATCACCACTGTCCTTTGCTTTCCGCACAAGATCCTACCGCCCACCCTGCCCTTCGCCCCTTCTCCAGCCTCATGTGCGGCTGGGCGGCCACGGCGGGCGCCGCAAGCCCCCAGAGCAGACGGCTGCGGCCTCGCAAGGCTGAGAAATGCTTTCAGGTCCGAGGCTCGAGTCTTCCTCAGGGGTAAGCATCGCCCTCTCCTCAATCACTAAGTTCTTGAAAGGCCCAAAGGACAGTTATTTACATTTTTTAAAAATGATGTCATCGCAGTCTAAGAGCAGCCAGACACGTAGTGGTTAGAGGAAGTTGAAAGTGCGGACAGCAGCGATGGGTTCGCAAACGTGGACTCTACAGTTTCGCGTCTGCAAAGAGGATCGGCCACCACGTGCTCTCCGGGCTCCTCTTTCCAAGTACAGATCCCTCGGGAGCAGGAACATTTTTTTCAGCCTTCAACTCGTGGGAGGAACTGCGGGGGAACCGTGAGAGCCAGAGCCGGGGAGACTTGGAGGGTGGGATCCGCTCCCCCACCGCCCACACCTGCCTCGCCCACGCCCGCAGCTGCCGCAAATGTAACACTACGTGGAGTTGGAAAGCCCCGGGTTTCACCAGGCCTAACCGCCGCCTGCTTTGCAGACGCAGCACCGAAAGCTGTTCTGCCTCAGTGTTCCCCCAGACGGCCTCTTGTTTTGATTTTGTAACTTCATTCCATCCAGAATCCCAAGGCCAAGAACCAGCCCCTTGCAGCGGGAGGTGCCCCCTCATTCCCCACACACGCTGCAGCCACCGGCCCCATAAATCCAGGTGGAGACGGGTCCAGAAACACAGGTGCTATAAATATCCTAGTCCAGTCCGGAGTCTGCGCTTTCAGGCAGCCCCCTCCGCCCACCCGCCACGGAGCCCAGCACTTCCGGCCCCCGCACCGCCGCAGGCGGATCTCGCCGCCCTGCGAGGCGCCGGCTTCAGTGTCAGAGGCCTGGCTTCTCCTCCTTCTCCCTGGAGCCCCTGAGGGCCCACCCTGGGGGTTGCCCTTTCCTCCGCTTCCCTCTCCTCCCTCCCCTCGTAGTTTTAGATGACTTTTCCCAGGGACCCCACACTGACCGACTCCTCTTTCTAGATGGATGAGGGATGCTGCTTTTGGTTGGAAGGCAACAACTTAAATCAGATTTTTACAATTTAAAATTTCATTCTTAATTTTTAATGGCACTTTTTGTTTGATTAAAAAACAGGCTGGAGTCAGAGTAGACCTAAAAGAGGGGAAAGGGAAGAAGCTGAACACATAGGCAAAGAGGGGATATAGCCCGGCTGGAAAAGAAAGGGGTTCTCCCTGCAGGCTTTACCCCAGAAACTTAGTGGAACTTAGCGAGCCCAGTCTCCTGGGCCTGCGACTTAGTAGGGTGCAGTTCACTGAAGAGGAGCATGTTGGGCAGCAAGAGATTCCACTGAGAAAAAAAGTTAATGAGGTCCCACCACCTGGGGCTAAAGAACTGGCACAAAAATTTTCCTCAGGGTATTCAGAGTCCTGATGGCTTCGGGGAAGAGTAGAAGGAGCCAGGCAGGTTTGAAGATGGTGAAAGAAACAGATCTAAACCCCCAGTGTTTAGAAATTGCTGCAAAATTAAGCTTTGACTAAATAAATAGATCCCTATTGTGGAGGTGGAAAAGGTATGAAACCTTTCCTCACCAGTCGTAAGGATCACTCCTATAACAAAGGACAATTAACAAGAGAAAAGCACAATAAATTTATTTAATCAAAAAGTTTTATGTGACACGGGAGCCTTCAGAAATGAAGACCCAATGACCCAGGAAAAACTGTCTATTTTTATTTAGGTTTAGGTTTGATGAAGAAAGGACAGCCGTGTAGAAATGTGAGTGGACAAAAGGGTATGATCTAATGATGATAGACTGAGGGGGGAAACCCGGCAAGGCCTGTCTGTTCAGATTCTTCTTGGCCTTTCTGGGCAGCATTCCTTCCTCCCAGGTATGGGGCAGGAGCCCTCTGGAATGAGTGTCTAATGACCTATCAGACAAGGGAGGTCAGAGAATTTCTTAATGATCAGTTCCTACACAGAAAGGTGGGGGAAAACTGGAATACTCTTTCTAGGTTTTATGGCTTGCTTTGGGGGAAAGGGGTTCTATATTTTATGACCTGCCTGGGGGAAGAGGAATTCCGGTTTCTGTGACTTGCTTTGGAGAAGAAAGAGGGATGGGAGACATGAACACAGGAGAAGGTCAGAGAGAGTTTGCTTCTGAGGCCATCTAATGTCCTTTCATTCAAAGTACTCAGCTTGCCAAAGCACCGTACTTTAGGGGTATCATTTTCTGAGCCCTAACACTATTTAAAACATAGTGGGTAAGTCTTCTAAAAATGAAGTCACATTCCTTTTCCAGTGTGGGAGCTTATACTTTAGATACTGCTAAGGAAGAACTTTGCACGTTCTATCTCACCGAATCCTACTTAAAAGGTACTATTAACTCCCTATTTTACAAACTAGGAAACTCAGGTCAGAGAAGCTAATTAACTTGCCCAAGGACACCCAGTTAGTGGAGGAGAGGCTAACCCAGGCATCTGATTCCAGAGGTCATGTGTTAAACCTGTGCTGTGGGATAATAAGCTCCACAGGTGTCTCTGATCATCTGATAAGAGATAGGCATGATTTCACTGCAGTCTTCAGACTTTCTTCCTTTCTTTGAGACAGAATCTTCCTCTGTCACCTGGGCTAGAGTGCCATGGCATCAGCCTAGCTCACAGCAACCTCAAACTCCTGGGCTCAAGCGATTCTCCTGCCTCAGCCTCCCAAGCGGCTGAAACCACAGGCACTCACTACCAGGCCCGGCTAATTTTTTCTATTTTTAGTGGAGACAGGGTCTTGCTCTTGCTCTGGCTGGTCTCAAACTCCTGATCTCAAGCAATCTTCCCGCCTTCGCCTCCCAGAGTGCTAGGATTACAGGTGTGAGCTTCCTCCCCCCTGCCCCCAGGAAGACTTTCTTGTTACACTCATCTGCCTTTAGCAGACCTGAGTGATTGCATTCTCATTGAACTTGATGGTTTTCCTGAAGGACCCAGGGAAACTACCCAGTATATAGAGGAAGAAACTGTCCATAGGTACAGGATTCCAAATGGACAGGATCCAAGTCACCAAGACCAGAATCGGCCCCAGACCAGCCCTTCTGGTGTGATTTCAGGACCACAAGGCAGTACACATGGCATTTTTGCTAATAATCAACCATGAAAGGACCACTGTCCTTAACACAGAACCAGATGTGTGCTTAAATTATACAGGTCACTGATATTTCACCTTGGGCCAGTTGTTGTTGTTGTTGTTGTTGTTTTAAGTTGAATTAATTAGTAAAACTTCAAAATCGGAAGATTGCACCAAAATATCTGGATTTTTTAGCTTCTCCCCCTAAATCTGAAGATCTGGCCACACTGACATGTACTCTGTAGTCCACCACAGTCCCATCATGTCTCTTCCTCCCACCCTGCTGGTCGGCCCACCCCATCTCTCTCACTAAAATGCAAATATTCCCTAGAGAGATAACTATTGAATCTAACTAGTCACATCCCAGAATGGGGATCTTTTCCTGAGAGCTGGTTAAGGGAAATTAATTAAGGCAAGTTAAAGAGAGAAAGCATGGCTCCCCCAGACCAGGGGCCAGGCCATGTCAGAACACAGCAGAGATTTCCAGGGTTCCAGAAAACCACAAGATGAAAAATTGGTGTTCAAACAGCTGTCATTGAAACTAGAGTGTGTGACAGAAACATCACCTGTTTCCCAAAGCTCATCCTCTCATTTCATTCAACAAACACCCAGCTTTTCTTAGCATCCCGGGCCCCCTTCCCTGCACCTCTTCTGGAAGTGCCTTGGGTAATAGAGGCAAAGCCTGGAGATGATTAGACGGCTGCCGACTCAGGCTATGAGCGAGCCCAAAGGAATGGGTTTGGCTTTCGACCAGGGCGGAGCTAAGACCAGAAGAGAAGCTGAATGAAGATGAGGCCCAAGTGATTAACTCGGGTCTGGGCAGCCAGGAATTGAAGCGAGATCTCATTCACCAAGATGGTGAGCAGCTGTGTTCTCTGAAACGCAGACCACATGAGTGAAAATTGTCTTCCCCAAATTTGGAGGCTCTTCCTGCCAAAGCAGTTTTATCGTGCAGATCCGGAGGGACGGAGTGAGGGAAGGTTTTATACGGAGATGTGGGAATGGATGAGAAGTCCTTGGGAGGACCCATCTGATAGACCTTGGAACGAACAGCGTCAACCTTCCCCAAAGGCTGGTCTGGGAGGGTTTCAGCTCTGTGCATATTTGAACTCAGAGTTTTTTTGGTAGTAGCCCATGTGACAAGCGTGTCAACAGGGCCCCGGATGTGTACCCTGGTGTGGCAAGGGGGGGCGGATGTGATGAAGGACTTTTAGGGCTTTTAGAGAAACAGGAAATTCAGTAATTGGAGAGAGAAAAAAAATCTATCTTTTAAAGCCAGTGGATAAGATGGCAGAGTCAGAATCGTCATAACTACTGGGTCCAGCTTTTGGAAAAGGTGAAAGATTAAAGAACAAGAGAGGAGGAGAAAGGGCCCCTCCAGGGAGCTGCCAGGCTGGGTCAGGGCTTCACTCTATTCTCGAGCTTCCCCTAACCTTCCCCTTCACCATTTGGTGGGAAGAAGTCCCTGAAATTCTTCCTGAACCCCAGAACTCAGCCTTGCTGGTATCATCTGCGTTGCATCCAGAGGAGTTCACCTCACTGTGTCTTTGCCCCTGTCAGTGTCAGCCTTGAGAGGTCCCTGGCTCCCAGCTCGCGTCATCTCTAGCCCACTAAGCCCCAAAAGGCTCTGTCTGTTCCCTATTCTGTGGCTTTCTCCCACCCTCCCCAACTCCTGAATCTTCCTCCATGCCCTCTGGAGTTAACAACCCATAATTAGCAAAATCTCCTTTATCCTCAGGGACACCTGGCTCTCCCCCAAGCTCAATGCCCTTTCCACTGCCTTCTCAAGCAGGGGCTGTTTTAGTCTCACAGATCTGTCTCCAGACCTGGAGGTGAGAGAGGTGCCCTTCTTGCTCCTCATGGTCACTTTCAGAAGCATTTCCCTGCTGTTCTGTAGACCCTTGTACCCCACATTGAATTTCATATCATCAGATTATATAAATCACTACTGTCTTCTTCTGACCCCCAAGGGTCATCTTTCAATTATTTTAGATCCTGGTTCACTGTTTCTCTCTCTCCATGATGTACTGTCTTAACTCTTGGTGACTGTAATATCCACGTCAATGGCCCTTCCAGCACCTGAGTCTCTCAGCCCCTCCATCTCCTCTCCTCCGATGCACTTCCGTCCACTCAAGAGTTGTGATCACCTACAACTGCAACCTCCCTATGACCTCCATTTCATGCATCCCACTCTCTGACCTCCTGTCTTTCCAGTTCACCTCTTCACGCGATCCCAACCATCCTTTGACCATTAGAACAACCGCCCTCCACTTTTGCCCACCCCTGTGACGTTCCTGCCCCCCTCCTGCCCCAGTGTAAATGTCATACTTCAGCCTCTTTAATCATCGCCCTTTCTGCACACCGTCAAATCTTTGCTTCTGTTTTTCTCTGTCATACTCACCTGGCCTGACATAGACTTAGTCAAATCCAACTCTCTGCCTACTGCACACCTCCACACCTGCAGTTGAACGTGGCTAGAGAACAACACACAGCCACACTGCTGATCTCACTTTAAACTCAGGATGACAAAACTCAATCGGGCCTTTACTGCTGCCCTTCACTCACCATTGCTCCTAGATGACAGTTTCACACCGTCTTTTCCCTTCTCAAACCCTTAATACTTCCTTCCCACCCTCACTCTCACCTGGTAATTGGATTCTTTTTTCACTGGGAAAATAGCAACAACAGAAGAGAACTCCCACCACCACTTTTATCCCGGGCCCAGCAGTTGCATCTCCACTCTCCGCTATTGCCCACCCGTCAAAGCCGACTCCTCCACTTGCGCACCCAATTCCATCCCTGTCACCTACTCAAGGACATTCAGCAATTCTTCCCTTTCTCTCCTACGCCACATTGTCTCTCTTTACTGGATCATTTCCGTCAGCACACAAGCATGCTATTATTTCTCACATCTTAAAAAAACAAAGCTTTTTAATGACTGTACTTCTGTTGGCAGCCTCTGCCTCATTTGTTTGCTCCTGTTTAGGGCAAACTCCTCAAAAGAATCATTTATATTAACACTTGCTGTGTCCAATTCTTCTCCACTTCTCTCTTAAACCAACCCCAAAACAGGCTTCTATATCCATTTCTCCACAGAGATTGTTCTTGCCAAAGTTACTGTGACTTCCGTGTTGCTAGATCCAAAGGTCAATTCTCAGCTCTCATCTTATTGATTACTAGCATCTGACGTAATCAACCACTTCCTCCTCCTCGATACAGTTCCTTCACCGATGTTCACCTCAGGACATCTCATTTTTTTGGTTTTTCCTCCTACCTCACTGCTCAGAGTCATCTTGGTCTCTCTTCCTGATTCCTCCTCTTTTCCCTGACCCCTGATGCTGAGGTGTCCAGGGCTCGGACCTCAGTCCTCTACTCTTCCTTGTCCACCTCTTTTGATGGTCTCACCCAAATACAGGGTTTCAACACCATCACTGTCCCATCACACCTGACAGCAAGTCTGTTCTTCCAGGTGCTCAGGCCAAAAGCTTAGAGCCACCCTTGACTCCTGCTGTCCTCTCACTTGCACATCAGATTTTGCAGGAATTAGTACTACCTTCAAAATACATCCAGAATCCAGCCACCTTGCCTCCTTCATTGCTGCCGTCTAGTCAAAGCCACCATCACCTGTCACCTGGGTTACTGCTATGGCTCCTGTCAGGTTTCCCTGCTTCTGCTCTTGACTTCAACATGGCAGCCACAGTGATCCCTTTTAAATGTACCTTAGATCGTATTATTTCTCTAATCAAAACCTTTCAGTATCCTCTCTCCCCATTTCTCTTGGGGTGACTCTTCAATAACTCCCATGTCTCTCTGTAAAAACCAAAGTCATTACAATAAGATCCTCCCTTATCTGCGCTCTTCACTCACGTCTCTACCTTCCCTTCTGACACTCTCTTCCTCACTCATTCCAGCCTCCTTGCTGTTCCTCAGACACACTAGGCGTGTTCCTACCGTGGGGTCTTTGCTCCAGCTGTACCCTCTACCTGAACACCCTTGCCCCAGATACCCACTTGATGAACTTTCTCATTCCCGCAATGTTCCAGTCTCACCTTCGCAATGGGGCCCACCCAGACCACCTGCTCTTTCCACTATACCCCAACACTCCTGATCACCCTTAACCTGCACAGTCTTGTTCTTTTGTGTCCCCATGGCACTTACTAAGTCTAACATACTGTGTAATTTAATATTTGTTATGGGTATTGCTGAGTGTCTACCTTCCCCCTCCCTGCAGGGATATTTGTCTGTTTTGTTCACAAACATATACCCAATGACCAGAGTAGTCCCTGGCATATGTAGGGAGACAATAAAATTTTTTTTGAATGAGTGAAAAGAATCTAGATACAGAGAGAGTTATTTCTTTGGCCATGAGAAATGGCCAGGTGGCCGGGCGCAGTGGCTCACGCCTGTAATCCTAGCACTCTGGGAGGCTGAGGTGGGTGGATCGCTTGAGGTCAGGAGTTCAAGATCAGCCTGAGCAAGAGCGAGACCCCATCTCTACTAAAAATAGAAAAATTAGCTGGGTGTAGTGGCGCACGCCTGTAATCCCAGCTACTCAGGAGGCTGAGGTAGGAGAATCACTTGAGCCCAGGAGTTTGAGGTTGCTGTGAGCTAGGCTGACGCCAAAGCACTCTAGCCCAGGTGACAGAGCGAGACTCTGTCTCAAAAAACAAGAAAGAAAGAAATGGCCAGGACAAGAGCAAAGGGGAGAATGGAGCTAGGATGAGCACCGGGAGCTGACTATAAATGCATGATTCATGAGAAAAGTCAGGTCAAGTTGAAATGAACAACTGAACTGTGCACCTATAATTACCCAATCAAGAAAAAGAGAGAGAGAGTGTGATGACATCTCCCATATGGTAGGTACATGCACCTACATGCACATCAGATTTTGCAGATTTTACCCCATGAAGGATAATGAAAACCTGAGCCAATGACACTGGCCACCCAATTCCCATCACGAACAATTCAATTCCTTTTTAGCTGCTCTCCCAGCTCTAAGTGAGCTAATTACATAGTTTGACTAAGAGGCACTGGAGAGAGCAAAGGCTAAAGGACAGGACCTCATGAGTGAGGTCTTTGAAAAAAATGCTCCTCTCTTCTCCTGTTCCCCCAAGTGCCTTCTCAGTAGAGGCTATGCAGTACTAAGTATTTTGAGCAGTGCCCGGGTCCCTTTCCTCAGAGTCCTGCAATCACTGGATGCAGATGGATTAACAGTTCTGCTTGCCGGCCCCACCATGGCGCTGTTACAGAGGTCTTCTGGAGGCCATGCTTTCCTTTCCCACAGGGATCGCAGCCTCCAGGCCGACTGCCAACATATCCTGTCTCCTGGGATGCCAATGTTATGCAAGGAGCCTCTGCACTCAGCATAAAAGGAAGCTCCTAAAGGCCTCCAGACATTTTGGTTAGAGACCCCGAAATGTCAGGCCAGGCCACGTTGCTGCCCCAGGGGCTTGAGGCCCAGTAGGTTCTGGGCCAGGAGGCCCTACCTGTCCCGAGGGAAAATAGAACCCCAGAGCCTTCATAGTCTCCTGGCTTCACTTCACAACATACCTAACCAACCCTAGGCATCTCTTAGTTTCCAAGGGGCTTCTGGCAGAAGTTGCAGCAGATCCCTCTTGACTAGACATGATCACAAGACCCCAATTCACATGAGGGACACAAACCAGATAGCAGTGCCTTTTGCCAAGATGGGGGCAGGCTCAGCTGCGCCTTTCAAAGTAAGGAATGTAAGTGTATTGATGGAGGTGTCCTAGGGCTGAGAGAGCAGTCGGTAGGCACGGAGGCCAGGTAAGCCCATGTCATTTTCTCCATAGAATGGATAGGTTCATTCACAAGGAAGGCATTCATGTGTGTGCAACCCAAGTACAATAGGGAGCCCTGTGTGGTTCAGAGTAAGCAAAAAAAAGCACAGTAGAAGAAATAACTCTCCTGCAGGAAAATGCAATTTAAATTAGTTAAGATATTTACCCAGTCTCATGAGAAAAAGTCAAAGGGATAAGTATAGTTAATACACAGTCTAACATCTCTTTCTTCCACTCATAGCTGCCCCATTTTGTTCCTCCTCAATCTCCCAAAACTCAGCCCATTCCTCCCTACCTACCTATCCTCTCTACCTGCATCTGCCACACACACACACACACACACACACACACACACACACGTTTGTCCCTTTCCCAAACTCCTTTAGTTCCCAAGTCCAGAAAGAATCTGTGGATAAAGGAAGCCAGATACTACAGTAGTTAAGAGCACAGGTTCCGGGGTTAAATTGCCTGTATTTTGGATCCTGGCCTTAAAGACTTGGACAAGTTACTAGTTCCTTGCCGGAGCCTCAAGTTCCTTGCCTATAATATGGGTATCATGAGGATTAAATAAAATATTATAATATGTGTAAAAATGCTTGGCACAATATACTCAATAATGTTAGCAACCTAAGTTTTAATGAAAATTAAAATTAACTGATGGGGCAATTTGTATCAGCAGATCCAAATATTTTGATAAACTAGGCAAAAGAAAGATGAATTGGCATATGGGCAAGTGTTCAGCTTGGTTCTCCAGATATCCCTGCAAACGTGGCCTGGGGTAGGAATTTTGGGGGGAAAAACAAGCCATGAAGCTCTTCTGACGCCAGCAAAGACATAAGGGGGTCATTTGGGCCAGTCACACTAGTCTTTGTTCCCAGAGATTTAATATCTACGTATTAAATGGCCGTGATTTGGAGGAGAGAAGACAAGAAGAGGAATTGCTTTCAGCTGGCCCCTTGTCTTTAAATAACCAGGGGTACAAAATGTTTTAAACACAAAGGAGACCATGTGTAAAACATTAGTTAAATTCAGATATAAATCTAGTCTTTGACCAGTCCAGAGTTAATCAATATGCTTTTATACTCTCTTTGAACTTCTGAGTTTTCTGGCAACAACAAAAATCCCAAACTCGATCCCAAACCATAGTCCAGACAGCCCAGCTTCTATGCTCCCTCCCTCGTGTCACATACTGTTGACAGAACTACTCTCCTTACCACATTCATTCCAGTGGTGATTCAAATTCTTCTGCAGAATTGGACTTGAAAGACAGAAAATTGCCCCTGTAATCACGTAATAAGGAATCCTGGACGAGGAATACAGAGCTATGAATATGGATTTACTCTCAGCCTTTATGGATGCCTTTTTTTCCGTTATTTTCATTGAAAATCATGATGAACTAATTTAAATAGCAAGGTAAACTGAGATGGAAAATCACCCATAATAAGAATTTCGATGAAACTATAGACTGGCCTGTTTTAAGCACATCAAGGATGCTTTGTTTAAATTACAAATATAGGCATTTGAAATGTGTTCATTTAAATGTGTCATTTTTAGGCAAAACTAAACTGTTCTAATCCTTTCCCCAAAACAATCAAGAATTTGATTTGGAAAAAAACCATGTAGTCTGATTTCCAAAGCAGAGGGAGAAGTAAATAGTGGGTGAACAAGACCCACCCAAAGGCTGTAGCCAGCTTCCCTAGAAAGATTCATGACCACGCCTCAGTACTGTCCTGCAATTTGTTCCAACAGATTTTACTATAACTCTAAATCATTAGAAGCAACTGTTGCTGTTACCAGTGCTATCTTTGCCTCAAAAAGAGGAAAATTCAGGACATGTAATATAATCCTCTCCAGGAGAGAAATCAGCCCATTTGTCATACGGACTGAAAACATCAGCTAAGAAGTATACTAAACGTTAGAGTTTCATACCTCAATGTTATATATATTCTGAAAAATAAATAAAGTGAGCACACACAAGAGGAGGTTGGATGCACCAAGTGGCTTAAGCTGAATTAACTGAACATAACCTACAAAAACCATTCTATCCTTTGCAAATTCTTTCCAGAAAAAGGTAAGAAAAATCCAACCAAAAGCATTTTTAAACATTCTGAGCTATTCACAGCAAGGGAATCCTTACCCTTACCAGATGTATAAACATTTATATAAGGCAGGGGGTTCATTACTTGGAGAGTGTGATCAAAGGCAGTGCTAACACAGTGTTCTTCCCTTTGACTTGAGTGACCTCCTCCCTGTTAGGGTCATGATTGTTTCACAGTGTCCCAGGGACGAAAGGACTTCGAAAGGTCATTTGCCTTGAGACCTAACTGGCTGCATTGGCATCACTGAGAAGCTGGTTAGAAATGCAGAAGTGTGGGTCCACCCCGCTCTTACTGACTCAGAATCAGCATTTTGACAGGATCCCCAGGTGATCCTTATGCACATTCCAGGTTAAACTATGCCACTCTAGGTCACTCTCCTGCCTCTGAGCAAAACTGGGCATGATGGATGAGTAGTCTCATTCAGCCAATTTTAAGTGCTTTATGGAGTGCCCTGCCTGAGTCACTGAGAGGAAAAGGGAAATATACTTGTTTAAGGAAGTCTTGCATAACTTAACAAAGTTAGTAAATTCTTCAACATAATCAAGTACGTATTTTTGGAAACCCTGCAGATTAGGTCAAAGTAAAAAGCAGAAAACGGAGCAGGTCCACATAGCAAACTCCAACAAAACAAGGGTAGTACAGAAGCTAAGTCTATGAGGGATGGGAGGAGCAATTTCACTAAATTATCAGATCCAAAATCGTCTCTGCACTGTGAATGATTTATAGCCCTGGAAGCTTAAAGGCTTGAGTCTCTTGCTGTATTTCACTTCAGATTAGTAATTTTTATCTAGTGCTTCCCTGCGGCTTAAAATGAAGGCCCTGGAACTACTAAAATGAAATTATCTGATGATTTGTGTGGTTATTCTGTAGTTGTTGGGTGAGTTTCATATTTGTAACAAGACTGGAATTTGGACAATAGAAAACTTTCTGTGGGTTAATGGCAGCTCGACCTGGAAGCCAAAGGCTGAAGGGCTTAGGATAGTTATATATGTGCATTCCAGTGGTTGTCAAATTTAGCTGCACCTGGATGACGTTTTTTAAAAACAGCTTTCTTGGAGTATTACTGATATATAATAAAGCAAACATACTTCCATATACAAGTGTGTGAGTTTTGATAAACATCATACACCTGTGAAACTATCACCACAACCAAGCTAATCACCCCCCAAATTTCCTTATGCCCCTTTGTAGTCCCTCCCTCCATCCTGCAACCGTGGATTTGTTTTCTGTCACTATAGTGTACATTTTCTAGATGTTTATATAAATGAAAGCATATGGTATGTACTTTTGGGGGGGATGGTTTCTTTTACTCAGTGTAATTGCTCTGAGAGTCATCCATGTTGTTGTATGTATTAATAGTGTGTCCTTTTTATTGCTGAGTAGTATCCCATTGTGTGGATGTACACATTTTGTCTAACCATTAACAAATGAACATTTGGGTTGTTTCTCATTTGGGGCAATTATGAGTAACACTGCTATAGACATTCATGTGGAGAGATGAGCATGCAAGTTCCCATTTCTCGAGATAAATACCTAGACATGAGTATAGTAAGTGTATGTTCAACTCGAAAAGAAACTGCCAAACCATTATCCAAACTGGTTGTACCATTTTGCTTGCCCACCAGAAATGTATAAGAATTCTAATTGCTCCACATCCTTTCTAGCAGTTGATATTGTCAGTATTTTTTTTTATTTTAGCCATTCTAATAGATGTGTAATGGCATCCCCATTATGGTATTAATTTAAATTTCCCTAATGAATACTAATGTTAAAAAATGTTTTTATGTGCATATTTGCCATCCTTATATCTTCTTTGGTGAGGAGTTTTTCAAGCCTTTTGCTT
>CM052437.1:28581518-28615696 GCA_028533085.1 Varecia variegata
ATGGACAGCTAAAAGATATATATAGAAAAAATTAGCCGGGCATGGTGGCGCATGCCTGTAGTCCCAGCTACTCGGGAGGCTGAGGCAGGAGGATTGCTTGAGCCCAGGAGTTTGAGGTTGCTGTGAGCTAGGCTGACGCCACGGCACTCACTCTAGCCTGGGCAACAGAGTGAGACTCTGTCTCAAAAAAAAAAAAAAATTAAAAAAAAAAAAAAAGAAAGTAACTATAAACTAATTCAGCTTGCTTTTCTCTCCCTCAGGCATTTTAAAAGAAGTGTCAGGAGAAATTAAGTTGTTTTTAATATACTGGGTTTTCACCTCCTTTCATTTCATTATTTGAATGTTATTTTAAAAATGAAACCCTATAGTCATGGAATTATGTAGATTGTATAAACCTATAGTCCATGTAAGCATAAATATGATAGAGAAAAAAACTCAAATGTTTTTCTTTGGCATTCAAAATAAAAAATTAATATCAGAGTGGAAAAAAGGATTCTTTGGTTTTATAATACATTTAACATACGCAGTGTATAAAAGAGTTCCAAAATCTGTAAGAGGTTAAATAGCAATGTTGTTCTAACATCTAACCATAAAGAATGCCTAGGGAGAACTTCAAAATTATTGCAAGAGGAAAAAAAAAAGTGTATGAGAAAAGACACCCCAAAGTGCAAAAAGTAGCTGCCTCTGGGAAATGAAATTAAGCAGGGGAAGAAAAAGGTAGAGGAGAAATACAGGGAATTTCACTTTTATATTATTTTAATCATATCAGCATATGTTGATTTTTTTAAGACCATTAAAGATGCAAAAACAAAAAAATATAAAATATGTTGCAGTACATATTAACTCACATACTCACTCACAAACTGTATCTGTAGAGACTGGTTTAAAATATCATACTTATTAAATAACTGTTCTACCAATCTTGGCACGATTGTTCTCTTTCACCTAAGACTTTCCAGACTTACTTCAGAGAAGAATCAAGCAATTAGCAGTGCTGTAAATTCTTTCCAAGAGCTTATAGAGACTGAAATCTATCCTGTGGGGATGGGATCATCAGTTGAGGGACTTGCTGCGTGGAAGCATGAATGAGTGAATGAATGCCCACTGAGGCAAATTTTGGTGGCTCTGATGGTGCCACCCATGACCAGCAGAAAGAAAAGAACCAGCCTCAGCTGCAGAGCTAAGTTTTCCCAGTGCCAACCCAGAATTTATGCCATGAAATGAGGTTTAAACTTGTTGAGATTATGGAACCAGCTTTTAAGTTTCTTTTTATGTGCCAGGGCTTCATCACATTTACCGGATGTTGGGCAAGCCTTAGAGATAATAACTAATAATTGTCATGTGTCCATCATAACTGTATGTATTTTTCCCCAGGAAGAATTCATAGCAGCCTCTTAAAAAATTGCAATTCTGCAACGAAATACTTTTAAATAGCAATATTAGAGTGGAAAGCAGCCAATCAGGGAAATGCAATTCTCAAAATTAATAACACAGGAAGTTCTATACTTGCAAATAAAATACTTTCAAAAGGTCATTTGTAAGTCAGCTGTTGGAAATTAGGAACAATGTTATAAATGATGGTTAGATTACCACTCAGCCTCCAAAACATGTAGCAAGCTGATCCTAACCTGCCCCTGTTAAAACCACACTGATGAAAACCTTACTTAAGGTTTTGAACCAGACAAGTCTGAAATTGAATATTGTCCACTATAAGCATCTGTGGTTGATGTTGCAACCTAAATACAACATATAACACAATTTCACCTTTCAAAGTTCTTATTTACAAGTGCCCTAAGAGGTAGGTTTCATTTTCCCCATTTTTCAGACTAGGAAAATGAGCCTCAAGAATATACAACTAGAGAGTGGGAAATTCAGGTTATGAGCTGATCAGTCCACATCTGAAGGTCAAGCTTTTTTCACTGCATCAGTTTGCCTTTTAGTGTCATTAGAGTTCTGGTGTAGAGATCCTTGAACGCCAGACCAAGATATTTATCAACAATGTAGTTTTAGCAGCAAAGTGATATGTATGATCCAAGTGTTGCTTTAGAAAGATTAACCTGTAGGTAAATTGGAAGAGGCACTGGAAGTAGGGAATCCAATTAGGAGACTGTTGTAATGGAACAGAAGCTACAGAAAGGTCCAAGAAAAAATGGTGTGAGGGAAAACAACAAATGAATGATTGACAAACAAAACTCTTACAGAACTGGGTGACTGATTACTTCAGAAGTGGAGGAAGAGAAAGGCATAAAATACGTTATCCAAATTCAGCTTCCAGTGATGGAGAGAATGATGGCAGCATTAAATGAAAATGGGAAGTTAAAGAACTGATGTGACTAGAGAAAAGAAAATATGTTGATTAATTGCCTTTTGTGTGAAGCCGAGGGAATCAGAGGTCATCTTTGGCAGCTGGGGCCCAGGCATGTGACCGAGGCCAATTGGATGCTCCAACTCAGGTCTTTTGGGGGGTTGGAGGGGATAGCAACACAAAAACTAGTAGTCAGGGACCATGTTTGAAGAGAAACTGAAGAGCAGCAGTGATCCTGTGTGAGGGTAGGAAGGAGGGCAGCCAGCTCCAGGGCAAAATGCTCCTATGGGGTGAACTTAGTCATGCCCTCTGTGCCCCAGACTGCCTGGGTTTCTGCCCATTTTCTGTTCCTGGTCCTCTGGTCTTCCTGCTGGCCAAGTAAGCTACCTGATATCCTCTCAATGAATTCATTTTCTGCTTAAGTTAGCCAGAGTAGGTTTCTGTTGTTTACAATTGAGAACCCTGAATGGTAAAAATCCTGCCTTCAATTTTAAATAGATTGTGCTTGCCATTATAACCAGATGCCCAGATGGAAGCCTCCAGCACAGAGTTTGAAATGTGGGATTATGGTTTAGGAGACAGTAGGATCTGGGAATATATTAATAGATGCTGTGTACTTCTAGTTAGAACCAATGATTTAAGTCATGAGAAATCATCAAGGGAACAGATTTGAGAGAGAGAAAATGGAAATGAGCAGAATGTAGAACTTGAGGGACCTCCAATATTTAGGAGGCAAGAGAATGAGTCTGGGAAGAAGCAGTAACAGTAATCAGAGGTAAATTGCACTGGTGTCATATCACAGAATCAAAGGAATGAAAAGTTTTTTAAATGGTGGAAGTTGGATGCTGTTAAATGCTACAGAGTCCATGGAAGATGAGAACTGAGAAAGCGGTACTAGATTTAGTGATTAGGAGATCAGCGATCTTTAGAGAGCTGTTTATCATGATGGTGGAGGAAAAATCAGGTTGCAGAGGGGTAAAGACTGGGAGGGGGGCGGGAACATGGAAAGACAAAATACAGGCTACAGTCTGAAGAAGTTTGGCGGGATTTTTTGTCTGTTTTGTTCACTGCTGTATTCTCAGCTCCTAGAAAAGTACCTGGCACATGGTCCATGCTCAATAAATATTTGTTAAATGAATGAATAAAGAAGAGCAGAAGCAGAACATTACCTTGAGCTGAAGTATGATAAGGAAGCAAATTTTCAGAACTGAGGGCACCTGAGTATGCTTGCAAGCAAGGGTTACCATGTCCTCGCTCCTACATCCACAGACTGGAGAACCTGATTTCCAAGGCTCTTCTTTAGTTACCTACTAGACACTTCTTCCTCACTTATATGCCATCCTCACTACTCCATTATTTAGCTTGTTTGTACTATAAGCTAATATAATTACCATTCCCTAGATAACAATTTCTCATTCTTATTCATGGCTTGTTCTTCTCTGAAAAGTCTATTTCTTTTGCTAATTTAAGTCCCATACAACAGTAAGCCAAATATTCCTCATCTATATATATTTGGTCCCATACTCCAGTGGAATCTCAGTGAGCTATTGTGAATGATTTGAGAAAACAAAATCTGATTAACTAGAAAGTTAATTTCAGGTGTACCATTAGATGATATCTCAACTGTACATTTTCAGAAATTCACTACAACACCAAACTTTAATAATCAAATGATCAGATACAGTATCAAAACATTGTAAAGAAGTCTTATAAAAACATCAAGTTAAAATTGTCTCTGATTTAAATAATAATAAACATAAAATATAAGATTTATTGTTCTATTTTAAATCTTTCTCTTTCCAAGGGTCAGAATTCTGTGAGTAAAAAACAGGCATTTAAAAATCAATTTTCACTAGAAATGTAAGAAGTCATAAGTGGTTTTCAAGTGCAATGAAGCACATAGACTGTAATAATAAGATTAAAGACTTGGAGGTTTCTCACCCTTAGTTTATAGTCCTTTGTAGATGTAATTAAAGCACAGAAAGTCTTTCCAATGGGTTTAAGAAGCAGTTTCCTTTTTTGCCTGCAGACTTTAGGGAAGCAGTCCTTTAGTGCCCATAATAGGTTCATCAGGACAGTCACTGCAACTTTAAGCTTCTTAGGAGTATTACTGTATTAATTTGCCTTTAAACAGTCTGAAATTACTTTTGGAAAAAAAACAGGAAGAAATTTAAAATGAATAATTTTCTTTTTATCATGTCATTCCCTTTAGGTTCTTTTTAAAATAATTGCATGTGCATGTACATGCAAACAGAATGCACATGTGTGCACAAAGGGGTGTGTGTCTCCTGATGTATGGTCAAAAAGCTTTTTGTAGGGTTCCTCACCCTCTTCCTAGCCTGAAACTTTGCTTGGCCCATGCCAAGTGTTCCATCAAGATGTGAATGGCCTGTAATAGCAGAGCATTTCCAGTTGCATAAGCCAATGATGCTCCTCATCAAAGTCCTCCCAGTCAGAATAGGGGTCTTTCATTCTTGGGTGCCTGGGAGACTTGCACTTAACTGAATGGCATTTTCAGATAAGGCCTCCCTTATCTGAATCTGTGATGGTTGACATTTTGGAGAATCTATGAATCTGTTATTCTATAAAACTAAAATGAATATGAGATTACTTCAGAACAGAGACTTTTATTTCAAAATGGTAGTATTTTTGCACCAGCCTATGAGGTGAGCCATGGCCCAGGTACAGAGAGTCCATGGTTTGAGATGGGCTGTCCTCACCCACAAGTAAGAAGATATTCCTGTGGAAGAGCCCAGGGTCCTCCCAGAGTCTTCTATTCCTGTGGAAGAGCCCAGGGTCCTCCCAGGGCCAAAGTTGTGGGAAAAGCATCTTCCTGTTTTTGTGGAGCAGGTGCTCGTCTCATTCATCCAGTATTCTGCACAAAAACAGGCTCATCAAGTTGGCCAGACCACAGGTCAAGAAATGTGGGCATGACAAAGGACATGAGCTGGCATTTCACAAAAGGAGAAATACAAATCACCCATAACTGTATACGCGAACCAGAATATTTAAAAAGCAATATATACACACAAAAACCTGTACATGGATGTTTAGAGTAGCTTTGTTCATACTTGCCAATACTTGGAAGCAACTGAGATGTTCTTCAGTAGGTGAATGAATAAACTGTGGTACATCCAAACACTGGAATATTCAGCGCTAAAAAGAAATTGAGCTATCAAGCCATGAAAATCCATGGAGGAACCTTAAATGCGTATTACTAGAGAAAGAAGCCGATCATAAAAGGCTACATACTGTATAGTTCCAACTATGTGACACTCTGGAGAAGGCAAAACTATGGAGACAGTAAAAAAGATCAGTAGTTGCCACAGGTTGTGGGGTAGGGTGGGATGAACAGGCAAAGCACAGAGGATTTTTAGAGGAGTGAAAATACTTTGATGCTATAACGGTGGATACATGTCATTATACATTTGTCCAAACCCACAGAATGTACAACACCACAATGTAAACTATGGACTTGGGGTGATAATGATGTGGTAAAGTAGGTTCATTGTAACAAATATACTACTCCAGAGAGGGATGGTGACAGTGGGGAGTCTATGAATCTGTGAGGACAACACGTATATGAGATATCTTTATACCTTCCTCTCAATTTTGCTGTCTAAAACTGCTCAGAAAGAAAGAAAGAAAGGAAGAAGCAGTACAAATTAAAATGAGGAGATACCATTTGACAGGAATCAAATTGGAAAAGTTTTTCTTTTTTTAAATACTATTTAGTGTAGAGGAGGAGGCAGGGAACAGGTACTCTTGTATACAGGTGTATAAAACGGTCGACATTTCTGGAGGACAAGTTAGTACTATTTATCAATACCCCCAAAATGTGACTTATACTGAGGAATTAGCTGAAAGGAGGTAATCAGACCTATATAAAACGATTTATCTACCAGGGAATCTCCTCATAATATTATTTTTAATGGTGTAAAACCAGAAACAACTTACATGTGGAATCAAAGAGTCATAGTTAAATAAATAATGCTGCATCCATAAGTTAGAATACTGTGCAGCTATAAAAATCATGTTGTAAAAGAATATTTAATGATGTGGGAAAATGTTAACATTTTATTAAATGAAAAAAAGAGGTTACAAAATAGTACCACTGTATGCTCTCAGGATTACAAAAGAGATGATTATGTGTCTATAGATCTACAGATAAGAGAATAAAAAATTTACTAAAATGTTAATACTGGTTATCTCTGGATTCTGGAATTATGGATGGTTTATTGCTTTATTCTTTTTTCTATTTCTACAATGTGTGTGCATTACTTTGGTAGTCAAGAACAGTATTGTTAAAAACAGTAAAAGAGCTCTAATGTACTTCTTCAGAATTACTTTTCATGAATTAGTGAAGTCAGAGAAAAACTGCTTCCCCTAAAATAGGCTAATTGAGCAGCTTGTATAGATATTTTCCCTGATCCACACTTCCCTCATTTAGAAGCAGGGTCAGCAACAGGGTAGATGTTTCAAAGTGGACTGTGCCCTATGCATTCCTGCCCACCTGGGGTGCTGGGGGACTCTGAGCTGCTCATAGTTATCCTTGAACTGAGGTATGCACTGAAGAGAGAGCCAGGACAGCTGGTGTGAGTGTGAACATATCACTTGGAACATTCATCTCATGGCTGTGACATCCAACCAGTCCTGAAACCCTTCGTGTTCTAGTGGACATCATTAGATAAGTCAGTCTGATACCATAAATGGTCTCCCTGCCCCTATCACATTTTCCCTTTGGTATTTCCATAATGACATTTATTCTATATAAAGTAGAAACAATTAGTGAGAATATTGGTTCTGGGTTTCTATTCCATTGCCATGTAACATAAGGTCATGGTCACTGTAAATATGTTATATAAGGCTGGGCATGGTGGCTCACGCCTGTAAGGCATGGGAGGATCTCTTGAGTTGGAGGCTACAGTGAACCATGATTGCACGATTGTACACCAGCCTGGGTGACAGAGTGGGACTGAAAAAACAAACAAATAAACTATACACACACACACACACACACACACACACACGCATATATAAAACAAGGGCTTACATATATACATAGCTATATGTGTATATATATATATATATATGTAAGCCCTAGTAGGCATTTAGCTAAAGCCAGGATACCTACTTGTAAGGGTAAATTTGAGAAAGTTGGAGAGGTTTTGCCTCAATCATGTTGCCAAAGGATGGATTATTTCACCTTGCCTCCAAAGTAGAAAGAGTAGGATTAAGAATAAGTTCCCTGTGAGGTCAGCTAGAGAGCTCTCTTTTGTAAGGAATATCGATGTTCCTCCACAGCCAAAACTACTAAAGAAAGACGATTGTGTAAATAATTAAAAGCAGTTCTTTTCACACGGAAATTAAGACATATTTTCTTGGGTGAAATCCTTGGTAAATAAGCAAACGCCTTCCTGTGTCTATCATGTTCAGCCTCTTTAAATGAGCACAGCTCATCCCCCAAACGTACAAGTAACCCCATGATGTGATGAAATGTATAGCCATATAATTTCAGAGTGGGAGGTAGTTATGGAGTTCTTCTGGGTATGATTTTTCTACAAGGCAATTTGTTAATCTACATCAAAAGCCTTAAAACTGGTCACACCATTTGCCATAGAAAACGTACTTCTGAGAACTTATCTTGAGAAATAATTTCTTTAATATGCAAAGAAGAATATGTAAGAATGTTCACTGCAAGTATTATTTGTAAAAGTGAACAACTGCAAAAAAATAAAAGTCTCATAATTAAAATTAGTCATATAAAATTTATCATAATCATTCAATAGGTTAAGAGGCCATTATTCATTATATATTTGTTATATACTTGAATGATATTAAGGAATATTAAGAAAGGCTCATGACATAAAGTTAAGTGAAAAACTAGGATAAAAGCTATCTATATATTAATACTATAAACCCAACGTTGATATATATTCTACACACACACAGCACACAACTTGTATAAAGGGGCAGAGAGGAGGGAGAGATTCTCCAGATTTCCCAGCCCTACTGGACCACCTTTCATATACTCTACTCTTTATCTTGTATGACCACAAACAGCCCAGTACCCTCTCCAGGCATTTCTGAGACTCTCCAGCAAGTGTCTGCCTATTCCCCACCCCATCCTGCCTACCTGGTCCCAGTGCACTCTGCAGCACTGCTCCAGCCCGGTCCCCAGTCACCTCTGGCCATCTCAGATGGGCTTTTCCAGCTGACTGTCATTCTCTATCATCTGCCTCAACACGAAGTGTGGAAACCTTTCTGTTTCCCTAAACACAGCTAACACAGAGCTGCAATTTTAACAAACTTTACAAAGTCTTGAGGGTTATATAAAGGAATTACAGTGCAGAAAAAGAAAATTTAAAAATGAGTACCAGATATCACTACTCCTGAATTTCCCCCATAAGGCTCTTTACAGGGACTCCCCACATGGCAGGCAGGGCCTTTCTTTTGCTCTCCGCCTGCCACTGCAGCTTGTCTCACCCTCCTGAATATATACATATTCAACATATATATAGCAACACTGTCTAGCCGGGAAGCTGGGCTATAGCCAGATCATCACATTCTGGACATTTAACTACTCTTACCTACTATACTATACAGTCTTGCAGGATGGGAGGGAGGGAAGAAATGGCAAGTAAGGAGGGAAGAAGGTACTAAATAATGATGACTTTGATTTTTTTTTTTATTTTGTATTTTTCAAATTGTCTAAAAGGAACTTTACCTTTATAATTAGGAACTAGAACGTGTGTGTATGGGTGGGGAAAGAAACAAATAGACACCGCAGACTTTTGCACCTTTGTCTACCTAATTCAGAATGAGCCCGCACATTTAACCACTATAGTAGATCTCTCTTTTCTAAGAAATGCTGCCCACTTACATGCATAGGCCCCCAGGAGACTCCATGTTCTGTGACCTCATGTCCTGACTTCATTTGACTCAACTAAGAGGACCATCTGACTCACTTTGGGCCAATAAGATTTTCTCACTTGAGGATTTCAAACTGGAATTGAGATTAACCCAGTCAATCTGGGTGAGTCTCCTATACAGAGGATACATATGTGCTGGTCAGAGTAGGCTAACTGCTATAACAAACAATCCCCAAATCTCAGTGGCTTAGTTTAGTTCTCAGTCATACCACACTTCAGTGTAGGTCAATGGAAGATGGAGTTGGGGGAAATGCTATGCCCTGCATTCTATCAAGAACCCAGACTCTGTCACCTAGTGTCTTAACTATTTTCTAAGTCTTTAGTTAAAGAGAGAAAGAGAGGCTGGAGGCGTGCACAGGAGGTTTTTAACGGGTCAGGCCTGGAAATAGTATGCATCAATTCTGCCCACATTCCACTGGTCACAAATCATCCACGTGGTCACACCTAACTACAAGAGATGCTGGGAAATGTAGTCCAGTCCTATACCCAGAAAGAAGAGAAAATGTGTAGGTGACCATTTGGCCAGTCTCTGTCACAACATATAAATTTTTGACTGTGGGGTAGCCATTTGCTGTCTACTATATGCTTGGAAAAGCTAAGAAAGCTGATTTGTGGAGTGATAAGAATGAAATAGATGTTCACAGTGAAGGAGAAGGTAGGGGAATGGCGGGGAGAGAGAGAGAGAATTATATGGTTTCTTTTTGGCTTTCTACTTTGTGGCATTTGTTTTTTTGTTTTGTTTTGATATATATATATTATTTTTATAACAATTTTATTGAGATATAATTCATATGCCATAAAATTCAACCTTTTAAGGTGTACAATTCAGTGGGTTTTAGTATATTTGGAGTTGTGCGTCACCGATATCTAATTCTAGAACATTTTCATCCCCTCCAAAAGAAACTCCGAGCTTATTAGCAGTTACTCTGCATTCCCTGCTCAGCCCCTGGCAGTTACTAATCTACTTTCTGTCTCGATGGATTTTTCTATTCTGGACATTTCATACAAATGGAATCAATCATACAATATGTGGCCCTTTGTGTCTGGCTTCTTTTACTTAGCATTAAGTTTTCAAGGTTTATCCATTTTGTAATATGTATCATTTCTTTTTATAACCAAATAATAGTCTATTGTATGGACATACCACACTTTGCTTATCCAGTCATCAGTTTATAGACATTTGAGTTGTTTCCACTTTTTGTCTATTATGAATAATGCTGCTATGAATACTGGTTTTTGTATGGACATATATTTTCATAGGAGTAGAATTGCTGAGTCATATGGTAAAAACTCTATGATTAACAGTTTGAGGAACTGTCTGGCCCTAGTTTTAAGAGTCCTGGCTGCCTTTGAGCTAATTCAGTATCCTCCGTAAGAATACACGAATTCCTTCCTTTCTTCCTCTTTAATCAACTGGAGTTGGTTTCAGTGACATCATTTGCAAACTCACGAGCCTTAACAAAGTCACCTACTTCTATTACTTCTGGTTTAGACTTTCCTGATTCCTCAGTGCCCTTTATATTGGCTCCATCTTTGCCTGCCTATTTGATATGCTTTAGTTTGGCTTTATTTTGGCTGCAAATATCAGGCACTGATTCCAGTTAGCTCAAGTATAAGAACGTTAAGAAAAACATATGATAAGATAATGGAAGCTTTCAGAAACCCAAGAACAGAAACCATAATGGGCTGCCTTCAGAGAAACTAGTGCTAAAAGCTAGTTCTTAATTTGAGATGGCTGTACAGACTTCAGCAATTAGAAATTCATAAGTCTTCACTGTATTTCATTATTATAGATATAGTTAGGCCATACTCCTTCCTGTCCTGTCTGGTAACTTCTCTTTTTGATTTCATGCCACCTCTCTGAGAGAGGGACTCTGATGGACCCAGTGTATGTTTCCATACCTGGCTATAGGTCATGGGAATCTAGCCAATCTATGGATTAGTGCCCTTGAATCAGATGCCCATCTCTGGTCTAATCATCCCTGAGAACATAGAGCTAGATCACATGGTACCAAACAGGGCTGCTGGGTCTAATTCTTCAGCAGGGGCCATGAATTAGAGCAGTTTTCACTAACTGATATTGGGGAGGAGGGCATGGTGATTGATTTTTTAACGAAAGATGGATCACCTATTTTGCACTCAACCTCTGTCTTTGGTCTTAGCAATTGTGCTAGGATATAGTTTTCTGAATTCAATCTCCAGCTTTATGTGCTGTGATCAAGGGTATGACAAGCCCCTTGTCCCATCCCAACCTAGTCATTCCTTGCTTAACTACCTCCTTGTGAGAGGAGTTGGATTAAACATACGTAGTGTAGGCAATTTGTTCCCTTGAATGATATGAACAGTAAAGGAGTAGAAAGAAGTCCCTGAGAAGGCCCTGTTCCCTGTTCCTATGAGAGACTCCCCCCATTTTCTCCCTCTCCCTCCCTATTGCCTAAAATGCAAAAGGCCAGAGACACAGCAAAGACTCATAGAGTGTAGAGAATTGTCAACAATTTCCTGGTCTACTTTTGATATGTCATAGCTGGAACAGTACAGGAAGCTCCTCGAGCCACAAGTTAAGCTTTGGAATAGGTGGAAGAGTAGCTTTAAGTACTTAACTCTTTTTAAAATTTTAATTAAAAAAATTTTTTTTTTCTTTAAAAGACAGCATCTTACTCTGTTGCCCAGGCTGGAGTGCAGTGGCACAATCATAGCTCCCTGGAGCTTCCAACTCCTCCCACCTCAGCCTCCTGAGTAGCAGGGACTACAGGTGTGTGCCACCATGCCCAGCTAATTTTTAATTTTTTGTAGAGATGAGGTCTTGCTACATTTCCCAGGCTGGTCTCAAACTCCTGGCCTCAAGCTATCCTCCCACCTCAGCCTCTCAAAGTATTGGGATTACAGGTGTAAGCCACTACATCCAGCAGTACTTACTTTTTATAAGGACATAACCCAAAGATAGAAGTTTATTTATAAAGGGAAAAATGCGGGTTTTAGTATGTTAGAATGAGAAATCATGTTTGAAATCAAAATATAAACTCTTATCATTGACATAAGAACTTTCCAAAATATTAAAATGTGTATATATACATATTTTTTTCATTAACAAAACAAAAAAAAATGTTTTAAAAACCCATCAAGTTTCATAAAGTCTTCCATTTGGAAAGCTATTCTGATTTCTAAAGTGATTAGGCCCATAGTCTGCCTTAATTTTTTTCTTGTTCCTCTGATTTTTTTTAAAAAATATGCTTCCCTGTGGCTAATGCCAGGTGAGCATTTGCCAGATTGTCTGGAAATACTCCAAAAGAAATATCTCACCCATATCTTTAAAGAAAAGGGCATTTCATACACATGTCTACAAGCTAAAGTAGCCTGAGGGTAGGGATGGGGGCAGTAGTAGAGGACAGAGAAAGGAGAGTTTCATATTTTACCACACTTTCTGAACTTTAGCATTTTAGGAATTTGAGTTAGCCGAGTCAGTTGTGAAAGACTCATACACAGCAGGAATTGGGAAAAGGAAAGATGATTTGCACGAGTTTTGTACTGCCTAACTGGATATACACGGTTCCATAACTGGGCACAGCGCAAACATGTTTGTTTATTTTAAGGCTGTCTGCTGCCCTGTATGGTGAGTTTGCTCAGTGAGCCAGAGTGGCACAGAGATGCAGAGTTGAGAGCCCAGACCTGAGGCGTCTGAAGGTAAGGGCCGGTGTCATCCCTGGCGAGCTTTCCCAATGCTGCCTGGCTATTGTCAGGAACAGTCCTCAGGCTTGCTCTTGGTAGTTTAAAGGGTCAAGTTGATTTAGCAATCATTTTTCCCTTTAGATTACTTGTTTATTCCTAAGTATATTCCAAAGATGCTGAATTCCCATCAGTAATGTGGGCATAAAATGTGACGAGATGAGGCTCAAGGTTTTAATGAAGTGCAGACTATAGATTTTAGAACAGAGAAGAGAGGTTCAGAGTGTGATGGCTAAGAGCATGGACTCAGAGTCAGACTACCAGGGTTGGAATCCCAGCCCTCCCCCTTCCTAGCCATGCAGTCGTGGGGAAGTTACTAAACTGCACTGTGCCTCAGTTTCCCCATCTGTAATTTGGGTATGAAATAGCTCCACTTTAATAGTGTCAATATAATTATTAAATGAATAAGGTGGTTAGGACATTGGCTGACATGTAGTAAATGATATATGAGCTTTTTAAATAAATAAAGTGGAATATACTGATGACCAGCAATTGACTCTAGAACTCTACATTCTCAGATGAGAAAGGGCACGAATGCTAGAAATGACCCAAATTGGGGCAAATCTAAATAAACTACAGTATGGTTATACTATATAACATTATGTAGCCACTTTTAAAATGAGGTATATTTACATATGCTGCTGTGGAATAGCCCCTGAGATATATTATTATGAGAGAGAGAACAAGTCCCAGTCCAGCATATGGAGGCATAAGTATGAGAACTAACATTTACTGAGTGTTTTCTATGTGGCAGGCACTGTTTGAAGAGCTTTACAGGTATTAACTCATCTATCTCCATAATAAAGAAAATACTTGTTTTTTTCCCATTGTGGAAATTAATGAGAAAATTGAGTCTCAGAGAGGTTAGATAACTTGTCTAAAGTCACACAGCTGGAAGGTAGATGAGCTGGGATTTGAATTCAGTCTTTCTTCAGTGTCCATTTATTAATCACCATGCTAAGCTACTGTCCTGGTGGTATAATCCCAGTTGTGTACCAATAAAAATATATACATATAAAGATAAATACATTTTTGAAAAAGGCCTGAAAGCATAGACACTAACCATTAACCTCTAACGAGTGGGAGTCAGTGCGGTCTGGTTGTGGCAGATGCTTAAGATGAAGGGGACTTTCACTTTTCAGTATTTACTTGTATATTGTTTCAATTAGTCAGTATAATACAAATATGAATTCATGTATTACTTTTGGAATTCAAAATATTTGTAAAATAAATGAATTCATATTACTTAACAAACACTTATGAAAGACTTACTCAATGCCAGACAGTGCTCCTAGTGCTTTATAAATATTAAATAACTTAATCCTCCTAAAAAAAAAATCTCCCTTTTGCAGAAAAGGAATTTGAGGTACTTATCACACAGCTTCTAAGAGGCAAAGCTGAGACTTGAACCCATACAGTTTGGCTGCAATTCTGTATTCTTAATTGCTATTTTATGTACATATATGTGAGCTGAACCACTGGTCTTCACACATTTTCAAATGCTAGACCAGGCTACCACACCCACCCTATTCCATGGGGAACACCCTTTAGTCTGGTGGTTAGAAGTATAGGCCCTAGCTGGGCGCAGTGGCTCATGCCTGTTATTCTAGCACTCTGGGAGGCTGAGGTGGGAGGATTGCTTGAGCTCAGTGGTTCAAGACCAGCCTGAGCAAGAGCAAGACCTTGCCTCTACTAAAAATAGAAAAAAATTAGCTGGGCGTGGTGGCATGCACCTGTAGTCACAGCTACTCAGGAGGCTGAGGCAGAATAATTGCTTAAGCCAAGGGGTTTGAGGTTGCAGTGAGCTATAATGATGCCACTGCACTCTAGCCTGGGCAACAGAGCAAGACTGTCTCTCAAAAAAAAAAAAAAAAAGTGTAGGCTCTGGAATTATACAAACATGGACTTGAATTCCATCTCTACTAGTTACTAGCTGTGTGACTTTGCCTTGGGCTAGTTATTTAACAGTTTGATCTCAGCATCCCCAACGGTAAAAAATGGAGACAATAATAGTCACTACATCATAAGGTTATGAGGATTAAAACATATTTATATATATAAAGTGCTTAGCACAGAACCTGGCAAACAGCAAGAAATAGATCAACATTAATTACTGCCATTATAATTTTTTTTTTGAGACAGAGTCTCACTCTGTCACTCCAGGCAGAGTGCAGTGGCATCATCATAGCTTACTGCAACCTCTAACTCCTGGGCTCAAGCGATCCTCCTGCCTCAGCCTCCTGAGTAGCTGGGACCACAAGTGGGCACCGGACACCTGGCTAAGTTTTCTGTTTTTTGTTTTTTTTTTTAGTAGAGTTGTGGTCTTGCTCTTGCTAAGCCTGGTTCAAACTCCTGAGCTCAAGCTATCCTCCTACCTTGGCCTCCCAGGTGTTAGGATTACAAGTGTGAGCTATTGTGCCAGACCACTGCCATTATAATTATCAGTGTATTAGCTACACTGTACCCCCTTCCCAACTCCCATTAAGATTGGGGTAATCTTTTTCTCCCATCTTTATTTGGGATGCAAAGATACATATTTTTGGTCTAGCAATTCGACTATAAGTAATCAACTTTTTGATGTGCTTGCGAAAAGTGCACCAAGGCATATGTATAAAGACATTCACTGAAGTGTTTGAGCAATGAACTAGAAACCACCTAAACATCCATAGTTAGGAAACTGATTAAATAAATTTGATACATCCAAATATGGAATGACAGTTGAAGATCCTGAAAAGGCCCAATAAATAACAGCCTTCTTCCCTGCTCAGATTTTGAACAAACTGAGAAATCAAACAAAGGAGTTACAAATGCAGGCTGAAATATCTCTGATAAAGACTAAGTTGGATGCTGTACTGTGTGCTATCTCATATTAAGTGAGAGAAAAATGGCTTCTTACTACTGAAACCCTGAAAGGGCAGAACATTCTCCAGTTGTGCCCAATTCTGGAGGAGCAGAAGGCCCTCCCTCTCTCTAGGCAACTCATCCTAAGAAGAAAAGGTCAGAATTGAACCTAGCATGTCTAGCTTACCCTCCAAAACTTGTTATTCAGATCAGTCACTCTGCACTCAAGAGGCAGAGGAAATAAAGGAACAGAAAGAGGCCAGGAGTGACATTAATTGAGTACCTTTCACTTGGAAGGCACAGACGTTAAAAGTAGGGAGCATATCTGTTGTACAGGTTTGGGAAAATCCCTGAGATGGCATTTTAGGTGAAAACATAAAGATGCAAGAAGATAAACATGGTAAGATCTCTTTTATGGAAAATCTTGTTAGAAGACATACACAAATATGTAGTAACAAGGATGCACAAAAAATAGTAATAGTGGTTATATTTTGGGGAGGGATTCAGGGCAGAAGAGGAAGCTTTTATTTTCCCTTTTATACATTTTTTTTGACTGTTCTAATTTTTTTCCCATGTCTATGTGTTACTTTTTTTTTTGTTAAATATTATTAGGGGTTATCTGGACTGTGAGATTAATGACCATTATTGCTTTCTTCTTTACACTTCTCTGCAAAAATAAGTTACAATAAATGTTATTTTGAAAAATAAAAACAAGGCAGAGGTTTAAAAAAAGTGCCTCTCTAGCCTTGGGAGTCCTAATGAGCTATAATCATAGAGACGCCAGACTAGTCGAAATTGGAAGAAAGAGCTATAATCACAGGAAAAGAACTCTCTGCATAACTTGAAGTATCCCAGAAAAAGCAGCAGCAATGATGGCAGGGCTGACTTCAGGAAAGCAGAGACAGGCGTAGCCGTGGTGAGGCCTGCAAGGGCTTGGGTGTGTGTGTGTGGGGGGGGGGTCAATAACGTGAAATGATATCAGAAAATGAAAACTGCCACCCAGGACCCGAATAGCCCAAGAAAGGGAGGATGGAAGGGTCTAAGATGTAAAATAAACAGGAGGTGAATTTAGGAGTAAATGCTAACGTGATTATGACTCATGGTCTGATGGTCCTCAAGGCTTGAGTGGCCTTGGAGAAACCGGGTCATAGTTGTGCAACCAAGGTACTGCACTGGAGAAACACGATGGACGATTGAGCTGCCTCCTGCAGCCCCAGGTAATCGAAATGAGGTCAGTGTGACGGAGCCTGCAGCAAGGCAAGATAGCTGCCTGAAACAAGTATGTATTCTATCTCTCCTCCTCCTGCCTGCCAGAGCTCTGGCAGGGCACGTCATCACAGCAAAGCACGCATGTGCCCTAATTACTTGCCACGCTCCTCTGTCCCTAGACCAGACCCTATAAAAGAATTCCAAAGAATTGATTTTCACGGGAACAAAATACAGTAATTCATGTTGCAATCCTGCCCAAATCACTGAACAGATACTTTAAGACCTAAATTCCTTAAAACAGCTTTGATTTACTAGACACCTCACATTCCAATCGGTGTTTGAAGTGCGTGCAGCTGCCCACGTGAAGCCATTTCTCACTGTTCTCTGGCAGTTAAATGCTCAAAAACAAAGATATTTCTCAAACTTCCTTTGATTCTCATAAAATGAAAGCAGCCATTACATAATAAAGCACAAAGCTCCGTGGGTTAAGAAGTCCCTGATGTTTTTCCTTCCTTCAGTCATTTTCTTTGTTTAAAGTCTTCAGAAACAGTGAGCGTTCAGGAAGAAAAAACGTCTCCAACAGGAAAATGAGTGTGAGAGTTAGTCAGCAGCTAGACTCACTCATACGTCCATGAGGTTGTAACTTAATCTCAACAACATAGTCTTTCCTGGAAGAGACTTGAGCAGCGATTTATCATTTTATAATTTGTGGTTCAAATCTGAGCCATAAACCAAGCAGCTGTATTGGTTTGAGGCACTTTTGAATCGTTTTTTAAAACCCCAGGAGGCAGGAAGACAGCTTCAAACTTGAGGCCCCAAACTCTTGGGATTTCACTGAGAGAGCACAAAGGACAAGGTTTCTGTACTCACTCTCTTTTCTTAGGAAATGTATGGAATGCACGCCTTTGTTTGTTTTAGACTTGGGAAAAAAAGCAGACTTTGATAGCTGGAGCCATGAGCTGGCCCCCTCATATCTTATGACGGCGGGTTTTCATGTTACAGGGTCCCCTGGGAAAAGAAGCTGGAAGCGGAGAGGGGGGAAATGGGTGGAGAAAGGGGAAACAAGGGGAAGGGAGGAGTGCCGGAGATAACTCTGCTGACTTCACGGTTTTCCACCCGGGCCTGCCCTGCCTACCTCTGTTGACATCAAAGCTCATTGAGAGTCCCTATGTGCTGGCTCAGTCAGGCCTGCCTGCTGCTAGTGGCAGAAGGACTTGGCAAGTAGCCCTACAACACAATTGAGGACAAAAGTTCTGAAATTAACTTTTCCTTTAAAAATAAAAAAGATGTTCAGCTCCGTGTGGCAGCTCTGGGTCCCCTGTGCAGGAGTTCAAGCATCCCCCAGGGAGAAAGGTAGCTTTTACAAAGATGTCTCTGGAAACTTGGGCAGCTTCCCAAGGTTTCTCACTGGTTCTGCAGCAGTGTTGGCTCTCTGTGGGCTGATGGGTGTGGCTTTTGCAATCATGTTGGGGCGCCCGGATTTGGGAAGACTTGGCTTCTCTCCTCCGGCAATGCAGGGCATCAGATTTTTGCAGGCGGGCTGAGCCATTCCAGTCTCTCCTCTCAGCTCCCCCTGCTGGGATTTACTTGTTTTCGGTCTTGTCTCTCTTTTCCTCTCCCCAGGGAGAAAGCAAAGGAAATAAGAGGACCATCCTGTCTGCTATCATTTATGACCTTCAAATCTGCTTATCACTCGAAGCCAAGGACCAAAACAGTCGCAGCACCCTCGCTGAGCAAAAGCAGTTGCCATAGATTCCACATGTTGAAACCAAGTTGGACAGCACAGGTTTAAAATACATCCCTGTGGATGCTCTTTCACAGTTCTCTCCTCCCTCAGCCCCAGGCCTGAGGAATGTCACCCTTAGCCATCTTCTCCTGTTCACTGTGAATTTAAAAATCACCCTGGGCTAGAAGTAGATTCCTTGGAAATCCAGCTCCAGCTGCAAAACCTAAGCACAAAAAGTGGGTTAAAGGTTCTGTAACAGATTATATAGATGATAGTTATAAGTCACAGGATGCCAGCATTTTCTCTTTTTAACTTTACCGCTGCTAGTTCTTGGTCCTGGCTTGAGATGGCTCCTGGGGGAATCTAGCCTAGGCGTTTCTGGAACATGGGCACACTGAGGGCCTGTAAAGTACTTGTGCTGAAAGGCATGTTGAAGAATGCATGACTCTTGTCCTTAAGGGAAGTGATAGAAATGTCACATTTTAGATAAGAAATTGGTGAGTGAGGTAGTCCAAACCTTATATTTTAAAACCAGGGATTTTAAAATTGGGAAATGAGGGCTTAGAAAAATTAGTTAAGAGATTTGTCTAAGGTAAGGTTTCAATAGTTAACCCCACAAACAAGAATTACTACCTAAGTCCGTTTATAGCAAATGCATCTTTGAGGACTCAAAACCAGGCTTACTACAAGAGATGCATCGAAGTTATTTTATGGGTAAGGTAGCTGCAATCCTGCCCTTGGTTTTCTAGACTCAAACTGACTCCCTGAGACTGCCAGTGCATTTGAAAATGATTCAAAACACTTTTTGGAGAGCTATCACAATTGAGCTTGCAGGCATTCTTGGGGCCCCTTTCCAAAAAGAAATGGACCAGCATTCTGTCTGGGCTAGACCCAAGTCAGGCTCTGCCTGCCTGGGAGTGTGTCATCTCTGCCTTTGACTGTCTGATGGCTAAAGCTCCAGGCCTTTGCTCCTCAATCAACACCACCAAATATCTGAAGTGTTGGCTCGACTCACAGGCCTTAATCTTTAGCTCCCACACAGTGCAGGCAATTCTTTTTTTAAAGAGACATTAAGGACATATTAAGTTTCTCTTCCCTGAATTCTCTTTCTCAAACTCCCATCATTGTCCCTTTACTACTATTTACTGAGTGCCTAGAATGACCTATGTACTGGGGCAAACGAGGCAGACTTAGTCCACGCCTTCGTGGGTCTTTAAATGCCATGGGTAATCATTGTATCATTGTATAACCAAGTTAGAGATTAAAAAAAATAAAAGATGATGGACAGCTCACAGCCTTCTGTCCCATTAATACTGCATTCACTCCACCTAACAAAGTAAGGGATCTAATATTCAAGTTCTTCAGTGTTCTCTTGGCTTGCTTCCCAGCTGTGGTTAAATTCTCTGCATGCTCATTCCTCCTTTTCTGGATTACTTGTGGAATTGCCAAGAGGGCAGAGGCATGAAGAATGCAGGCAGTGAAAGAGAAAAAGCATCTGCAAACGACTGACTGAAGCCAGTTATAGTTAGACAGGGTCAGAGTTCCCAGTTGCAAGCAACAGAGACCAACTCCGATTGATTTGAGCACTAAAGGAATTTGTTAAAATGCTATTGGGCAACTTATAGAATCACTGGGGAAGGCTTAGAATACACGCGACCCAGGAATTCAAAATCATAGCCAAGGCCACAGGCACAACTACAGCATAGAGGGAAAGACAAGGATACCACTGCCACCACTGCCCAATGCTGTACCCCCACTTGTACTGCCACCATCTTCATTCAGCCCTGGACACTGGATAACGCCATGAATACCGCTGCTCTGAGAGCCTGTATATTTTTGTAGCCTTGGAGCCTCTGCCCAAAAGGGGTCCCTATTTATTGGTGGCAGTAATTCTGATTCCATCTGGAGCAGGTGAATCTGCTTGGCCAAGTCTTGGGTATGTGCCCATGTCCTACATACAAAGGAGACTGGAAAAGAAAGCATCTGGTCCTTGGGGCTCTTTTTTAGGGCACCAAGATTAATAAAGTGGTAAATTCCTAAGCATGGGAAGGGAGTTCATATGCTGAGTAGTCAAAAATGACCCTGCCTAAACCCCCTTCCTCTAATCCCACGTGATGGGGAGAGCCTGGGTCAACATTTCTGGCTGGCCAGAGACTTGGAAACGAGTTCAGTATACACATTCCAGCACTAAGCCCAGTATCCACTGACCTGAGAAGCAACCCCCTTAGGCAAGCAAGTGCAGCACAACCGGGTTGACCTCTGTGCAGAGAAGGAAAAGACTTTTCCTTGGCTGGCCCCCTCTCTCCCACAGAATTCCCCTGTTATCCCCAGTAAGGAGAGAAGGAGCAGTGGGAAGGCTGTTTGAGTCTCCCCACCTGCACCTGGACCAGCCCTGCCTGCTCTAACTATCCTTTTCACACCAACAGGAAAGAAATAGAAGCTGCTGCCATCTAAAAAGAAAAGACAAAAGCTTGTGCTAGAGATTTGAACCTTTGGCCTTGACCTCTCATCCCGGGCCTGCTGCTTAGACTTTTGATAATCTATGGGTCCTGACATATGGTGGGTCATCATGGTCTTGCCACTGCTAGCCACCAAGTGCTAGTGCTGGCACCTGAGATGGGGGTGGGTGGGCAGGGAGAAGGGACGTGTGTTAATCAGCAACCCACAGCTCCTGGGCCTCAAAGCCCCAGCCCAAAGTTTTCTCTCACTGATGTTGTCCAGTGGGGATGTTTTATCTGTGGTTTGTATTTTGTTTGTTTTAGTCTCCCACCCATTAGAGAAGTTGGTTTTTTTAAAAAAAGAGCTCCAATTAAAACAAAAAGTGGAAACTCTTTTTTGAGTCATCTAATTATTTATTCCCTGCTTTTGAAAGAGAGGCAAACTAACCCCAAAATGTAGCACTCATTAAAGGATAATCCACAGGTTCAGGAAGTCCCTCAAGTCATTCGTAGGATCCTACCCTGGGTGCGTCCTTGGGGACACACTGTTTTCCTTTGTTCCTTTCCTGGGGATGTGGCTGGGAAGCACCTTCTGAGCAGGGTGCGTAATTCTGACTGTCTAGCTTGGGGAGAGGAGGGTAGGGTGGCAAGTGGAATGTGCCTGTTCCCATTCTTTCTTCTACTCCTCACCACAAACCTAGCTTTCACCCCATCCCACTTTTTCCTTAAGGCAGACAGAAGCTCCCAGAAGAGCCACAGAGGAAGCCTTCATAAAAGCTCTGGGCAGTTGAAAACTTCCAAGTGCCCCTTTATGAACAAGATCACTAGAAACCAATAAATTTCTAGCTTAGCTCCTTATAAAAATGCCTTCACTGAGTCAAGGTTCAATACTGTAGTCCTGACTTTCTTAGAGGGTAATCATAAGAAATAACCAGAAAAAAAACCCAAAACACTGTTTTTTGCATCTTCTGAAAACTCAATTGAAGACATTGTCCATTATGTTTCTCAGAGTCCTATTAGGATCTATGTGATAAATTTCACTTAGAATTTAGCATGAGGATAAAAGATTACATTTCCTCATGAGCTGATATTGCTTCCTTTTTTTCAGACAGTAAGCGTGAATGACATAACCAATTGTGTTTCCCTTTTTGATTTAACTGTCAGGAAGCCCAGACTTTAATTTGGCATCCATTGACAAGATTATCTTATCTCTGGTTCCTGGTCTTCTCCTTCCTCTATATGGTTTCTCATCTTCATTTTCATCATTACTTTAACTGTCTCGTCTATTTTCACATTTAGGTTACACCAGAGGTCACCCAGAAGTTGATCTCACTTTCTTACAAGGTTAGAATCACTGTCGTACTTCCAGGCTACTTGGAGACACTAACTCACAGGCTAGCACATATGGAACTATTAGCAGAATATGTTCAAGTATTAAATTAGAAGAAAAAGGGTTTTAGGGATTGAGGAGACAGGTCAGTGAAGACTGGAGAAGTCAAAGGCGGCTTCCTGAAGGAGGTGGTGCTTATAGTAATCTTTTAAGGCTTAGAGTCAGTTTCAGGGTTTCAAATCATTGGACCAGTTGTATGATTTGGTTTGGATGATAGGAGGCTCTGGGGTAAGTACCTGAGACTTTGTCTGGTTGACTCTTTCTTTGCCTAGTTGGGGCAGGTTCTGAACCTCTCTGAGTAGCTGGTACATTGCTTTCTGGGGATCCACTATATGAGGATGATATCGTCAGTCCTCGGTAAAATGGTGAAGTACGTGGGACTGATCTGGATGCTGTTGACATTTAGGATGGGATAATTCTTTTTTTTTTTTTTTTTTTTTTTTTTGAGACAGAGTCTCGCTTTGTTGCCCGGGCTAGAGTGAGTGCCGTGGAGTCAGCCTAGCTCACAGCAACCTCAAACTCCTGGGCTTAAGCGATCCTACTGCCTCAGCCTCCCGAGTAGCTGGGACTACAGACATGGGCCACCATGCCCGGCTAATTTTTTTCTATATATATATTTTAGTTGGCCAGATAATTTGTTTCTATTTTTAGTAGAGACGGGGGTCTCACTCTTGCTCAGGCTGGTCTCGAACTCCTGACCTTGAGTGATCCACCCGCCTCGGCCTCCCAGAGTGCTAGGATTACAGGCGTGAGCCACCGCGCCCGGCCGGGATAATTCTTAATTGGAACTATCCCACCTACTGAAGTATGTTTAGCCTCCTGGTCCCCATCCACCAAATAGCAGTAGCAATCCCTAGTCATTGGGACAATGCCTCCATGCTTTCCCCCCACCCCTGGGGGACAGGACCACACAAGTGAGACCCACCACTCCCTCATATGCTGGAGATTCTCTCCAGCCACCACCCAAAGCTAGAATTTCCAGATTTAGCAAATGAAATATAGAATGTCCAGTCCAATTTGAATTTCACATAAATGACTAATACTTTTTAAATATAAGTATGTACCAAATATTGCATTACTTGTTGTTTATCTGAAATTAAAATCTAACGAGGGGATCCTTGTTTCATCTGGAAGCCCTGCCCACTACTCTTCACCACCATAGACATTGTTCCGTGTGCTGAATCATTCTCTACTTCTTTGTCACGACACTTCTATTCTGTACTCCCTCGTGTTCATTGTCTGTGCTAAGTCTCAGCGGGGTGGTAAATACTTTTAATCAGATGAACAAATTCTTCTTAATGTGTAGGCTAGTTATCCCATCCAGATATGTTACCTTGACCTGGTTAAAGTATACACCAGTCCCCAAACCCTCAAACTTAATGGCGGTGGGAGGACAGATAAGGAGAGAAGGGCCATTCTTAGGGCTCATGGCTGATGCCAATGGACCCTAAGATCTCCGTGACTCATAACATTGGCTGTACAATGGGAACTTTAAGCACCGCTGCTGCCTGGTCCTACCCTTAAAGACTTGGATTGAATTAGTCTGGGGCGGAGACTGGGCCCAGGGATTTTTTTAAACCACACCCCCCTCCTAGGGTGGTTTTAACATGCAGCTAAGGGCAGAATCACTGCTGTACTTCCTGGGAAAAGAGAAAGAAAGGAGAGAGCAAAATGGTGGAAGAGAGGGAATGAGAAAGCATGAGACCAGATTTCAGGTGCTCTACTTGGCAGAGGTCATTGAGAGGATTTGGAAGACTCCAGAGGCAAACACATTCCAATCAACAGAGGAAGAACAGTTCAAGAAAGTAATATACTCCGAATGTGTTCCACTTTGAGCAAAACAGATGTAAAACAGTACTTCTGAAGAACCCAGAGAGCCCTTCATTTTGTGCCAGAAGCTGTCCTGAGAGATGCCCCAGCTTACCAAAAAAAAGTCCCCTAGGGAGAGTCCCATTTTCTTTATTACTCAGTGATTCTAACCTATGCCAGCAGCAGGTTCAGAGCCCGGGCCGCTCACACACATGGCCTTGCCGGTGTTGGCTGAGGAGCAAGCTTCTGATGTCACCATGGGCACCTCGGCGAAAGAGGCTCCCTTCTCGGCTCCGCACGGGCTGTGAGCCCAGGATGTCAGTCCCAGTGCCATCAGCACACGCCTCCCTCCCTTCTGACAAGTAGGTCAGCATAGATGGGGCTCCAGCCTCCACCAAGAGAGCTGCTTGCTGCTGGCAGGAAGCTGCTTCTGCAGAATTAAAAACCATCAGAGCTGATCAAAGGAAGTGCAGGGCAGGCTGGCGGGCGGGCCAGATCCTAATCTCTGCTTGCTGGCCTCACACATCACTGCACATGAGTCACCCCGCTGAGCTCAGCGGACATGCTGTTTGGATTAGGCTTTTACAGGCAAGCTTTGCCAAACTCGCCTTTGCTGTCTTGCTGCATAGAGCAGCAAAGAGGCAAGGCAGGAAAGTGGGGATGTGGGTTGCATGTGGTTGCCCAGGTGCCAGGGAGGAGGCGGTCATCTCCCCAGGTACGGAGGACTGTGGCTTCAGGGGGTGGCTGTGAGTCCTCATGCTCCCAGCCCATCTTCTCTGCTCAGCTCAAGAAACCAAGCCCCTAGCAGCCCCACACATCCTTCCTCTTTCCCCGGCTCTCCAATTAAGATGTACTATTACAAGACAGGCATCTTGCCTCTTTCAACCATTTGCCTCTCAACCAGCAGGAATTCCTTTTCTCAAAAGCAGGCAACACTTCACCACTCAGGCATCTTGCCTCAAAAGCAGTGGAGTCCAGTGAAAAAGGGAGGGAAGTCAGAAAATAAAAATTCCTAAATTAAGAGCCAACCCATAAAAGCCAGGGTTTCCCCTAGTGCCTGGCTGGTGTGACATCACCATGAATTACTCAATGAAAATGGTGTCAGAGTAGCAGCTCGATTGTATGTGGAAAGTCTCCTCAAGAAACAGAACTCTGCAGAAAATAAGCAGAGGTAGAAAAATCCAGCCCTGCACTTAGGTCTTTTTGGGCTGCCTCCTGAGGGGCTGATTTTTCTGGGCAGAGAGTAGGGTGGGATTCTCTTCCAAGCAGGGTCTTGGTGCTCAGGAGTTGTAGTAGATAAAACTCAGTGGTTTGTTTTGCTTCCTTCTCTGGAAGCAGTGGTAGGAACAGGATCAAAATCCTTTGTTTCAGATTCTGCCAAGTTTTGCTTCTGTGCATGGTAACTTGGGAAGAAGCAGCCCCCACTATTTTGTAAGCCAAGGATTCTTGGCTTGTAATCTCTGCTGGGATTCTCTTTACAGTATTTTAGATTCTCATTTATTAAAGGCATCTAAATGGTGGTGGCAGTCCTTGACACTTTCAAAATAAATATTGCCACCAGTCCCTACACCACTCTTGACAGTAAACCACAAATTTCCAAACTTACCATTGCTCAATTAGCTGTAATTTAAAAAAAAATTTTTTTTTTCTTGTTTTGTTCATGGCTTTTCAGGTGTCTTCTCATCTCTCTATAATTCTCATGGTAGTCAAATTTGGTCACGAGCCTGTCTTGTCCCTCCTTTCCTATTAATTTCCTTTCCTATTTAATTCCTATTAAATGCTTTCCTAGTATTTTCACTTTAAAATAGACATGGAGGTGGAAGGCACCACCCTGAACAGCCTTCCAGTTACTAAAGTGTGGCGGAGTGGTTAGGGTGGGACTGTCAGGCAATCCTGTGTTTGAGCCCTGGCTCTGCCACCAGATAGCAGTGTGATCTTGGAGCAATTTTCTTAACCCCTCCCAGCCTCAATCTCCTCATCTGTAAAATGTGGATAATAACAGTTCCAACCTCACTGATGAGGCTTAAATGAGCTAACGCAAGTACAACATTTAGTAAAAGTCCCTGGTACCTAGTAAACACATAATAAGTATATTATTCTTTATTTTACCATAATTTCTCTGAAACCAGCATTATATAGCTAATGGTTCTACAGCCAACAATCATTCCTTCTGAAAGTCCTCAGTTCCCAGAGTTACAGTTTGTTTTAATCAAGAGTATCTGCTTGAGGTGCCTGTGCTTGATTGGAATGGTCCTGGTTCTTTGTTAGGAAAAGACCATGACAGAGGAGGAGGAGGAGGAAAGGATCCTTTATAAGTGATTAAAAAGAGGTACTTATACTTGGGGTTTTCTTTCTGTAACTAAGAGAAGGAAAATCCCAGAACTCTTGAGGGCTTGCTATGGATGGGGGACAGGGAGCACCGACCCAGTCTTGGGTGGGAATTAGATGGGACTCAGTGTATCGAAAGAGGACATCCACTCAGCTTGTACCAGTTCCCTGGGTAGCAGGGGTGGTGATCACGAGCAAAGGTCTTTCCATCCGGAAGGGCACAGTGATGGGCAGCCTTTCTGGGGCCAGGTGGGTCCTGGGCACAGTCTACAGGTGGGGTAGGGGCTGAGGAAAGTGGGCTGGAGCTGCTCTGTGTAACAACAGCAAAGGTATATCCTTATTTAGTTGTGCAGAATATGCTGCCTGTAGGAAGACCCCCTCGCCAATATGGATTGAGGCTGAGACTGCTTGTCTCTGGGTGTGTGCATGTGATCTCAGAGCCACTCACAGGAGATCAGAAGACCACAGGAAGAATGAGGAGGGATATCTCGACCTCATGTTGGCAAAGAGACCCTGAAAAGAGCAGGAACTGGAGAAATGAAGCCTACCATGCATTATTCTGGGAATCACCTTACTGCAAGGCTTGATTTCTAACTGAGTAACTCAGACTGTGAGAAATGTATTGCTGTGGATTACCTGTATTTTATAGTATTATCCTATTTGGAGAAGAGGGACAAGGGTTGGGTGAACCCTGTTGAGTGGGGATACCATGAAGGGGGGCCCCATTAAAATATAAGCACTGGGAGGGCTTGGTTCACTGCTCTGTTCCAGCACCTGGAATAACATGGTGTCCCTGCTTAGTTTCCTGTTGCTGGTATAACAAATTATTCACAAACGTAGTGACTTAAAACACCACACATTCATTATTTTCCTAATCTGGAGGTAGACCTACAATCGAGGTGTTGGCAGGGCTGCATTCCTCCTGGAGGCTCTGGGGAGAATCCATTTCCTTGCCCTTTCCAGCTTCTAGAGGCTGCCTGAGTTCCTTCGTCCCTTCCTTGCATCCCTCCAACCTCTGCTTTCATCTTTACATCCTCTCTGACCCTCCTGCCTCCCTCTTTCCCTTATAAGGCTCCTTGTGATTACATCATGCTCACCCGGATAATCCAGGATAATCTCCCGATCTCAAGGCCCTTAACTTAATCACAGCTGCAAAGCCCATGTAAGGTAACACAGTCACAGGTTCCAGAATGTGGACATTCTTGAGGCTCACTACTCTGCCTACTGCACCCCTGAGGCAAGGGAAGGTGGCAGCCCTGAGTCCCAGGCCAGGACCTGTAGGCCAGTGAGCGGAGGCCCTGGCTGGGTGTGGAGTTTAGGAGCAGGTGAAAGCAGAGGAACAGGCTGCACTGTGAACTGGCTCTGGGGATGAGAAAACAACTCTCTTTCTGCAAATACGCTGGAGAAAGGGGATTCTTGGTGACAGAGGCAGATAGACTCTGCTACTAGGAATACAGGGGCTGTCCAGGCAGCAGACACTCAGGTTGCAGTTCTTTTCTAATTTGGGAGTTAAGACTTTGAGACAATTTGTAAAGTGCAGCGCTTGGTTTATGGCAGATGTGCAATTTGCTAAGAGCCATCTATCACTAATACCAGAGGGAGAGGGGCCAGGAAGGTTCCAGAGCCCCAGCTTCCTGCAGAGATAGGTCACACAGCTCTACGTCCTTGACCTTGGGGAAACAGGAAGAAGACCTGTCAGAAGGGAATAAAGTATGAGTCAGGTGTGCAGAGGTAGAGTTTCAAACGCTCTTTATCTTAACTTCTTCCCACACAAGCTAGGAGGAAGCATCTGGCCGGTTCTTTAATGAAACTTGGAACTCGCTGTCAAGAAGGAAATATTCCTGTGGTTTTTCTGTAGGGGAAGAACATAATAAATCTTTCTGTTGTTGAAGGAACACCTTTCAGTGGTGTCGTTTTGAGAGGGATATATTATTCTTAAAGTGTACGTGCTTGAAAGTTCGTTAGCATCAGGCTGTTGGGAAGCTTCACACAGACGCTGAAAGCCAGGAACGAAGTACAGGAACAGAGCACATGGTTATGAGCTGGTGGTCACAAGCTCTGTAGCAGTCACAGAGGATACAGATTTAAGAAATATGCATTCCTATTAGAACAGTGAGGTTTTGGGGGTGTTGGCTCTGAAAAGCTCATTCGTGTCTCCCCCTGGACTTCCTGTGGAGCCTTCCTCCAAAAAGGAGGGTTTTGTAAGTAGTGCCCACTTGGATCAGTCACGTGTGGTAGAAAAGAGGATGAGATCTTGCTCTCAAGGAGGTCATTCATTCTGCACGAGTGTGTCGACTCTGTGCCATATGCCTGGCACTGTTCTGGGTGCAGGGGATACAGCAGTGACCCAGACAACAGATAATCAATATGGATCAGGTTGTGATAAAGGGGACAGAGACCAATAAGGCGGAATAAAGGGCTCGAGGGTGGCAGTGAGTGTGCCCTTTGATGCAGGGATGGGGAAGGGCCTCAGATAATGGGATACTTGTGCAGAGAGCTGAAAGCACAGTGGGCGGAGGGGCAAGTCAAGCAGACGTCCTAAGGGTGTTCTAGGCGGAGGGAACATCCACCAAAGCAGATGCAAACAGCTCATCTTTAGTGAACGCCCTCTTGTTAGGCATAGCCCTCACCCACACTGCAGCTCCGGGCACCTCCTTTGCATAACATGTCCCAGTCCCTGGCATAATCCTGCATAAAGTGATGAGAACCTGGGAGAGGGCAAGAACAAGAAGGCACAAGAGCTTTTGAAGGGAAAATCAACAGCACGTTGTGACTGTCTATGCTGGCTGACTTGGGTTTGGCATCTGGGAGCCTGGGGTTAGAGGACCTGGCCACAGGTAGCAGCCCAAAGGCTATGTGGGATCTCTGTGACTCAGGATGGGCTTATCGGTTTTTCCTTGGGGGAAAGGGTCACTCCAAGCTATGATTTATGACTTATGACTCAATGAGTCAACACAATGTACCTGTTCTGCCTAAATCCCCTGAGCTTTGATATATAGATTAGGTGCAGAGATTGCAAAGGAGGAGCACACAGCAAACAGAAATACTTATACTGAGATTGCTTTTGTGTGAAGCAACATTTCCCCTCTGCTCCATATGTGTGCAAGCCTCATTAGTACAAATGTCAATTGGATTTTTCAAAACTTTTGCTGAGTGGTGTCTATTTTCAAGGCACTAACTTTTCAAGAAGCTATGCATTTCTACCTTGACAATATAACTTCAAGTAATAAGTATAAGGTAGTTTAAGGGAAAAAAAGGTGGTTTTCAGATGAGAAAGTGATGCTCTTCTAATACCCTGAATATCCAGGGGGCATGGAGCAAAGTCAGGCTCTGACATGCCTCTTATTGTAAACTCTGAAGGCTCCTGGCCCACAGTCTCTCCACAGCTTACCCTGAGCTAGCTGAGCACTTTTCCTCACGAGTAAAATGCAAATAGCAATGTTCTTAGGGCCAGGGCATTTCTTTCTTTCTCCTGGGGAGTTCATGAATTTCCAAGGTGCTTCTCTGCTAAGCTGAGATTTCATGAAGTATATGTTATGGAGAGTCTTACTATAATGCCTTGCACTAATACTAAATACTAAGTAGATACCAACAGATACTAAATAAATACAAATGCCTACAGAGGTTATGTTAAAAAAGAAAGTCCTTATTAGTTAGAGATGCATGCTAAAGTATGTATGAGTGAAATGGCACTGTGTCTGGGACTTGCTCTTAAAAATTCCAGCAGAAAAAAAAAAATAGTGTGCATAGTAGTGGGGGTGGGGCAATAGATGAAACAAGATTGGCACCTGTGATTGTCCAAGCTGGGTGGAGGGCACATGGAGATTCTTTATTCCCTGTCTCTCACTTTGCATTTGTTTGAAATTTTTCATAATAAAAACTTATAAGAGAGAAAAAACAAGATGTCAGTGTCTGATCCACTCTTTTCCCTGTTGACTCTGTAGTTACATAATAAAGCAGGGATCCTAATGTGGGGAATTTGATTATGGGAGTTCTTGCAGTATGACTTCAACAAAGAGGAAAGTTTGATGGATTATTTCTGGAGAGTGGAGCAGTCAGGGTTTCCAAGAAAAGTGATGTTGAAATGAATAATGAAGATTCCCTGCTCAGTGATGCAGCCCACAGGGTTCTTGACAAACGTTCTGGGAAATCACGGAAGTGGACAGTGTCACCTATGCAGCTCAACACCGATTTGTGCAATGTAGGAAAAGCCCACATAACCCCCTTGCAATATCACTCAGTCCCTGGAGGACATTAGTGGGATTTACTTGTATTTTACACCCAGGGCTATAGCTGGGATCATGTGGCAGTTGTAGCTCCTGCATCCTGGCTCTCCGGATATGGTATTCTCAGAAGCCTCAGTGCCTTCCAGCAGGGACACCAATGAGGGAGGTGTGTGCAGTGCAGCCAGGCAGCTTGCAGCCAGCCTCCCACATTCTCACTGAGCCCAGCAAAGAGGACTGGAATGCAACACGGGAAGTTCTCTCTTCTCAGCCCCCATCGCTGGGCCTGTAGGGTGGGGTGGAAATTGGCTTCTGGGTGACCACACCCAGCTCCCTATCCACTCTGCCCAGAGACTTTACATCCTCAACAGCTGCTGTCTGTGTTTGGCTTTTAACTCGGTTGCCTTGACCCAGCTCCCAGAGACCAGTTCACAGGAGACAACTGTGACACTGGCGTTCCAGTCATATCTGACCTGAACCCCCTCCCCATGGCCCCTCCTGCCACACGCATTGTATCCCTTCATTTCATTTCTAAGATAAGATTTATCTCAGAAAGTAGATCTTTGGTTTTCTCCATGGTTTTGTTCTAGCGTTTCTTAAGACTGATTCCAAACACTCATCACTTAAAATGTGGGAGGAATTGGCTAATTTTTTTTTAAATGGGCTTCAGTAGAATAAAGAATAAGATGATGTAGATGTAATTATCTGGTATTGCCTGGACCACTCTGGGGTATGAGAGTGGACAGTGAATGATGCTTTAGGAAGGACCTTGGCTCTTCTGTGCCATCGTTAATTTTATAAATCAAGATATGATAGGGGTTATGAACTTCTGTGATACTGCCTTTTTAAGGGCTCATCATCCCTTAAAATCATACAAACCCTTCAATGTGGTAATAGCCCTCCTGGAAATTTCCACCAAGGAAGTAATTCAAAAGAAGAAGGGGAGAAGTCTTTATATATACTAGATGTTTGTAGAAGAATTACTGATAAAAGTGAAAACTGAAAACAATTTAATGCGTAGCAGCAGGGGAAATGGTTAAACAAATTATGGCATATCCATGAAAAACCATAAAACCACAAGAAAAGACAATTAGGAGGCCTATGCAAGGGCAAGAAAGAGTGTTTATTAACTGCTGTCAAACAAAAAGTGGTACACAAAAATTATATGAGCATTATAAGTATGTAAAATATTTCCATATCTCAATAGAGACTAGAAGAAAATTTGGGAGAAGAGAAAGTGGTTGTAGTAAGTGGCAGAACTATCAGTGATGTTTTTCTTTTTAAATACTTTTGGTATTATTGTAGACTTGTTTTAGTAACAAATAATTCCTTTTTTTAAAAAAAATACTCAAGCCCTAATTTGTTGTGGTTGTTTTTTACTTTGGGCAGTAACTGAGAAAACATTCCAAGCATGGAGGAAGTCACATCAGCAACTATGAAATCTTGAGGTCAAAATGTAACTTTTCAGTAATGGGGAAAGTCAGGGGAAGAGATCTGAAGACAACATATAGAAAATAGGTCAAAGAAGACAGTTTTGGGGTAGGATTTGCATTGTTGAATATTTATGAAAAGGAAGAAACTCACATGGATTCATTAGTGCATATTGAGGCTGAGGATACGTGTGAACAAAAATCCAAACCAAAACAAAGAAAGCAGAGAGAGAGAGAGAGCACGAGCGCTCAAGTGCACTAAAAAGGCACCTCATTAGCCTTTCTCTTTATCTCTTTGGAATGTACATTTCTCTCAAACATCAATGGTCCACTTTTTTTCAACTGATCCTCTCCCTGGAGGCAGCTGAGCAACTCACCTGGAGGAATGATTCAAATCATTCCTGACTTTTAAAAATTAATCCTTAGCCAAGTTTAATTAATCTCAGCATACCAGTGCTTGGAATTGCTCAAACAAAATAGCATTTACACATAGGAGATGCATCCACCCCCAAGCTGTTCTTCTCCCATAATCTTGCTCTAAACTTGTGTGGGTAGCTCAGGGCAAAATCTGGTCCCTGGCTGCCAATGTTGTGCATTAATGGAGTGAAGCAGGCTGACAGTCTGCAGCCTGGGAAGATTTTTGGAGAGGAGCCTGTGTGTCAGAGTTAATTACAGCCTGATTTAAACTTAGGTTGCGGATGGACCATAAAAAGGCAGATTGATGACTACTATGTAGTCAGATGAACCCAGATACTTAGATCTTTCAAGAGGAAAAAGAAAAACCCTAGAATCATCTCCAGGGTACAGTGTGGTAGGTCCAGAGAAAATTATAAGGTTTGGGTTAGATGGAGCTCATACCCACAACCGAAAACACTATGTTAGGGAGATAGGAGAGGAATAAAGATAGAATTCAAGTCAATAAACATACCTCACAGAACAAAATGTAAGTAGCTGTGATACACTAAAAAAAAAAGTAATAAACTTTGAGTTAGGAAACTTGTGTTTAAATCCCAGTTACATTCTCTAATCAGCAGTGTGAACACAGACAAGTGTCCAAGATTCAGTTTCAGTTTTTGTAAAGTGGCAGTGAATAATACCTACCTTAAAGGCAGATATGAATATTAGATAAGATGACAAATTCAAAATAATTGAGCACAGTTTCTGGCATCTAGCAGATCTTACTTCTTATTTTCTGCATCTGTTGAATCCATAACACAGTGATTCTCAAACCTGGCTACCCATTGAAATCACTCGGGTGAGTTAAAAAAAGAAAATACTGATGACTGGGTCATGCCCTCGGACAGCCTGACTTAATTGGTATGGTGTGTGGCCTTGGCATTGGGGTGTTTAGAAGTGTAAAGGAGAAATAAACAGATCCACAATTATGATTGGAGATTTTAATACCATTCTCTCAATAATTGAGAGAGCGAGTAGACAGAAAATCAATAAGGATATAAAAGACTTGAACAACACTATCAATCAAATTGACTTAATTAACATTTGAAAACATCCACTCAACATCAGAGTATATATTCTTTTCAAGTGCACACAAAAAATTTTCCAAGATAGACCATATTCTAGGCCATAAAATTAAGCCTTGAGAAATTTTAAAACATTCAAATCAAAGTTTTTTCTCTGACCACAGTAGAATTAAACTAGATATTAATAACAGAAACATATTTGGAAAATATCCAATTATTTGGAAAAAATTTATACACATCCAAATAACCCATGGGTCAAAGAAGAAATCAAAAGGGAAATTAAGAAATTTTTGAAACTAAATGAAAACACAATATATCAAAATTTGTGAGTTCAACTATAATA
>CM052437.1:28616196-28643274 GCA_028533085.1 Varecia variegata
GTAAAACTTCAATGTTCATGAGAAACTTGAGAAAAAAACATTTTGATTTTAAAACAGATGGATTCTAAGACTTTTAAAAAGTTTAAGGAAATAGGACCGGGCGAGGTGGCTCATGCCTGTAATCCTAGCAGTCTGGGAGGCCGAGGCGGGCGGATTGTTTGAGCTCAGGAGTTCGAGGCCAGCCTGAGAAAGAGCGAGACCCCGTCTCTACTAAAAATAGAAAGAAATTTTATGGACAGCTAAAAATATATATAGAAAAAATTAGCTGGGCATGGTGGCACATGCCTGTAGTCCCAGCTACTAGGGAGGCTGAGGGAGGAGGATTGCTTGAGCCCAGTTTGAGGTTGCTGTGAGCTAGGCTGACACCACAGCACTCTAGCCTGGGCAACAGAGTGAGACTGTCTGGAAAAAAAAAAAAAAGTTTAAGGAAATAATCTACTTAATTAACTATTACCTCAGTGTGGAAGATTACAGTATATTTCTATGTCTGTATATGATCTCGTTTCTTAGCTAGCTTTCTTAAACTATTACAATGCCCTAATTTTATATATTGCTTTATAGTTTACAAAGAGCTTTTTATATCAGTTAATCTGCATACCAGCCTTGGGAGATAAATTATTAGCCTTTTATAGATGAAACTGGGGTTTAGAAAGTATGTTTCTTAAAAAAATTTTATTTGAGTCTAGGGTTTTTCTTTTTTGGAGGAGGACTAATTTGTGGGGTTAGTTTTTCTTTTTGGAGGTAGGACTGATTTGTTGGGATATTATTTTTAAATAATGAAAACTATAAAAGAAACAAGAGTAGGAAAGTAAATGATCTTTTCTCTAGCTCATTGGTACACAACTGATGTTAACATGTTGACATACTTGTTTTTAGTCTTTTCCTATGCCTAGTTTTTTAATAGTTAAAATCATACTATAGATAATAATTTTGCACTCTGGTTTTTTCATTGGATTGTAACCATTTTTTTCCCCCAGTTGAACTCAGATTTTTTTGATGGAGTCCAGTGTTCTTTTCTCTACCCCATTACTGATTCGTCATAACCCTTGGGTACATCAAATCTAACACACCTGAATCTGAACTTCTCTTTTAAATCAGCTTCTTTTCCTTATTTTCCATGGACTGTAAGTATCACCCAGCCTTGAAATCTCACGTTGGATTTCTTGCCATTTTTGCTTACCATGTTAAAATCTCTTCTCAATTCTTGCCAATTCTTGTCACCTTTTCTCATCCCTTTTCTTTTCTACCATGATAGTTCAGATACTTATTATTCCTTGCCTGGATTATTGCGTAGCCTCAAGAATCTGCACCAGTCCAGCTTATTTTGTACGGGGCCCTCAGATGAGTCTTCCTAAAGCTGTGCTTGGATTGTGCCATTCACCTTCTCAGATTGCTTCTTTGCCTTAATGACTAAATTCAAACACTTTGGCTCTTCTCAAGTCCTCTGTTGTCTCTGTCTACTGTCCTAAAATGTTCTGGTCAAAATGACCTATTTTTTGTTCCCCAAATTTGGTTGACACTTTTCATATTTTGTCCCTGTGACTATTTTTAGAATTCTTCAAGGCCCAACTCAATATTGTTTCTTTTCTTTTTTATTTTATTGAAACAGAGCCTTGCTATATTGCCCGGGCTGGTCTTTTAGCTCTGGGCTGAACCAATCCTCGTGCCTCAGCCTTATTGTGTCTTTTCTGAAAACCCTTCCTTATTTATTTCCTTTTGTTCCCAGCCCAAAGTATTCTCCCCTGAACACTTGATAGAAATGCTCTTAGATGTCTTATAGTTGTAAGATAGAAGTAATTGTTACAAATCTTAAAATTGTTATGTCTTATTTCCCTAAGCCAAATTATACACCTGTTGAAAGATGACACTCTCGTGTATCTTTGAAATCTCACAGTGGAGATTTCATGATCCAGGAAAATTTGGAGGAAAAAAAATTCAGGGATTAGTAGTGTATAGTTGGCAACTTAACTTTCACCTTCATACAACATTTTATAAAAGAATGACATTTGAAGACCAAAAATAAATAATATGCAATCTCAGAATAAAGATTTTAAAAGTTATTTAAAAGATTAAATAAGTCACTGTGTTGTTCTTTTTTTTCACATTTCATCCGAAATACGTGAAACATTCTAGACTTTATTGAGAATCTGATAAAGAACTCTGCTAGGTTCTGGCGTAGTGTTTTGAAGTGCAAGTCATGTGCATGACCTATTAAGGGATTTTGAAATCAGATTTTATGTTGGTCAAGAGTAACGTTAAAAAAATGAAGAGAAAAGGAAAGAAAAATGAATATAAAATATCAGTGCTTCACATGATAGTGTTTTGTGAAATTTTAAAGTTCTTTTATATGTGTTTGCCTTAGATTGCAGTATAAAGTCTATTTCTTTTTGTGGGTCACAGTCAGATGAAAGGTGCAATTTTAGTGGTTAATCCATATCTTTGAGGGACTAGGTGATATATATGAAAAGGTGGATGAGCAATGAGAAGTAATTATGAATTGTGTGCTATGTCTTTGTAAAGTTTTTAGAATCTGAATATGATTGGAATATGTTTAATATCAATAGCAGCAAAAAGATACCTATAGTTCTAGAATCAGTGCAGTTTAGGCAGAGTCAATATATAAAAATGTGGTTTTATAAAGTTGATAGGCTAGTGTATATTTACTTTGCAAAAGGATTATTTGCTTTGAAAGTGGATTTACCATAGTCTTTTAGCTTTCCTGATGGAGTTGTCTGTGTCTTGACTGGTTCCCCACTTCCTTATTAAGCTGTTTAAACTATATGAAGTCTTTAAGGCATGGCTCAAGTACATTTTTTTTCTGAAAGCTACCACTGATTATTCTAATCTTGACATTGAAACCATTGCATTATAGTGCTCCTAAAGTGGAGAAGACTGAGCACTTACACCTAAGGGATCCGGGAGTGTAGCCAAATGTTGATGTCAATTTAACTTTAAAATTCATGTGATTATTTTGCAACCATTATAAGGATTGGTTCAGACAGGAATGCTAAATCTAGGGGGATATTTTGATGAGGAACAGGACATCTACATAGTCTTAAATTTCTCCCCATATATTGCTTATTAGTTGCAAGGGGAAAAACAGTAACTCTATACAGTGGTGAAATCAGACAACACCTTGAATGCATGATCAAAGTAAATACCACCAGTGGACATTGTGTGTCTCTGGATGTGATGCCTGAGAAAGATACATCACTTAGATTGTTTTCCAGCCATGAATGCATAGCCTGAATCTCATCATGAGGAAACTCTCAACACCAAGTGGGGAATATCATATTTTTTAAAAAGTAGAGGAGATGTGTATGTATATATGTGTGTGTGTATATTTATATTAATGTTATAAGACAAAAAAGGCTGTGGAAATGTAGCAGATTAAAGGAGACAAAAGAGAGAGAACAGCTAAATGCAATACCTGATTCTATACTGGATCTTGTATTAGAAGAAAAAATACAATAAAGGAAATTATTGGCCGGGCGCGGTGGCTCACGCCTGTAATCCTAGCACTCTGAGAGGCCAAGGTGGGCGGATTGTTTGAGCTCAGGAGTTCGAGACCAGCAAGAGCGAGACCCCGTCTCTACTAAAAATAGAAAGAAATTATCTGGCCAACTAAAAATATATATAGAAAAAATTAGCCGGGCATGGTGGCGCATGCCTATAGTCCCAGCTACTCCGGAGGTTGAGGCAGTAGGATTGCTTGAGCCCAGAAGTTTGAGGTTGCTGTGAGCTAGGCTGACGCCACGGCACTCACTCTAGCCCGGGCAACAAAGTGAGACTCTGTCTCAAAAAAAAAAAAAAAAAAAAAAAGGTAATATATATGTTTTATATATACATGTACATATGTATATACATATATGGAGGGAGGGAGGTAGAGAGGGTGCCTGAACATATGCAAATAAAGCAAATGGGTAAAATGTTAACAATAGGTGAATTTGGCAAAACTGTATGGATATTCTTTGTACTATTCTTGTTCTTACAGCTTTTCTGAGCTTGAAATTATTTTCAAATGAAGTTTTTAAAAAAATCATAATAACTTTGCATTATACTCCATAATACAGCATTTTAAAAATATGAAACTATCTCCTCTCCCAGAAAATTCCAGGCAAACCTTTGGGATAGAACTGTGGCTCCAAGTGTATGTTCCATGTATATATCATGTGGGCTTCCTTTTATCCCTAGGCCTCAGTTTGCGAAACATGTCTCTGGGCCAGAGGTAGCTGTAGTTTAGATTTAGTTGACAGACATGTTTTAATTGGCCCTTTTGAGTGTTTTAAAAATCAGAAAATTTCAGAAAAATCTGGATTTTTGGTTTCTGTTGAAAAACAGAATAATAATCTTGACATTCTGTACTTTCATTCCAAATAGTCTATATATTCACTAAGTGGTGTGTCAGGTTAGTGGCTTCAGTCCCTACATTACACCCAGCTTGTTTCAGTCATTTACTTTATTGCCTGGCCTCTACATACATATGTTTGGAACCTTTACCTTGTCTAAGAGATGGTGAGGGTGTCTGTCCTTTTTATGCCTATAAAGATTTGAAAATTAAGTTGCTGAACTGACACCCTGTCACCCTCTAACATTTTAGTGTTTATTTCCTACAAACAAGGATTTTTTCCCCATAACCATGCTACAGACAACAAAATCAGGAAATAAATATTGATACATGACTACTGTCTAACCCTCAGACCCACTCTAGTTTTACTAATTGTCTTAAAAATGTCTTTTATAGCAAAAGGATCCAGTTCAGAATTATTAATACATGTTGAATTTAGTTGTCATGTCTCTTTAGTTTCCTTCCATCTGTTACAGTTCCTTAGTCTTTTGGGCTTCATGACCTTGGCACTTGGGAAGATTGTAGGTCAGTTACCTTACAGAATGTCTCTAAATTTGATGTTTTGTCCTGATTCAAATTATACATCTTTGGCAGAAATGCCACAGAAATGAAGCTGTGTTTGTCTCATTGCATTCTGTCAGATGGCACACAATTTTGATTTGTCCCATTGCTGATGGTGTCCATTTTGATCATTTGATTCAGATGGTGTCTCTCAGGATTTTCCACTGTAAAATTACTGTTCTTTTTTCTTTGTAGTTAATAAGTATTTTGTAGGAGGTGCATTGAAATTATGTAATATTCTGTTCCTCATCAGACCTTCAACTTATTGGTTTATTTATAGCTATATGAATTCAGGTTTCCTGAGTTTTTTCCCAATGGATTATAATATGTTACTATTTATTCTGATGCTCAAATTGGCCCTGTTTTGGCCAGTGGGTGCCCATTCAAGCTGGCTTCTGTGGTTTTTGACATGTTCCCATTATTCTTTTAGCACTTTCTTGCTTTCTGACACAATAAAATGATTCAGGCTCATTTTATACTCTCTCTGCTACAGCTCTGGAATCAGCCATCTTTCCAAGGATCCCCAGCTCTTCTCATGGAGAATGGTATTTAGGAGCCAAGCTCTGTACTCTAATTGTGCTCACTGCCATCAGATTCTCTCAGTAGTCAAAACAGGGAATACATGTATGTGCATATGTGTGTGGTGATACATAGATACATTCACATCTGTATTTATTTATTTTTATTTTTACAACAGCATAGGGTTCATTTTAGTTTTCTCCCTTTACTTGTTTATTTATTTATTTATTTATGCATTTTGAGACAGGATCTTGCTCTGTCACCCAGGCCAGAGGGCAGTGGTGCAGTCAGAGGTCATTGCAACCAACAACTCCTGGGCTCAGGTAGTCTTCCTGGCTCAGCCTCCTGAGTAGCTAGGACTGCAGGCATGCACCACCATACTTGGCTAATTTTTTTATTTTTAAAATTTTTTTGTGTAGAGATGGGTCACGCTTTGTTCCCCAGGCTGGTCTCAAACTCCTGGCCTCAAGTGATCCTCCCATTTCAAACTCCCAAAGTACTGGGATTACAGGTGTGAGCCACTGTGCAAATTTCCTCTTCTATAAGGAGATACCAGTTATGTTGGATTTAGGACCCACCCATGTGACCTCATTTTAACCAATTACCTTTTTAAAGACTCTCTCCAAATACGGTCACATTCTGAGGTACTGGGGGTTAGGACTTAAACATATGAATTTTGAGAGGGAACACAATTCAACCCACAACAACATGCATTTTATGTAATTTTAAATAAGGTTCAGGTGAGAGTTTGAATTATGTCATTTTAAGTTAGTGAATATTTTTTATGGTTCTCTATTTTAGTAATTTTGTAACTGCATAATATTTTATCTTACAGTTAAAAATGTGTTAAACATGGACTAGATCATTAATGTAAACTAGTTTGAAGGTATTTGCTGTCAGTAGGAAGTCATTCGGAATCATATTTCTTACTCTCATGTTTCTATATTTAAATAATCAGTAATTATCTTAGGTGATGTATGTGTTGGGGGAGAATTGGGTAAAGAAAGTATATTTAAGCAGCAAAATCAACCATGTCTTTTTCCACTTAACACATAACGATCTTTCCTTCTCAGCAAGGATAAGTATAAACTTTAATGCATCGTATTTCATTATTTGGACATCTGGTCGACTTAAGCTGTATACATAGAACATAATTTAACTTATTCTTGATGACTGATGGTGTTTATTATGAGTATTAGGCTTGGTGCCTTTAAGAGCTGTTTGTGTGGGGCCATTTATTCCATACATTAAATGACTCTAGACAGTTACGACTAGACAGTTTTATAACTGTCTTCCTTGTTGCTTGTCACCTAGTGTCAGTGTGCTTTACCCTTTCCTGTCTTTATTTTGTTTTTAAAATCTCACTTGAGTTTATATTTCTCAGAAGAGAAAGCCTCTTCTTTAATTATCAGACCTAAAATTTGACAGTAATTTCTTAATATCAGGTATCCCTAATTGTCTCATAAATGTTACTCAACAGTGGTTTGTTTGCATCAGGATTCAGTACATTGACTGCCACACTAGAAAAAAAATTTTTTTCCCCTGGGGCCACGGTGTTTTACTATGAAAATAGAATAAAAACTTCGAAAACAAAATGATCCTTTCCAATTTAATGAAAAATTTGTTATTTATTGTTTTCTGTGCGTGCATATATGCAACTTGGAAAATAGTTCACACAGCTCCCAAGATGAAGAGTCATGAGTTACATATACCTCACAAGGCCCTGGACTCAAAACTAGCGTGAATTAAATACAACTCACATGGCAGTTAATGTGTTAAACAAGATCCATACATTGCATTTGATTACTGTGACTCAATCTGTGTATTCCATTGCCCTTTTCTTTTTCCTTTGCAGTTTGTTAAACTATGTCTTTTGTTCTGTAGAGTTTAACACGGTGCTAATTATATATATCCTTTAGTGTTATTTAACATGTTTCTTTGTCTTCTGTATACCCTTTAAATTGAAACCCATGGATTTGTTATATATTTGCTGTATTTCAGTCTGCCACAGCTATTGTTCTTTTTTATTCTCAGATTTTCCCATCTTTGGCTTGTGGGAGCACCTTTAAATTGGCTCTTGAGTCCTGACCCTAGTGGTCTTTCTTGCTTTCTGATGGGACAAGATGTTCCAGACTAACCTTTTACACATCCTGCTCCAATCCTGCAATCAGCTATTTCTCCAAGAAGTTGTGGTTCCTTTTATCATGAAATGGTATTCTAGCCTCTAGAGGTACTTGTTGCTACTGGCTAGGTTAGTGTTTCTAGTCTAGCCTTTCTTTTTGTTTCCAATCTTAAATCTTCTGTGGGCTGGGAAACTAGGTAACAAAGCTTGTTTGATTTATATAAGGATTATTTTGAGCCTCAAAAAAGAAGAACTCTGAAATCAAGGCCTATGATTATTTAAATTGTATGGTATAGCACCTACAGTGATATGTTCATACTTAATAAATATTGCTAATGTTTGTTATACCGTGAATAACAAGATACCAGATGTTTCTCTGAGTAAAATGATTGACTTCTGAATGAAGTTCTTAACAAAATGCATAAGCTTTTAGCTTACAAGCTTGGTAATGTATATGTGTGTGTGTGTGTATATATATATATATATATATATATACTTAGACCATTTATGCTCTCTGTATTTTCTTTAAGATTATCAGGTAAATCTGTGGATCAGTGAGGTATTAGTATATTGCAGTCAAATAATGCTGTATTATCCTTGTCATACTCCATAGTAAAAATGCACTTCTTTTCTCCTTTTTAAAATCTTTTTCCAGAAAGTGTACTTTTTCTGACTTTCCAAATTGATGACTTCCTAAAGTTGAGATAACTTCCTGTTTTAAAGCAGAGCTGTTCAGTATTGATATCATTTTTCCTGAAATTATTTTTGATTCTTGCATGCTGATCTTGAATTGACTATGCTGATCTTTAAGTGACACTTCAGAGCAAATGACAAAATTTGTTTGCATTTTTCTTTGAACTGTCTGTTCCAGAAAAGTGTCATAACTAACTACTGTTGACAAGTGAGTGGGAGGGGACGTTTTTAGTTTTTTTAGAAAACTTTGAAGGATATCCTGTTTTCAGTTTAGTTGGGGCATATAACCTTTCACTGCTTTGAGTACCTCTTGGCATTCATATTGTTTCTTTGATCTCCTGCTGTTACCATTAGTGTGGCAATATTTGTGGCACAAATGATTTCTCAAGTTTTAGGATATAGTATTGTGGATTATTAGAGATAAGATATTGGGGACAAAGTTTAGAATAAAGAGAATTGATTGGAAAAGTAATCAATATTTGACTTTTCTTGAACTTTTTAATTGTGAATGTTTGTGAATGGGATTTAATTGACTATATATGTGCTGAAATTCCTTATCTTGGTTCATTAGTGCATGCTATTAATAATATAATGGGACTAAGGTTATGGATTTCAGTCTTATATATGTCACTTATAATTCCTGGTGATAAAATAGATGCACTTTTATTAAGTAGATAAAGTTTTGATTAGCTTCTGTGGATCATAACACTGTGCTAAGTGTGGTGGAAAATCGGTGAATGAGCCACTCAGTTCTTGCTCTCACGGGGCTTATAATTCTGTGGAGGATTCAGGCAGTATTTATTTGGGAAATATTTATTGAATGCTTGGTATGTGCTCAGCATTCTTCCAGCCAAAATCAAAGCCCATATGGATCTTACAATGTAGGTTTTTCAAATACAGAGTGATAGGAATTGTTATGGTGAAGTATAGGAAGCTTTGGGAACATGGAATGTTACTTTAGGCCTCTACCATCCAGCTTTGTTTTTTTTTTTTCTTTTTTTCCCAGATGCATGTCTTTTGTTTAGCGTTTAAGCAAAAAATAGAGATCTGGTCACAATGTCCCTTCTAGCTGTTAGAAACAGCTTAGAGGAATGACATTTACTTCCCCATCCCCCCTACTCCTGAACACTTGAGAAAATTACAGACTACCAGTAGAGCTCACTTGGGTTGCAATTTTCAGCCTACATGGGTTCCATCATCAGCTGTGCCCTCCTGATGTCACTCTGATTTAAGGTAGTGAATTCAAGAATTTCTATCCTCTCTGTTACATGTATAAATGGTAGTTTTCTATAATATTTGCTTTTTGTATGTTTTTATGAGTCTTGTGATCTGTGGTGTGCTTGCTTTAGGAAGTAATAATTGACATTATAATTTATGGATTACATTTTAAGAAATTTGATTCGTATGAATAACTTATTGAAGGGGAAGCAAGGCAAAGACACTATGATGTCAGGAACTATGTCAGATATTTTACATAACTATAATAACTTTCTGAAGGACCAAAAACATCTTAATTTTAACTTAAAAAATACTCTCAAGGGTAACTGTTAAGTAGATTGAATAAACCTGAACCTATTATTACAACCCTTCATTTGGGGATGATGGTTATAGTAATATCTCTTGACAGCTTTTTGGTGACTGAAATTAATTGTGGCTCCCAGAATGAAAATCTGATAATTTAACACATATTTATTAAGCAAATACTATATGCCAGACGTTGGTTCCATACTTGGAATATATTAGTTAACAGAACCAAAATCCCTGCTCTCATGAAGCTTATAGTGAAGAGACAACAAACAGTTTTCATTAAATGATTCAGTCTTAGGAGATCAGTGACTCCTATATAAACATTAATGTCTGCATTGTCAATTATAAACATATTATTGCCTTTTTTTTTTTTTTTTTTTTTTTTGAGAATAGATGTTGGTGAGCTAACCTGTGGGGTTTGATTGTGTCAGATAAGCTTGGAGAAAAGTAATCTTGGGGATGCAACAACGGATAGTTAAAACATTGACAGCTGTGCTAAGGCTGCTTTGTTATCATACCTCTTTAGTCACTGTATCTGATTTTATCATAGGTTTTTGAAATATATACACACACACACACACACACACACACTTTCCTAGGTTTCTGTTCTCAGTCTTAATTTTTTTGTTTTATCATTCATATTTAAGGTCTTATGGTTTACTACTTTTATATGTTTGGGCATATAGTTCCTTTCAGTTTTAATATTTTTTTCTTATAGAAGAATTTGACTGTATTTCAGTAAAACCTTATTTTTTTCAGGTTAGTGATTGTAGGTCACTGTTTATCGATCTGGATTCAGGACCCCTATCCAGTTACTAAGGAGAATTCTCGGGATGCTGTGGAGATCTTCAAACAGCTGTTTGTGGGTGGTGGTGACGGTAGAGGCAAACAGTGGGTTGTGTGACCAGGATGAGGTCACCTCTTCCACCTTCTGGCCCTCTTTCTTTCCGGACTGTAACACCTACTTTGGTACTTAAAGCGGTTTGGGCTACTTGCTGTTCCCTGAAGAGTTGTTTAGTAGTAGCACCTATAGGTGGTGGTTAGATTTTTTTTTGATGATACTCTCGGGAGTGTGATGTGACTATGTCAAAGCAATGAAGAAGGAGCTGTTTTAGTAGTTTGAAAACCATTGATACAGTTTTAAGTGTTCTGACTCACTTTCAGCAATTGTTTTAATGTTTCTAATTTCTCAGCATTGTCACTCTCCAGTTTAAGAACTTTTACTCACTTCAGGTTTCTGTCAGATAAAACTCTTAACTTGGTATCCAAGCTGTCCTGCCACTTGGCTCCAAGTTACCTTTCTACCCTCACCCCTTACTACTTCCCTTTTTTGAATTTTATGTGAATTCCCTCGGTATCCCTTTTCTTGCCTCATTTCTTGCTACCTTGTTTCTTCTTACACCATTGTTAATATCTTCCCTTTCTCTTACTAATTCCTATTTATCAAGAACCAGTTTAAGTATCACCTTTCCTTTGACCACATCAATCCACAGGGATTTTTTTCCCTCTTTCCTGAATTCTTGTAGCACTTCTGGTTTTATTCAGAGACCAATCATATATTTGCCTTATATTGTTAAGTCATATACAGACTTATATTGTTATTTAGCTATTTTGTGTTTATATATCTTGTCTCCAATTAGGCAGTAAATTTCTCAAGGACAGGAATGTGTCCTGTACTTGGTTGAATTTTTATTGCATCTAATATACTGGTTTTTGAGTGGCAACTGCTCTCATATTTAATACCTAAACACTTTGGCTAATGGAAAGAACCATAATATCAGTGAATTGATAAAATTCTCTTAAACTTTTTATTTTTATGTAATCCAGTTTTTTTCCCTTGTACAGTGATACATCTGTGAGACAGTGGGAAAATCACTGGTCCTGGAATAACATAATAATACCTGAGTATATATAAATTTTGTGAAATTCAAATTTGAAAATCCTTAAATAAAGTTTTATGGGAACACAGTCACACTCATTTGTTTAGGGATTGTCTATAGCTGCTTTTACATGACAGTGGCAGAGTTGAGTAGTTGCAATGGAGAGCAAAGGGTCTGTAGAGCCTAAAATCTTTACCGTCTGGTTCCTTATAGAAAAAAGTTTTCTATCCCCTGTTTACCATAAACTTGTGGTAGAGTTGGGATTTAATCCTAAGCATTTAGAGAACATGAGCTGAACATAGCTTGGGGTCTTTAGGGAACTGCTAAGCAAATATTAGTAATTTAGTATAGTAAAGAGAGATGAAGGCTAGAGAGATAAACAAGGGCCATGTCATTGAGGAGCTTGAATATCATAATTAAGAGTTTGGCTTTGGTCCTGAAGGTGATGGAGGAACCACTGAAGGACTTTTAAACAGAGGAGCAACATATCAGATTTTAGGAAGGTCAGTCAGCTGGTATTGTGGAGAATGAATTGGATCAGGCAATGCTGAAAATGGGAATATCAATTTGGAGCTTTTGTAGTAATCTTAGGAGAGACATGATAAGGGCTTAAAACAAGTCTCTCTTCCTTCTTCCTCATTAGTAGGATAGGAAATATGGACAGATTTAAAATTAAGAAGGGAAAATCGACAAGACTCTTACAAGTTAGGCAGTTTATGCATATAATCTCAGGTGCTCATAGTAATTCTGAATGTTATCACTGTTTCACAAATGAAAAAGGCTCAGAGAAGCTGTAAGTGAAATAACTAGAGTTTGAACTTTAAAGTCTGTGCTCTCTTTACTGAACTTTGCTATGTCTCATTTTACCTGGGAATAGTGCTTGCTACCTGCCTACTTTGGATTGAATCACTTTTCCTATTTTCCAAATAGTTTATAATTGCCAAAGAAAAATATATAACTAAAATAACTTTAAGGAGGTCCTGAACTATGTTTCTGTGCACTTTTTTTGTGTGTAGTAAGCACAGGTTTATTCATTCTGGATGCAGAATGAATTTGACTTGATATTTTGAAAGTTCTCTGTTTACATTTGAAAAAAATTCTTTTAAGTATAAGGTAAATGTTTTTAATGCCTTAAGTTGACAGACTTGCCATATGCCCAAAGGAAAATTAAGGAATGTGAAAAACAACAAAAAAGATAAAGACACATTCCTAAGAATATATGAGAAAGTGTTTTTAGAGCATGGTTTTGAGACTTTCTCTTCCTCTGCTTATTAATCTATTCCTACCCCACATCACTGACATTTTGTTTAACCCTGGATAAGGTAATCAGCTATTTTTGTCAAACTTCATTGGACTTATTTAAAACTGGGTATACTTTTTTCCTTGGGAATTTGGCATTTTTGTTATCAAATGAAATGCATTTTTTTTTTTTTTTTTTTGAGACAGAGTCTCACTTTGCTGCCTGGGCTAGAGTGCCGTGGCGTCAGCCTCGCTCACAGCAACCTCAAACCCCTGGGCTCAAGCGATCCTACTGCCTCAGCCTCCCGAGTAGCTGGGACTACAGGCATGTGCCACCATGCCCGGCTAATTTTTTCTATATATATTTTTAGTTGGCCAGATAATTTCTTTCTATTTTTAGTAGAGACGGGGTCTCGCTCTTGTTCAGGCTGGTCTCGAACTCCTGACCTCGAGCGATCCTCCCGCCTCGGCCTCCCAGAGTGCTAGGATTACAGGCGTGAGCCACCGCGCCCGGCCTGAAATGCATTTTTGATAGTAAATTCTCACAGTCATTTGTTTTAAAACAGCATAGAGCATCTCATTTCTTGGTTTTAGTGAAAAAGAGTAGAACTGCAGAGTATTTTTGAGGTTTCAAAATTTTTAAATCAGCTTTATTGAGCTATGCTTTACCTACAGTAAAATATTCCAAATTTAGGAGTATAGTGGGTCGAAAAAATTTATATAGTTGTGGATCTACTACCACAATTAAGATTAGAACAGACCCAGGAGTGGTGGTGCACACCTGTAGTCCTAGCTACTTGGAAGGCTGAGGTGGGAGGATCACCTGAGCCCAGGAGTTCAAGTCCAGCTTGGGCAATTTAGCAAGACGCTATCTAAAAAAAAAAAGATATAGACCATTTCCATTACCCTAAAAAAGTTCCCTCATGCCTGTTTGTAGTCAATCCCTTCCCTCCACCCACAGTTCCTGGCAACCACTGATCTGCTTCCTATCACCATTATTTTGTCTTTTTTGAATTTCATATGACCGGAATCTTATAATCTGTGGTCTTTTATGTTTTTTACTTAGCATGATGCTTTAGAGATTCATCCATATTTTGTGTTTTAATAGTTTATTCCTTTGTATTGCTGAGTAATATTTCATTGTATGACTATACCATGATCAGTTTATTCATTCACCAGATGGACATTTCAGTTGTTACCAGTTTTTGGCTGTTATGAATAAAGGTGCAATGAATCTTTGAGTACACATCTCTCCCCAGCTCCTAGCAACTCTTAATCTATTTTCTCTCTCTATGGATTTGCCTAGCTGGTGCTCTTTTATTAAAAATTGATTATCTTATTATTAAGTTTTGAGAGTATTTTGTTTTGGATACAAGTCCTTTATCAGGACAGGAATGTGTTTTGCAAATATTTTCTCCCAGTCTCTGGCTTGCCTTTTTATTAACAGTGTCTTTAGAAGAGTGAAAGTTTTCTGTTTTGATGAAATCCATTATATCAATTTATTTTGATGAAGTTCAACTTATTTTTTTCTTCGTAGTTCATACTTTTTGTGTCTTATTTAAGGATTTTTTTTTTGCCTAACCCAGGGTCACAAAGATTCTGTTCTATTATTTTCTTCTAGAAGGTTATAGTTTTAGATCTTATTTTTAGGTCTGTGATGCCTTTAGAGTTAATTTTTGTACATGATGTGAGGTAATGGTCAAGGTTCATTTATTTGCGCATTGATACCCCTTTGTTGAAAACATTGGCCTTTCTGCTCAGGTGGTACTCCCTGGGGAAGGAAAAAAAAAAAGGAAAACATTGGCCTTTCTCCATTGATTTGCCTTGGCACCTTTGCTGAAAATCAATAGATCCACATATGTGTGGATGTAGTTCTGGACTCCATATCCTGTTCTCTTGATTTCTATGTTTATCATTAAGCAAATACCACATTGTCTTAATTACTAGAGTTATAAATGTTTCAATTAAAATTTTTTATATTTGAAAAATAAAGGAAATAAATTTAACTCTAAAACCTTGTAGACAGAGAAAATGATTGCAATGGTTGTTAGTTATTAGCATTTTGTATTTACTTTAGAGTTGACTTTTTATTTTTTTTGAGGCGGTCTCACTGTGTTGCCCAGGCTAGAGTGCAGTGGTGTCATCATAACTCACTTGAACCTCAAGCTCTTGGGCTCAAGCGGAGCTCCTGCCTTAGCCTTCTAAGTAGCTGGGACTATATAGGTGCACGCCACCATGCCCAGCTAATTTTTCTCTTCCCTCCCCTCCCCTCCCCTCCTCTTTTGAGACAGAGTCTCATTCTCTTGCCTGGACTAGAGTGCCGTGGTGTCAGCCTAGCTCAGAGCGACCTCACACTCCTGGGCTCGAGCAATCCTCCTGCCTCCGCCTCCCAGGTAGCTGGGACTACAGGCAGGTGCCACCATGCCCAGCTAATTTTTTCTATTTTTAGTTGTTTGGCTAATTTCTTTGTATTTTTAGTAGAGACAGGGTCTCACTCTTGCTCAGGCTGGTCTCGAACTCCTGAGCTCAAGAAATCCTCCTGCCGAAGCCTCCCAGAGTGCTAGGATTACAAGCATGAGGCAGCGCGCCCGGCCCTGTTTTTTTTGTAGAGACAAGGTCTCACTCTTGCTCAGGCTGTTTTTGAACTCCTAGCCTTTAAGCAATCCTCACGCCTTGTAGAGTTTACTTTTAAAATTACTTTAGAGAACGTGATTTCCCTTGATTTACTAACAGTCTTAGGAGTTAGAGCAGGTGTTAATATCCATGTTTTATAAATGAGGAGAACTCTGTAAGATAAGGTTTAAGAAGACTGGTTTGAGATTATACAGTTAGTGTGATAAAGCACTAAAGCCCAAGTCATGCCTTTATACTGTACCATTCTTATGTTGAATATTGGAGAATGAGTGCTTTATGAATGATTCAATTACTACATTTTATTTAATTAAACTATAGAGCTATGTGAAGACAATCCATTTTCTTGGTCACTAACACCACAAGACACTTTAAGAAATCAAAATTGGGCTTTGTTTTTGTTTAGTGATTGTGTTTTACATCCGGAATAGGTATTCATAGTTTCATTTTCAATTTAGAAATGCAGGAAAGAAGCAGCAAGCTTTGTTAAATGAAAGCAGAAAGATTCCTTGAAAAAATTATTTGAAGAATTAAAGATGTTCTTGCCAAAATGAGAACAAGCATTATAGAACTTAAGTTTTAGATCATTGGAGTATGTGTGTGTTATCTATATTCTCTTCTGTTGCCAGGCCTTCTGTTCCTTACAACCTTAAGTGCCTTCCTTGTCATTCCCCCCACAATGTCAAATCATAGTTAGGAGGGTTTTGTTTTGTTTTTAAAGAGATGGGGTCTTGCTCTGTCACCCAGGCTAGAGTTCAGTGGCATGACAGCTCACTGTAGCCTTGAACTTGTGGACTTAAGTAGTCCTCCTGCCTCAGCCTCCTGAGTAGCTGGGACTACAGATGTGTACCACCATGCCTGGCTAATTTTTAAAAATTTATTTTGTAGAGATGGGGGTCTAGCTATATTGCCCAGGCTGGCCTCGAACTCCTAGCCTCAAGCAGTCTTTCCACCTCGGCTTCCCAAAGTGCTGAGATTACTGATGTGAGCCACCATGTCTGGCCCTTTAGGAGTTTCTTACAGAAGTGGTGAAAGATGATGTGACTGGGGTTTGGGCAGCAGTGGTAAAAGAAGTGGTAGGATTTGGAATATTTTGAAGGGCCTGTGGATGTGCTTGGTGAATGCATGCTGTAAGGGATGAAGAAAAGGAATGAATTATGGATGACTGTTGGTTTTTTAGCTTGATCAACTTGGTAATACTATTTACTGAGGTGGGGAAAACTTAGATGAATTGGACGAACTACGCAGTAGATCGGGGGAAATCAAATAGAAGCTATTATAGCATGAATTTTTTTTTTTATTTAAAGTTTTGTTGTTATAAAAAGTGATATCACATCTCAGACATTGGGAAGGTAGAGACAAGATGAAATTACTTATGATCCTACCTTCCTGATAGAATTATTTTAAGTGTTTTGTTGTGTATCTTTATAGTCAATGTGTAGGGGTTAGCAAACTTTCTGTAAAGGCAACTACTCAACTCTGTTGTAGCATGAAAGAGCCATAGACAATATATAAACAAATGACTGTGCTTGTGTTCCAGTAAAACTTTATTTATGGACACTGAAACTTTAGTTTTATGTAATTTTCACATATTGTAAAATATTCTTTTATTGATTTTTTTTCCCCCAAACATTTAAAAATGTAAAAGCCGTTCTTTTCTCACAGGCCATACAAAAACAGATGGGAGGCCAGATTTGGCTGCCCAGCCATAGTTTGCTGACCCCTGGTCTTGTGCATTTGTTTTGTGGTTGCAGTCATATCTTACATTGAATTTTATTGCATATCTTTTCTACTTAATATATGTTTAAATGTGCATACTTCTTTTATTGAAAGTAAAAATGATTACATTTGCTGAATAATAAGGCCTGATAGAGTTTACAAAATACCGTCATTATTTTTTAAAAATTCTTGCAATAACTGTAGGAAGTATGTATCATGCTTAGCATAAAATAAAATACACATTATGTACATAATTGAGGTTAAGATATACATTAGAACACTCCGTCTCGCCTCCATTTGTCCGTATATGTTGACTTTATTCTTTGAAATAAGCTTTCTCCAGCAGCAGGGGTCGTGGCTACCATTAGCTCTGGAATCACATCCTCAAAGTTTCCTTCCCTCAACACTACATAGTTTGAGAAATTCTAGGGCAGGACTTTGGTCCTGTACATCAAATTTTCATTCCGCTATTAATCATTATGTACTGAAAGGGCAGGGTCATGTATGAAGATAACAGTTCTCATTTAGAACTGATGTTAGAATAATAGGAGGAGGAGTGAGTAGTTTCTCAAATGAAGAGAAAGGGCAGCACAGACATGGCCACCTGGGGGAGTTTTGAGTTGAATAGCCATCCCAAATTGTATCTGTTTATATTGTTTGGTTTATTAATTTAGATTTGTGTTCTGTTCATTTACATATTTGTATCACACTCAGTTCTCTTTCCCATGCTCTATTTCTCATTGCCACTTAATTGTTTTATCACCATTTCAAATTGAATTTTAAAAATCCTCAGTTTTGAGTGTCATTTTCCTGAGTCTGGTGGGTCTTATACCTTGGCGAAAGTTACTCTTTTCTTTTTAAAAGTCCATACTCTGACCATACCAGTCCCTCAAATACTAGAGTGTTTTTATGGCAAAAATCTTAGTCATCTCCTATCTCTTTTATAGCAACATGAAGTGCTAGATAAGAAATAGGTGAGGATCATTTAGAAACCTCAGATGTTAACATTTGAGTGTGCTTTGGTAGAATAACTGGTTTCCACTAGAATTTGAAAACCTAGAAAGATTGTGAGAAATGAAGCAGTTGCTGCTTTCTCAGTTTTCATCATTTTAGTTTTCTCTAGTCCTTATCTAGAGATACTGAGATTTTTGGTGCATCTGTAAAAAGCATTCAGAGTTTTGCTAATCTGGAGGAGTAATAAGTGAAACTTGCCAGTTGTAAAACTGCTTTGCAGTCTGTTAGATGGTAGAGTGTATGGCTCCAGGGCTGAGGGAATTGACATGTTTGGCTGGTTGGCTACTTTTAGCCAAATGTTACTCTTTAGCTGCAGCACAGTATGCTTCATACAGCCATGCACCACATAACATTTCGGTCAGTGACCGACTCCATGTATAATGGTGGTCCCATAAGATTATAATATGTACTTTTACTGTATCTTTTCTGTATTTGAATATGTTTACATACACACATACTTACCATTGTGTTATAGTTGCCTACGGTATTCAGCATGCGGTATAAGTTTATAGCCTAGGAGCAACAGACTATACATATAACCTAAGTGTGTTGTAGGCTATACCATCTAGGTTTGTTAAGTACACTTTTTGACCAGGCATGGTGGCTGGTGCCTGTAACCCCAGCTACTCGAGACATTGAGATGGGAGGATTGCTTGAGACCAGGAGTTCAAGGCCAGCAACCCACCTCAGCTACTCAAGACATTGAGGTGGGAGGATCACTTGAGGCCAGGAGTTCAAGGCCAGCCTGTGGAACATCGTGAGACCCTCTCATCTCTTAAAAATATATATATATATATAAAAATTAGCCAGGTGTGATAGTATGTGCCAGTAGTCCCAGCTTCTTGGGAGGCTTAGGAGGGAGGATTGCCTGAGCCCTGGAATTTGAAGCTGTAGTGATTGTGCCACTGTATTCCCTGGGAGACAGAGTGAGACTCCGTCTCTTAAAAAAAAAAAAAAAGTACTCTCTATGATGTTCGCACAACAATGAAATTGCCTAACAATGCATTTCTCAGAATGTATCCCTGTCAGTAAATGTATGGCTGTACTACAAAATGTACACACAGTTGTACTGAAGGAAAAATTAAAGGTGGTTTTGGGGTGAAGAATAAAAAGAGGAAAAGCATTTAAAATTATGTCTGCTGTGTATTTGTTTAAACTGACAGTGGAAAAATTTTTTAGGAAAGAAATTGCTGTTGCAATTTTATTTCTTAAGGTAAAACCCAATCTGATGCTATAGTGAGAACCAAAATGATTTATATTCTTTTAAGTTTTGGCCTCTTTTCATTTAAGTGTGTTGACATTGTTTTCAGATGATTGTAGAATTTCCCTTTTACCATTTTTAATTGGTTTTTGTTTTTGTTTTTGTTTTGAGACAGAGTCTTACTCTGTTGCCCGGGCTAGAGTGCTGTGGCATCAGCCTAGTTCACAGCAACCTCAAACTCCTGGGTTCCAGCGATCCTCCTGCCTCAGACTCCCAAGTAGTTGGGACTACAGGCGCGCACCACCATGCCTGGCTAATTTTTCTGTATATATTTTAGTTGGCCAGATAATTTCTTTCTATTTTTAATAGAGATGGGGGTCTCTCTTGCTCAGGCTGGTCTCGAACTCCTGACCTCGAATGATCCACCCGCCTCGGCCTCCCAAAGTGCTAGGATTACAGGCGTGAGCCACCACTCCCGGCCTGGTTTATTTATATTTTTATTGTTAACTTGTTGAATGTAGGTACTATGGATACAAATCCTTTGTCAGTTATATATTCTGTGACTATTTTCTCCCACATTGTGGCTTGCCTAGTTATTTTCTTAATTATGTCTTTTGATTGAATAGGCATTTGTAATTTTGATGAATTCTAATTTATCATTTGTATTTTAGGGCTAGTAGTACTTTGGCTTTTAGGTTTGTGATCTACTTCAAATTAATTTTTGTGTGTGGTGTAAGATAAGGGTTAAAGTTCATTTTTTTCCTTAGTAATATCCTTATGAATGGCAACAAACAGCACTTTTTGTTAAAGACTTTGCTTTACTTACTAATTAAATTTACATTGTAAAATTACTAGTTCTTTGCAAATATTTACGTGGTTAGCTAACTCATTAGTTATAGAAACTGTTTTTGAGGTCAGAATTATGGGTTTATTTCTTCAGGAGCCAGTTAATTTGGCTTTATTTTATGTCAAGTGTATTTCTCCTAACCTGCTTTAGTATTTGGTAGATTTGTGTCATTGCTCTGAAGTAAGGGAGCATAGGATAACTCCATCGAGCTACCAGATAAAACATTAGCATATGCGCCCTACGTGATAATTCACTAATTTTGTATGAAAGACAGTACATTATTACATTTTTAAGGATATAATATTTATAGTAATATAGTGCCTAATGTGATATGCTCAGTTTTTATACTATAGTAAAGTAAGCAAAAACACATTACTTTTAGTACATACTAGGAAATAATTTTTTAGAGTTTTGTATAGATTTGGAAATGTAGATTTGACACTATGAAGTCCATTTGTTGTTTACCCATTTGTGGGTAAATGGGTAAATGATGATAATTATAAAAATTTAAGACATAAGAACATTTAAAATGTAAGTCTGTGCATACTTCTGCCCATATACAGACACATTACATAAACTCAATCATTGGCTTACATTTCTGAGATACCAGCTTTAAACATGAGTTATCTTTTAAGAGGCTGAATTTGAATTATATTACTCTGTTAGGATTTGTGCCAGCTTTTGGTTAATCATTATCTTGTTGATTATGTTTGGTTCAAGATGACTCATTTTGCAAGGAGCTTTATTGCAACATTACATATTTACTACAGGAAGCCTGGACGGAAATGGAGCATCAGGTTATTGGAGATTTTTTTTCCTCCAAGCTTTATTGCACCAAGTGTTATTAAAGTTAATTATTTTTCAATAACTGAATTCTCTGTAGAACCTAGTACTTCATTAACCAAATGTTGTTACAGGATCAGTTATTCCCTTTTCTTGGCAGACAAATGTGTCTTTGATGATTATTTAAATATTGGTCATACTTTGACTAAACTTAGATGGAATATTTTATTTTCATCAAATTGAGTATTAGAATTGACTGAGAATTGTGGATTCATAGAGATTTGAGATTGAATGTTTCTCGTAAAATTTACTAGCTTTGCAAGCTTGGGCAAATACTTCTCAGCCTTAGCATTTATTCAGTCATTAATGAGTGAATTCATACATTCATTCATTAATGAATTTGGATAAAAATATTTACCTTGCAAGATCAGGATTAAAAGGACATATAAAGGAGTACCTAGCACTTAATATGTGCTTAATTCAGTGTAGTATTGTTCTGATGATTGTCATCTGGTGATACTTGTTTATAGTAAATATTGAAGTTAAGGGTGCCAATCATTTGGCTCGTCTCTCTTCAGGTTCTAACAGATACGTAATGGACATAGCATAAGGCAAATACCCTGATCTTTCTAAAATTTAGACTCTGATAATAGCAGGATTTGAGAACACAGTGTGGCTCTAAGGACAAGTTGAGAGTCTCCTACAATCACCAACAAATCTATAGACTGTGGGATTCACCTGTGGGGAGAGTTCAATCTGCCGTGTCTACTCTGAATACACTTAATCTGGCAGCCAGCGGGAAGATTACAGGCCTGCCTTATGCACCTAGTCATCCACCTAACAAAGAGCCTGGGCAGGAGCTAGAGTGAGATAAGAGATGGCCCTGTTTTCTATCCAGTAACTTCAATCCTTCTTGTTACAAATGAGGTCCAAGGAAAGCTTTGGACTCTAACCCATCAAATTAGTAACTACCCGCCGCCCCCCCCCCCAACCGCGCCCCCGGAGGAGACATGGGTTTGTGGAATAGAGAGACTGGAAAAGTTTTCTGTAATACCTAATACTGTAACCATCCCTGCCCCCACCCTGCCCTGCCCTGCCCTCTGTGGGAAAGAGAAGGAACGTCCCATTCTTTATCTTTATAATATAAGATGAATATAAGTGCCTCTGGACTTTGAAAAAGTAAATTTCACTTATTTATGTACAGTGTTTTTGTAGGCCACAGAATAAATACAGTATAAGAGCTATGCAAAAGTGAAACGCAGCCATGCTAGAGGATTCTAAGTAAATGTTGGCTTAAGGAATTAAATTGTGTCCTTTTATCTTAATAGAAAAATTGATGATGGTAAAGAATAAAAAACAAAAATATAAATATAGGCCATAAAGATCACAAGATGATAAGAGTTGTTTGCAAAGATATATTTTAAGAATTTTACTTAGCTAAATAATAGAATATTTTTTAAAAAATGAAAATCTCCATCAGTAAATCAGAAACAGTCTTTAGAAAAAACTAAGGCAGGTGTTATAAACTGAACATAAGTTGTAAATCTATTACATAAATGAATAACTTTAATTTTGAATATCTAGGATATATATTTTAGTAGTGGATATTTTATCTTAAAAAACAAACATGAAAGTAATCATTTACTGACACTTCAGAAGAAACCAGTGAACATGTACCAAAATAGTGAATAAATGTCAGTTAAGCCAATATGTGTGTCATTAGCTGTTGATAAAGATTACAGTTTTGGAAATAATTCAAGATTCCTTCCCTCCCCCAACTTATGTACTCCTTTTTCCAGGATTAATAAGGTAAAATTAGAGGAATAATATATGTGCTTTTTAATTTGAAGCATAGGATAATGGTTAAGAATCTGGGCTCCAGTCACAGTGCCTAGGTATAAATCTTGGCTCCTATGATCACTAGTTTGTTTGTGTCCTTTGGCAAATTATGTAATCTTTCTGTGTCCTATTTGTAAAGTGGGGATAGGGTTGTTGTGAGGATTAAATTAGGTTATTATTAATAGGTTATCAGTGGAATTGTAGAGAGTAGTTTGCTACAGGGTAGGTGGTGAATGGAAAATGGAAGTGTCAAAACAACCGTAGCTTATTCCTACCAGAGCTTCTTGTGGGAGCTAGGGGCAGTCTAACTTAAAATTGAGCGTGAATTTTTTTTAGTTGTCAGAGATGTGAATATACAGGGCATCCAAAAAGTCACCATACAAGGGGAAAATGGGAAATTATAGCTCTGTTATCTTTATTTACAAATTATTCATTACAAAATTTTTTTTTTTTTTTTTTGGAGACAAAGTCTTGCTCTGTTGCCCGGGCTAGAGTGCCGTGGCGTCAGCCTAGCTCACAGCAACCTCAAACTCCTAGGCTTAAGCAATCCTTCCGCCTCAGCCTCCCGAGTAGCTGGGACTATAGGCATGCACCACCATGCCCAGCTAATTTTTTCTATATATTTTTAGTTGTCAAGCTGATTGCTTTCTATTTTTAGTAGGGACAGGGTCTCGCTTTTGCTCAGGCTTGAACTCCTGACCTCGAGCCATCCTCCCACTTCGGCCTCCCAGAGTGCTAGGATTACAGGCGTGAGCTACTGTGCCCGGCCTCATTACAAAATTTTCCTTATACAAAGGAAAATAAAGTACATTTAGCTACAATTTCCCATTTTCCCCATGTATGGTGACTTTTGGGACACCCTGTATTTATATGCTGAGGGCAAATGACCAGTGGATAGGTCAGATGTGAGAGAGTGGACATGTATGACAGGCATAGCCCTCTACAGATAGTAGTAGGGGGTGTACACTACAGAGCACTGGGGGAAGGATTGGTTTAACCAAAGAGACACCTATTTTAAGGAGTTGGGAGAAAAGGACATAAGGGTGCTAATTTGGGGAAGGGTATTTCTACCTGAAGTTTCCTATTTTTTCTTTGTAAGAGGAAGTGAGGATACATTCTGAGAATAAGTATGGGGAGGAGGTAGTAGAAATGAAAGCTGGAAGAGAATTGTGAAGATTTGAAATAGTTACTGAGGCTAATGGGAGTTGGAGTTCACTTGGGAAATGTAGAGAGACCAAGATGAGTTTGATGACCATGGATTTGTGGTAGCCTCTATTGCGGCTATGTATTCTCATTCCCTCCCCCTCTCTGTCTGTCTGTCTGTCTCTGCAATATTCGTGTGGGAACAGAAAAGCTGGGCAGTGGAGTTGATCTGGTATTTTGGGGGAACAGAACTTGAGAAAGCAGAGTGGTATGGTGAGAACTAGGGGCCAAAAGTTGAAGGGATTGCAATAAGTGGTTGAAGTAATATGTCTTGGGGGTGGAGGGGACGTCTAGGCTGGAGAGGGAACTAATTGAAGCTAAATAAAGGTTGATAGGTGGGAAGAAAATGGAGGAGTAACACCAGTTTCCATGAAGCTAAAGAGTATAATGTGATGGGAAAGAGATGAAGGATAAGAGCTTGTTATTATAGACCAAGATAATGAGTTTATAAGATTTCAAATGAGCAACTGTTCTGCTTTAAAGTGATAAGTATCACATAGAGGGAGCATCATTTGTGCTAGTCTAAAAAAACAGTTTTAACATAGTATTATTCCTTAGTGAGATGAACAATGCTGGGTGAATAAGACTGTTAAGATTTAGAATAGAGGTGTCAGTACTGTGTAGACATAGGTAAGGAAATAAGAATTTCAAGGATAATTACTTATGGCCTTTGCTATACACATGGCATATAAGCAATAGATAGCAGTCTTTTGCGAATTTGGTGTAAATGCTTGTATGGATAAATGTTAATTTGTGGTTGTCAAGCATATTTAATCAACAGATATTTATTAAATTCTTATTTACTGGAATCAGATGCTATCTTTTTGTCTTGAACTCCCTTTTTCTCATTGAAAAGATAGTTAGAAATTCTGGCACTAATTCAGACTCAAACTTTCTTTGTAGAGGCACTAATACTCAAGTTCAGCAGTTTGTCTCTAAACATCATAATTCTAAATTCATATCTAAAGAAACGTTTTAAATCTTTTTGTCATTTTTTTTTTTTTTTTAGAGTTTTTGCAGACACTGTTATGATAGTATTGGCATGCCTTTTATTGAATCTTTGGTGGGAGAAAATAGCACATAAAGCAAAGGACTGAAATTTCTACTGCTTTGTGGGGGAAAGTGGGGGAAAGAGGCAGGAAATGAGGGCCCACTCACAGCACAGTTTATTCTAGGTTTCTTTGTCACCTCCCTTATTCCCCATGGGTTGCCTGCTATATTCTTTTAGGGGGACCCTGATAAACTGAAGTGAATTGCCTCCTCTAATTGTTGACTGCAACAATTACATGGCAGTGGTGCATTTTAAGTGCTTTTAAGTGAAGGATACCTATATTCTAATTTCCATCAATATAATTGAATTTCTAAAGGTTTTGTGAACTGTGCTAATTTTCAGAATCTTTTTGTTGGTTGCATACTAGCTGAGAATTACAATTGTGAAACCATTACCATCAAAATCTATATAATTAAATAAATATGTAATTATAATTAACAAATGTGTTGAGCACTACTTTGTATCAGAATCTGTTTCAAGTTCTTTACATGTATTGACTCATTTAATCCTCGCAATAAACTGTGAAGTGTTAGTGTTATTATCCTCATTTTATAGATGAGGAAACTAAGTTTTGGGTTAAGTAACTTGCCCAAGGTCATATGGCTAGGCTCAGTGTATGCCAATTTTTAACTTGGTTTATGAAGTTGAATTTAAGACTATTAAAACTTCAAACTTAAATGTAAGTTGTGTGATATGATGATGACACTTTCCAAGATCTAGCAATCCCACTTTTGGGCATATATCCAAAGGAATTGAAATAAGCCTGTCGAAGAGATGTTTACACTGCCATGTTCATTGCAGCATTGTTTACAGTAGCCAAGATATGGAAACAACCAAAGTGCCCATCAACAGGTGAATAGATTTTTAAAATGACATATATACACAATGGAATAGTATTCATCCTTAAAAAGGGAGAAATCCTTGATTTGTGGTCGCGGTAACATGGATGGACCTAGAGGACTGTACTAAGTGAAATAAGCTAGGCACAGAGAGACAAATAACTGCATGATCTCTTGTGAAATCTAAAAAAGTTGCACTCATAGAAGTAGAGTGTAGAATGGCAGTTAGCAGAGACTTGGGAGGAGATAGGAAGGGGAGGCATTGGTCATATGCTACAGAGTTTCAGTTAGGACAAAAGAATTGGTTCTGGTGATCTGTTGCACAGCATGGTGTCTGTAGTAAATAACATATATTTCAAAATGGCTAAGGGTGGATTTTAAATGTTGTCACCACAAATAAATAAGTATTTGAGGTGATAGATATGGTAATTGGCCTGATTTGATCATTCTACTATATATACCTATATGGAAACATCACATTGTACCCCATAAATATATACAATTATTATTATTTGTCATTTAAAAATCAAATAAAACTTAAACTTTTCATAAATATCATTTAAAGGAAAGTTTATTTTTTTCTCTCATGGTCCAATAGATATCTTTCCATCTATGGTAGCCCTGTTTTTGTTCATCAGAGGATCTGAAATAAAAACATTTTTGAATCTGCATTGCATATGGTATTATGTAGTTTTTCTGAACTTGAATAAATTTGGTTTGTCATTAAGCAAGCCAAATGTCTTGACATAGCTGTAATTAAAGTTATGAATATAAGGAAGTTCACATGAATTTTATATTGGTTTTATTTGTAGTATAGTGGATGGTACCATTACCTATGGAAGCAGCTATACAAGGTGGTTATGAAGTCTGGAATCACAGATTAATATTATCAACCATTTATATCTATATTTATTCATTTCCAGACTTTATAGACACCCTCTATTTTATGGAGGTTTTGTTTTGTTTTGTTTTGTTTTGATGTGAATTCCAGTTACCTGGACATAAAGAGGGGAAAAAATCAGAACAGAGATAAAATGATATTATACTTTTGGGCTGTAGATA